>CM069906.1:65921403-66008903 GCA_036172215.1 Camellia granthamiana
GTGCAAAAACCCAGTTTCATCGAATATTAATGAATACATAAACAAATAATTTTTTGTTTTATAGAATGAAAGGTTTAAATTTAAACTCACAATTACTATCTATTTAAAAAAAATAAGATACAATTTATCTATATATCTAGTGATATCTGATGTGAGGAAGTTAACTTCTCCATCAAAAAACAAGAAGAAAAGAGAAGATTGGCTTCTCTGCTTGAAGAAGACTAGAAGGATCAAAATGAAAGCTCCTGAATGATCTAGAAGTAGTTGAAGAAAACCATCTTGAATTGAAGCTCTTGAAGGTCAACAATGGAGGCACCTTGAAACTTCCCGAACGCGTCCGAAACATGATGTTTTGGCGTCACCGCTTGCGCATCTCATCCTCAGAGAAAACCTATAAATAGATAGGTAATGAATTGTATTTGGTATGCAAACATTGAATTGAAGAAGAAAAAGAAGAAGAAGAAAGTGGTGAGGAAACACAAATGAATTGTAATCTCTCCAAATTTTGAAATTGTTGAAATCAACTTATGAATACACCAGGAGGTCCGTCTCGTCGAGAGGAGTCCGACGGTATAAAGAACAGGTCCGTACAACCCTAGCACGCAACCCTGCGCGTCTCCTAAAGATTGGCGCGTGGGCCCACTCTTAGCCACATGCACTTACGCTCGCTGAAGGAAGAAGAAGCGTCAACCCAAACGTGACACGCGCCACACACGCGTGGACTGAAGCCAAGCCGAGCAACTATCGCACCACCGCTCTACGTCGAAAGGACATGTGTTGCACGTGTTTGACCATGACGTCATCATCACGTCATCGCTAACTGCCACATTAGCACACCACGTTAGCGTTGACTGAGCTACGTTATCGTTGACCGAAGACACGTCACCTGCTACGTTAGCACCACATCATCTTTGACTGCCACGTTATCCGCCACGTCAGCAGCCTAGTCAGTAACCGAATATTTCTCATGTGTAGCGGAATATGTTGACGGAATATTCTCTTGAATAACGAAATATTTCCTGTAGGAAATTTATGTATTGATAATATTGATTGATTGATATCAATATACAATGTGTTTACAAGAGCTCTCTTTTATAGAGAGAAATGGGATACAATGGAGCCATAATTAATTGAGCAATAAGAACTAAATGGAGCACTAAACTAAATGGAGCACTCACTAAACTAAATGGAGCACTAAACTAAATCACTAACTATATGGGGCAAGTGGAGTAGGTGTAGGAATTGTTACATTCAACAGCCCCCCTCAAACTCAAGGGGGTTAGGAACTAACCAACTTGAGTTTGGAGAGAGTAACAAAACAGGAAAAATAATCTGACAAATAAAAGTAGATAGGAGACACTGTATGGTCGTGTCAGACCGTTGTAGAAGACAGTTTATGGGGTCATGTCGGACCGTTGTAGAAGATAGTTTATGGGGTCATATCGGACCGATGTAGAAAACAGTTTATGGGGTCATGTCGGACCGTTGTAGAAAACAGTTTACGGGGTCATGTCGGACCGTTGTAGAAAACGGTTTACTGGGTCATGTCGGACCGTTGTAGAAAACAGTTTACTGGGTCATGTCGGACCGTTGTAGAAGAGAACCGAAATCAATGTCGGGACAGTTTACAGAGTCTTGTCGGACCCATATAGAAGCTAACCGGAATCAAAGTCGGGACAGTTTACAGAGTCTTGTCGGACCCATATAGGAGCTAACCGGAATCAATGTCGGGACAGTTTACAGAGTCTTGTCGGACCCTCAAAAGTCGCACCCTCAAAAGGCGTGCCCAATCTTATCAAAAAGCGTGCCATCAAAAGGCGTGCCATTAAAAGGCGTGCCCGACAGCCATCAAAAGTCGAGCCATCAAAAGGTGTGCCCGACAGTCATCAAAAGGCGAGCCATCAAAAGGCGCGCCGATTTGTCGTCTGGCGTTGAGAGGCGCGTGATACGCGTGTCGGCCTTGCCTATTTAAACCAAGGCGAGGCTGCCGCTGATGCATAACAAACCAACTGAAAAAACTCTTCGTTCTCTCTGTAACACTTCTGAGAGAGATACTTTGTAACACGCTGTTGCTCGGAAAAATGGCTTCTTCTTCCAGCCCCGTTACCCAGAACATAGCCTCTTCGTCCCGTGGTCTCACTCTCTTTCCCGACCTCAACGAGGCCACAACCCAGAATATGGCCTTTGAACCTCAACCAAGCGCCCCTGGACCAAGCGCCCCTGGTTTTGCGCCTTTGAACTTTCCGATGCTGTCTGTGGAGCAAAGAATGGCTGCACAATCGGATATTGAGGCGAATCATTATACTCTGAAGTCATGTGTTGAGACAATGACGGCGGTCAACAACCTGTCGCACCGGCTTCAGAGTAGAACAAATGAGGTGCAGCAGGTAAAAGCCCAACTGGCTCTGCTCCAGAGCATGTATACGGATGCCCGAGCAGAGATATGTGTGCTGAAGGCAGAAAATAAGGAACTGAAGCGGAAGGCCACCGTGATGCTCAGATTTGGAGGGCCGCCATATGTGACGGTGGAGGAGCAACGGGAAGTGAACGTGCTCGGCGGTGTGGGAAACACGGAGGCAGAACCGGCAAGGGCCGTCCAAGACAAAGGCAAGAAGAAGAGAACAGCTGAAGAGGCGAAGAAGTGAGGTCGGTTGTTTGTGGGTTGTGGTTGATTTTTTTTTTTTTTTGGGTGTAAAATTGTGATCGGGGTTGATCCCCAAGATGAATAAAATGAGTTTTGTTGTGCAAATTCGGATGGCATGAAGGCACAAGACTAAGCAGAAAAAGCTTGCTGAAAACCTTTCCCATGAAAAAGCTTAAAAACAGTATCAAAATTGGGGCCATCTTCAAAGATTGGACCATTGGCTAGGGTTTATTTGGTTAGGGACGAAACTCGACCTCGTCTTCACTTTCCCTTCTCGTCTCCAATTTTTCAGAGTAAACCTCCGATCAGGTTGAAATTAGGAATTTAAAATGGGAATTAGGATGCTGTTGACCCAGTTGGCTTCCTTGGGATTGCAAGCTGGTAGTTTGGGCTGAGCAACGTGTCCTGCTTAGGCGGTAGAGGAATTCCTGGCCCTGCTATTGATTTTGGCAATGGGATTTTGTTCCTGTTCCAAGCCAACTCCAGCAGGACCTCTCGAGGTGGGGGTTGAGAGAAGCTGAAGTTGACCTTCGACTGAATAGCAAGCTTGACATCGTTACAGTCAATTGCAGCTTTCCCAGCATGTAGGGAATTTAAAATGGGAAGCAAAGGTCGAATGCCACCTCCTCATCATTTAAGGCGCCCTCTTCCTGGTCCTGGCATGGTTCATCCTGATGCATTCAGTTCTGGAATAGGAATGCGCCCACCACCTGGTGCTTTCCCTCCTTTTGACATGTTTCCTCCTCCTGAAGTAATGGAACAGAAGCTTGCTGCCCAACACGTGGAGATGCAAAAAACTTGCAACCGAAAACCAGAGGTTTGCAGCTACCCATGGTACATTGAGACAAGAACTCGCTGCTGCACAACATGAGCTGCAGATATTGCATGCCCAGATAGGAGCTGTAAAGTCTGAGAGAGAACAGCAGATGAGGGGCCTTATGGATAAAATTGCAAGGATGGAAGCTGAACTTCAATCGGCAGAACCCGTTAAGTTGGAGTCTGATGCGCAGCAGATTCCTGCTATGATGTCAGAACTTGAGAGCCTCAGGCAGGAGTATCAACATTGCAGGGTTACCTATGACTATGAGAAGAAATTATACAGTGAACATCTGGAGTCCCTTCAGGTGATGGAGAAGAATTACATGACCATGACCAGGGAGGTTGGAAAGCTTCGAGCAGAGTTAACAAATGCTAACATTGACAGACGAACTGGTGGGCCTTATGCTGGCACTGGCTACAACGAGAATGAGGTTTCTGGGCATTATCCTGGAGGACAAAACACATATGAGGATGGCTATGGTGTTCCTCAGGGACGTGCCCCCCTCCCTGGCAGTGGAACTGCAGCTCCTGCTGGCGGTACTCCATCCCACATTGGTGCTCAATCTGGACCTAGTTCTGCAAGAGCTGGCTATGATGCACCCAAGGGGCCTGGCCATGATGCACAGAGAGGGCCCAATTATGATGCTCAAAGAGGAGCTGGTTACGATGCACAGATAGGACTCAACTATGATGCACTGAGGGGACCCAACTATGATGCACAGAGAGGATATGGCTATGACACAGGCAAAAGTGGTGGGTATGATGCACCACCTAGAGGTGCTGCTAACCCTCAAGGACAGGTGGCAGCTCCTAACAATGCGCCTTACGGGTCTACAACACCAAAGAAAAGAAACCAAGTGAAGTAGGTTGAGGTCCGGCGGGCAGCCAAGGCGAGGTTGCCGCCCGCCGGTGAAGCGAAAAATACTAGGTGCTAAACCCGCTCTGATACCATGTAGGAAATTTATGTATTGATAATATTGATTGATTGATATCAATATACAATGTGTTTACGAGAGCTCTCTTTTATAAAGAGAAATGGGATACAATGGAGCCATAATTAATTGAGCAATAAGAACTAAATGGAGCACTAAACTAAATGGAGCACTCACTAAACTAAATGGAGCACTAAACTAAATCACTAACTATATGGGGCAAGTGGAGTAGGTGTAGGAATTGTTACATTCAACATTTCCTGAAAGGTTTTGGTCAGTTTTTGGAGCACCTTTGGGCCGATTTTTGACGTAGGGAGAGTAGCCCCCAGCTAAATCGACCGTTCTAGATGCAACCGCGCTATCTATGTCTTAAGATTCGAATCCAAATTTCACAAGGTTGTCAAGGGTGTTAGTATTCCAAACTATTTTAGCCGTCCCGAAGAAGGGCTCTTTTGGTGGTTTTAGAATTTTAAAGAAGAATGGCTGAAAAAATAGCTTCAACAAGTAACCAAGGAAGAAAAAGTTCAATCTCTAGTGCCAAGTTCGAGGTTGAGAAGTTTGATGGAACAAACAACTTTAGCATATGGCAATGCGAAGTCTTGCACGTGTTCATCCAATAGGAATTGGATATCGCTTTGGAGGACAAACCTGCAGAAATGTCTGACAAAGATTGGAACAAGATCAACCAGCTAGCTTGTGGTACCATCCGGTTATGTCTTGCAAAGGATCAGAAGTATTCTGTCATGAAGGAGACAAATGTGAAAGATCTCTGGAAGAAGTTGGAAGACAAACACATGACAAAAAGCATAGAGAATCGGTTATACTTGAAGAAGAAATTCTTCCGGTTTTAGTATAAAGAAGGAATTTTGATGTCCGAATACTTGAATGACTTTAACAAGATTCTTGCCAATCTACTCAATCTGAATGTTGAAGTTGAAGATGAAGACAAGGCTTTATTGCTGCTAAATTCCTTGCCCGATGAATATCAGTACTTGATTACCACACTGCTCTATGGGAAAGAAGAAATTAAGTTTGAAGATGTGTCTAACACATTGGTTAACAATGAGTACCGAAAGAAGGATAAGAAGGCCCATTATCAAGACATCAGGTGAAGCCTTAGTTGTACGGGAAAGATCGGAGGAGGAGAAGAAGAAGCAATCTAGGAGAGGGTCAAACAGAAGCAGCAAGAGCAAATCCCGCTCTATGTCTAAGGAACCGTCAACTAGAAGAATACCTGTTATAGATAAATGTGCCCTTTGTCAAAAGAAAGGACACTAACAAGTTGATTGTCCAAAAAATAATGACAATGAGACATCTATAGTCAGCCTTGCTCAAGAGAATGAAGATTCAGATTGTGATTGTATTTCTTTATCGTTTTTGTGTCATTCTGATGAATGGATTATGGATTCTGGATGTAGTTTCCACATGTGTCCTAACCGAGACTGGTTTTCTAACTTTGAGAAGTTAAATAATGAAACAATTCTTATGGGTAACGACGACACTTGTAAGACAATGGGAAGAGGAAGCATCCACTTGAAGATGCATGATGGAACAGTTTGAGCTCTGAAAGAAGTGCGGTATATGCCAAAATTGAAGAAGAATCTCATCTCGCTGGGCGCTTTAGCATCCAAAGGTTTCAACATTACCTTGGAAAGTGGAGATCTCGTAGTAGTATCGGGCACTCGAGTTATCATGAAAGGAAACAAGAAGAAGAATTTGTACTTCTTGCAAGGGAGTACAGTTGTAGGTGAAGTAGCCACCAACGGTAGAAAGAATGAAGAATTTGATAAAGTTGACACAAATTGCACGAAGAATAAAGTCAAGTTCAAGACAGCAGTACATTGTATAGGAGAAAAGATGGACAATGTGCATACCAATGTATAGGGGCCTTCCAGAGTTGCATTGAAATAAGGTAAGCACTAGTTTGTCACATCTATTGAAGAATATTCTCATCGTGTTTGGGTGTACACTATGAAGAATCAGAATGAAGTTGTGAACATCTTCACAATATGGAAGAAGATGATGGAAAACCAGACTGGTAGAAAACTGAAGACCTTAAGATCAGACAATTGTGGAGAGAACATTACTGATCCGTTGAAGGAACTCTATCAAAAAGAAGGTATAGTATATCACATCACTGAAAGGCAAAGTCCACAACAGAATGGAATGGCAGAATAGATGAATAGTACTCCATTAGAAAAGGTGCGCTGTATGCTTGCTTAATCCAGTTTAGGCAAGCAATTGAATGAAGCTGTGACATATGCAAGCCACCTTATCAATCGTCTGCCGACTGCTGCAAATGAAGGAAGAACATCTTTGAAGGTATGGTTCGGCAGTCATACTAACGACTATGATCAATTGCATGCATTTGGTAGCCCGACTTACTATCATGTGCAGGAAAGTAAACTTGATCCTAGAGCCAAGAAATAAGTATTCTTGGGCTTTAGTCGTGAAGTAAAAAGGTACATGCTTTGGCGCCCTGAATTGAAGAAGGTCATAGTTAGGTGAGATGTCACATTTAGTGTGTCTGAAATGCTTAAGCAACTTAAGCCTGAAGACTCTAGTGAACAGAACAAAGCCATTGGAACGCAGCAGGTGGAGTTTGACGCACTAGTAGACTCAAAAGAACGAATTGAAGAAGGTGCAATTGAAGAAGAACCAGTCACAGCAATATCGTATCAATCAGAGTCTATTGCTACAAGGAAGTCGAATAGAGAGACCAGAAAATCAGCGAGATACGTGAATATGGTATCTTATGCATTTCCAGCAATTGGGAATGATATCTCAACAATTGAAGCAACCAAGAAGAACCCCGAGCAAGAAAAGCTAGCTGAAGAAGAAGTACAGAATCTGCACAAGAACAAGACTTGGGATTTGATACGATTACCAAACAAAAAGAAGAAAATCGGTTGCAAATGGAAATTCACCAATAAGAATGGTGATTTGAAAGAAAAAATCACCACGACAGTGGTATGGTCGGTCTAATCATTTTTCGGTTACACAGAAGAAGACTCTTGGTATAGAGAATCCCCAAGATAGGGTTAGGGTCAAAAGCACAGTGCATCTCTCCTAGCAGAAGAAAACCAATAGAAGAACAGAACTGAAGTTAAGTTCATAGAGTGTATGAACTTAATCCATTTGGAGCAAATGTAAGCACCTTCGGGTGCATGGCAACGTTGATTGCTCACTATATACTTTGGATGGAGAACTTTCTCCAAGGTGGAGAATTGTGAGGAAGTTAGCTTCAACTTCTCCATCAAGAAAAAAGAAGAAAAGAGAAGATTGGCTTCTCTGCTTGAAGAAGACTAGAAGGATCAAGATGGAAGCTCCTGGATGATCCAGAAGCAACCGAAGAAAACCATTTTGAATTGAAGCTCTTGAAGGTCAACAATGAAGGCACCTTGAAGCTTCCCGAACGCATTCGAAACACGGTGTTTTGACGTCACCGCTTGCGCATCTCATCCTCAAAGGAAACCTATAAATAGATAGGTAATGAATTGTATTTGGTATGCAAACATTGAATTGAAGAAGAAGAGAGTGGGAAAGAAACACGAGTGAATTGTAATCTCTCCAAATATGTAGAATTCCACTGCCCGTGGACCTAAACAATTGCCGAACCACGTAAACTCTGAGTGTCTCTCTAGTGCGTGTTTGTTTGCATCAATCTGTGGCTCTCTGGCCTAACATCTGATGAAATTAATTTTCTGCTTAACTCTTCTAAATTGTTGGGATTACGAGATGAACGGTTTAAATTATTAATGTGAGCCTAAAATAGAGCCCAAAAATAAAATATGGAGGAATATGAAAGAAAATAGTATGGAATGGAAGGGAGCCATTCCGAGTTGAAAATATAATTTTGATTAAATTACACTTTTCACTTTTGTATAGTTTGAAGGGATATTCATTTTCTCCAGTTTCGCTCTGCCGTACCTAGGTTTTTCTTGCCCCATTGAAGAAGTGTAGCAGGGATGGGTTTTACTTCCTCCACCCCAATTATATTTATTAAATATATTTATATATACTATATAATTTAATTTTTTTTCACCGTAATCAAATTAAAATACTAAAACATTATACTTACTATTTAGGAAAATTTACTTATAAATCCCATCTTGAGGAATAGTAATCGATTTAGTCTCAAAATTTTTTTTATAAACTAATTAGTCTCATTGATTTTGAAAATGTAGATTTAATATATTGTTTAGAAATTAGATTTACAATTATACTCTTATTTCTATATGTTTTTTTTTTTTTTTTTTGTTAAAAAGGTAATATACACAATCTATGGGAATCAAATTTGGGATAATTTTTTTTATGAGAATCTTTTTTATTTGGAAAACATTTCAAAAGGAGTACAAAAATGACTTGAAATATGAGTTTTTTCAAATATTCTAAAAGGATATGGGATTCTTCAAACATCTCAAAAGGAGTACAAAAACTCCTTAGTAAGTTTTAGGCAAATGTATAATTTCAACTATAACACTCCAATGTAACATTCAAACGTAACACTCCAAAAAAACTCTTTAGTGTAATACTTTAATGTAACACACACAAAAATTTCTTGGTGTATTTTTTTTCAAATGTAACACTTCAATATAACACTCCAAAAAAAGCATGTGGGATTCTTCAAACCATTTCAAAAGGAGTACAAAAATTCATTACTAAACTTTAGACAAATGTATAGTATTACGTTTGGAAAAAGTACGCCAAAATTTTTGTGTGTTATATTGAAATGTTACGTTTGGAAAAAATATATTAGGAAGTTTTTTGTTACGTTTAGGAAAAGTACAGTAAGGAAATTTTTAGTGTATTACATTAGAGTGTTACGTTATTGGAGTGTTACATTTTTGTTCGTAATGTGATATTTGTTCCAGAAGGAGGAAAAATCCAAAACCTTAGTAGTGCGAATTGCCTAAATGTGTAATTTCACATTTGAGAAACCCACTTTTATCTCTAAAAATTAAACTCAAATGTGCAAATGACTACTATTTTGTGTAATTTCCGCTTTAATGAGACTTTTGTGTTCATGAGAAAAAAAAAATGAGGATTAAACAATTCACAAGATCACATTTTGGGATTTGTTGATGCTTCATCCTAATATTTATTTTTTATTTTATATCTTATAATTTTCATTAAATATAAATTATTATCCATAATATATTATATTTTTTATAATTTTTATTGATATTTTCATTTTTCAACTTACAAATTAACCGATCTTCTGCCTTGCACTCAACCTGCCACTGTCAACCACCGATTTGCCCTCAATATGATACGGGGCGGGAACAAATTATTACAAACCCATCCAAAATTCGACCAGTGACCATCTCTAAGTTTGATAATTCGAATAGCACTTTATTTCAATGTTAATCATAAATTTTAAGTCTGATTTTGATTTGATTTTTATTTAAATTATTGTCAATTTTTGTGTACATGTCCTTTTCAAGGAGTAACACTTGTTAAAAAATCATACATTTTAAACTATCTAAAGGAGTTTGCAAATCTTTTTAGTGGAATTTTTTTAAAAAACTTTGGTATTAAGATTTTATAAGATAAATAACATATAATGATTTTATAAGATAAATAACATATAATATTTTTATAATAGTTGTAGTCCTTCAACATTTTCATAAAGAAATTTCATCGAGAGACCTTAACTAATAAAAAAACATATTGGACCTCTCCTACTATTCAAAGTTGGAGATAGATGTTTTACTAATTTTTCCATCTTTTTATGCAGATTTTATTATTAATAATATTCTTATGATTATTTTATTAGACTAATCAATTTTTATTTTATTTTATTTATTGTGACAATAATGTGCTCTGTGAACAGATGGAATAGCTGGAACCACTTCCAATGTAACATTGAAGAGAAACTAATTAAGCAAACAGGTAACTTCAATTAAATTTTTGTTATTGAAATTTTTTATAGAGAACTATTGAGTTATTAACCAACAAATATCTGATAAAACCAAAAAAAAAAAAATGTTTATATAAAATTTTAATTCGAAATTTGTGTTGTTATTCTCCCTTTTTTTAAAATAGCCGATGCAATGGTGTCAACGGGGCTGGCTGATTTGGGATACAAATATATAAATTTAGGTAAGATTATAGTTTAGAATTACAATACAAGAGGTTGGAAATAAGGTTATTTCTATTTTAATTATTTATTTATTTATTTATTTATTTTGGTTGTAGATGATTGTTGGGGTGAGCTCAATAGGGATTCTGAGGTACTCTCTATATTTCTTTTTCATTAGTGATAATCTCTTTGTTTTTGTTTTGTTTTTTGTACTCTGCCTCTCAATAATTAAATCGTTCATCTTCTATGATTGCAATCAATAAATACAAAAATTCAGATTAATTGAATAACCATAATTACATGATGAGGTCACATTTATCTTCTAAATATGGATTATTTTATCATCAAATCGTATTTGTCATCTATTATTTTGAAAATAAATATAATTTAATCACGTAATTACAGTTATTTAATCAATTTAAATTTTTCCACAAATAGAATCTTATAAGATGATATTTTGAATCAAGATGGGTTCATGTTGGGTCACGAAGCCCAACAACAACTTCAGGAAATCCAATTAGAGACAAACTTGTTCCTATATTTTATAATAGATATTGTGTTACCTTTTTTTTTTTAATTGGAAATTGTAACAATGGTATTAGGGGAATTTGGTTCCAAAAGCTTCAACATTTCCCCATGGAATTAAAGCTCTCGCAGATTATGTTCATAGCAAAGGCTTGAAGCTGGGAATATATTCTGATGCTGGGTATTCCCTCTCTCTCTTTCTCTCTATATATATAGGTGAATTAAAATTTTAGTTCTCAAATTTATTATTTTTTATTTTTCATTTAGATTCCTAAAATGTGCTATTTGTTACACTTTAGTAGCTCACATTAGTGTCGTTCAAAATCAATAACATGAGGAGAGGTATTTTCGAAACTCTATGAAAAAAAAAAAAAAAAAAAATGAAAAGATTATGAACTAAAATTCAATAAATCGCATACTTTGGGAACTAAATTGCAACAAAATGTATATTTTGAGGACCACATATGTATTTAGTCTTTTTGATTTTGTTGAAACTTCGTGTAAAATTCTGAAATATCCCTCCTTTCGTTACTTATTTGAACGGTGTTGACACCAAGGACTAAAGTGTAGCAGATTGCATATTTTGAGGATAGTTAGTGTAATTAACCCTGATTTTTTTTTTTTTTTTACTAAATAATTATTCTTTGAAAATACTTGAAGAAAATAAAAAATGTGATTGTCTCAATAGAAAATGTAGTCTAGTTGGAATATAATTTGAATTTGCAGACATATTAACTTTTACTATTTTATTTCTCATTTTCTTTTGTAGAACTCAAACATGCAGTAAAACCATGCCTGGATCTCTAGGACATGAAGAACAAGATGCAAAAACTTTTGCCTCCTGGGTATGTTTACTTATTACAATTGTTACATTTGAATATAATTGTTACATTATATAGGGATGAACCCATGATTCAAACATGGGGTTAAAAGTGAAAGAAATATAATATATATATATATATTTTGTATTCACAATGAGTTACAATAGATAGCAAATGTACTAAAGTGAGACATTTTGACTTGTGCTCAATACTCTTTTATGTCATTTTGAACTGGGCAGTGTTAAGATTATGGATTTAGGTAGAGATTTAAAAAGAAAAAAGAAAAAAATTATCGAAATCTATGATCTAAGCATAGTCCAAAGACATCTATGATATAATTGACATTAAAGTCTTTTCTCAATAAATGTGATCAAGAAACTTGTTAATTCCCACAACACTAGTTATCATATTTTGTCTAATTTTGTAATTTAACATCATGTTTTAATCACGAGTTTAGTGGTTAAAGTCTTGGAGAAATTCTATTTCCACACACTTACCTACCTCTGTGCACACACTTAATGATTTATTTTTTTATTACAGTTTGGTCCTAAAATAAAATTACTAAAGTGTCTTCTCCATCAAAACCCTAATTTCTTCATCTCCTCTCTTCGTTCGAAGCTCAGAATCCATGGCAGCCACACTGATCTCCATCTCCTAACTCATACAACTCTCTCTCTCTCCATCATATATATTATGCCTTCTGTTGTTCTCATCATCTATACTATATTACTACTCTGTTCCACACCTTAGCAATCACTCCTTACATTCTTCAATCAACATCATCGTCAAACTTCCAAATCTTCACCTCCGATCTTCAAGAATCGGAGCTTCAATTTCCTGATTTCTGAACTCAAACTCCCAACGCTAATCACCAATCACAACCTCTCACACTCTTACTCTTTCCACAAGATCAACCTCTTCTTCGGCCACTAGCTTCGTCGCAATCAAATCCTAAGTGTCCAATTCAAACCCTAGTTTCTGCAATGAACTTCTTGGCCTTGTATAACAGAGTTTTTGCAATGTTACGCATAATGAAAATTCTTTCCAAGACCAAAGCAGGGGAGAAGAAACAACACTTACAAATGGGCGTTGGTTTAGGTTTCAATGTCAAAGAGAGAGATAATTTTTGCAAAAAGGATTGTGCATTGAGTAAAATCACAAAATTCAAAATTAGTTGGTATGTGTATTGAGAAAGGATGTGAAATGAGATGTTTTGGTGTGTGAAAATAGAATTACCCAAAATCTTGGCCTACTAATTTTGAGGTTATAAGTTCAAGTTTGAGAACAGTCACTTTGTGACTTTATGCCAAAGGATATGTATGTATATGTAGCCAATTTAATTCCTCTCAAACACCCATTAATTAATGAGTACAATTGGGCTTCTTTCTTCTTTTTTCTTTGTTCTTTTGTTTTTTCTTACACCCCATGTTTCATAAATATTGAGGGACCGCTTAATTTTTTTTAGAAGAAAAACTTAGAAAGGATGGCTACTTAGAAGTTTATTTTCAACAAAATATAGAGAGAACGAGCTTGTATAATTTGGAAATATTTAGTAATTAATACTAATATAAAAAAGAAGTTTTTAAAAATTAGAGAGGGGTCATAGCTGCCGATGCCCCTCTAAGTCCATCCTTTAGAGTCGAGTGAACTTGTTTAATTTATATGTTTTAACTCATGATTGATAGTAATTTTTATTAAATTATTTGTTAGTCTAATCTTCATTTATAATTTTTTTTTTTTTCCATATATAGGGAATTGATTATTTGAAGTATGACAACTGTAATGACGGTGGCACAAGTCCTAAGGAGAGGTAATGTCTCATTGTCATCTTTTTGATCTTCTTCTGCAACTTAACACCATAAAAGAAATAAATATTCATTACAACTCATGTTTTTTCCTTTGGTGATATAGGTATCCTAAGATGAGTAATGCTTTACTAAAATCTGGAAGGTCCATCTTCTTTTCTCTATGTGAATGGTGAGTTAAAAATGTTATTTTTCAATTGATGTTAATATCATATCTTCTTGTTGTGTGGGAAAAATCTGATCACATTTGTTTTGACAAAGTTGATGAGTGCAAATTCCAATAATTGGTTGTGATAATGGTGGTGTTGGTGTGGTGTACTGGGGGTAGTGGGTCGTGGTGATAGTATTAGCAGCAATGGTGGTACGATGGTGTGATATTAGTAAAATTTGTTTAAAAACGTTTTCTACCTTTAAAAGTGAAAAAAAAATTCTGTTCAAATAAATTCATTCTTCGTTATTCATAAAAAAAATATTTTTTATCATACTAAAAATGCCAAAAATATATAAAATACTTTGGATAAAATACACTAATATCTCCCTTAAAGTTTGGAGAAAATATAGTAATTCCCACAACTTTGACATAATTACATTGAGCTCCATTGTACTTTTAATTTATATAACACTTAGTCCCATTTTTATCAATAGCTTGTTAGTTATATGGATGAAAAAAATATTATTGTCATCTGTTTTACATGAAAATATATACTTGACATTGTTTATTTTTGTATTTTCGCAATATCTGTATTAGTTTCGATCTATTTAACCTTATTAAAAAAGATATAATGTAATTATGTTAAAATTATAAGAATCAATATATTTCTTTTCAAATTTCAGAAAATGTCAGTGCAGTGTAATTTACCTAAATAGTTTTTACCAAAACAAAGTCATTGGGTTGGTTGAACCTTATGTTGATTTGTTACCTAATTAGCTAGGACTAGTAGTTTTGAATATTTGTCATTGAAATGGTTATACATCTACATAGAGTAGCTAGCATAAATAAAGCAATCTAAATTTTTTATTTATTTATGAACATATCATAACTAGGGGACAAGAAGATCCAGCAACTTGGGCACCAGCTATTGGAAATAGTTGGAGAACAACTGGTGACATTTCTGATAACTGGAATAGGTGAGTAACATTAAAATGTGACTAATATATATAATTTGGATAGTTTTATTTGCACACTATAGAAAATTTTAATATATATTATTTGTGTCGTTTGGATATAAATTCATGAACAAAAATAAATTATTCAGATTTACATTCCGTTCAATAGTTCACATCCAAATGATATAAATAGTATATACTGAGATTTTTTGTGATTTGTGAATAAAATCTCCAATAAAACTTTCATAGTAGTTGGTTTTTCTGTGGCTGCAACTTTATGTTATTTTCAAGTCTTATTTTTGTCTTTAGAGTTGGTTTGACAATTGCTTCTCACTTATTTTTTTATTTTTTTAGAATAAAGTTGTTAAAAAAGCAAATGCATTTAGTAAATTTAAAATAAAAATTATTGAAAAAAGTTGAGTGGATCTTGGTTAATTTTTTTAATCAAAAACAAATAAGTAACCTTTTTTTTTTTTTTTTTTTTTTTGGGCTTCTTTATCCAAAATGTAGCTAATTTTTTGCAAAACCAAACACAACATTTGTAAGAATTTTGTTTCAACTTTGAATCAAAATATGTCACTTTTTAGATTCATCTAGACTAAATAATTCTATATATTTTTAAAATTTTGAAAAAGTTTAGAAATGAAAAAATAAGACAATTTTTGTAAATTCTTTTGGATAAAATTTGACTTATTTAAATCTTTAATAATTTTTAAAATTTTAATGATGGTGAAGTCAAAACTGACTTAAAAATAAAAATTTTGACAGATTTTTAGAGAAAATGTCACTGAAAACAAAAATAAATATAAAAATCACCTTATAAGCTGATAACAAAGGAAGTCTAACTATCATAATTGCCAAGTTGGTAATGAAAATTCAATCATACTAAATGGATAGTTTTGATCAATTATCTAATGCAAGTTTTTTTTTTTTTTTTTTTTTTCAATTTCTTTTATTGCTAGTATGACCTCTCGTGCAGATCAAAATGACAAATGGGCATCATATGCTGGGCCTGGTGGATGGAATGGTAACATAATTTTTTTAGATAATTGTTTTGATATTTTTATTTTTTGAAAAATAATTTACAAATGTAAAGATTATACAAAAAAAAAACACATTGATAATGATGTGTTAATGGAATTTTTAAAATTATCAGAATAATAATGATTATTTTGATCAAAAATAAAAGAACCATATGAAATCACGTCATTATGTATGAAATTATATTATTTTATTTATTTACAGATCCAGACATGTTAGAAGTTGGAAATGGAGGCATGGCGATAGCAGAATATCGTTCACATTTCAGCATATGGGCATTAGCAAAGGTATATATATATCATATGCTTCACTAATTTTATTCGTCTTAAAAATATTATAATATATAGTTATTAGATATAGACACACATTACGTATGGATAGAGTTTTCCTGTACATTTTATACAAATAGAAAATTCATATAAAATTTTCATCTAATAATGATCTTTCACTCTAAAACAAAACATCCATAAACATAACTTATATTTACAACAACGCTACTTCACATTATTCTTGTGGTGTTTTTTTTTTTTTTAACAAATGAATTTTATGTATTGATGGTAGGATTTTCTATAGACACGCACATATTATATTATATTATATTATATATGCTAAAATTAAGAATAATTATCATTTAGTCCTTTTAATTTTGATATAGTTTTGAGGGTAATCACTTAATAAGTGCTCTTGAAAAATGCACGCGCGCACACACAAAAGATGAAATTTTTTTAAAATAAGAGATCCTTTTTAATAAATTTAATCTATTTTTACTGAAATAAATGTACTTTGTAACTCTTTTTTTAAGCATTTTTCAAAACAGAAATGCTAGAGATTCAAAAAAAAAATTATCAAAAATTCTATGTGAGACCCACATTGTGTAAAAAAATATATATAATTCTTTTGAGATCCTTACCATAGTTTTTTTTCCATAGACCTTTTATGTCAATCATAATATTAAATTATACGCCTGAGATATTTGTTAATATCTAATTAGTTTTAAATGTATTGTTCAAATTTTAATTATTTTTTTTAAGATGTTCAACTTTTCACTAGAATAGATATCATAATAACGTGAAGTTCAATATTTTGAGAGTGATAGGCTCCTCTGTTGATTGGGTGTGATATTCGAGCAATAGACAATGTGACCTTGGGATTGCTTAGCAACAATGAAGTTATTGCCGTGAATCAAGGTACAATTAGAGCAACTCTACTTCTATTTTTTATTTTTTATTAATTAAAGTACAAAAAAAATACTTTTTAACATAACTCTTTATTTTATTTATTTATTCATATAAATTGATTAAAGAGTCTTTCAATACTTAACTAACCTAGAAGTAGCTAGTCAATCCATTGGAACGAGTATAAAATAGGATGAAATTAGTTTACAATAATCAACACCTCTTTAAAAGAGCTGGTTGGATATGCTTTTACAACTTTCAAATTAACATATTCCCTAATACATAAGGGTAAATCAAACTTTGTACCACTGCACTTTACACCAAATCTCACTTTGCTCACTTCATTTTCACTTGTAACATTCAACTCCCCACACTTTCGGTCAAGTTTCACTTTGGACCTTCCATTAGTCTGGTGTTAAATCTGTTAATGGAAATTAGGATAAATTATACTTTGCACCTCTACACTTTACATAAAATCTCACTTTAGTCCCTCATTTTCAATTGTAACAATCAATTAATTATATTTTTGATCAAGTTGTAATGTGGTCGTTTCGTTAGTTTAGTGTTAAATTACTTAACAAAAATTGTCACATAACCCTCATATGAGTTAGTAATTTTCTTCATTTCTTTTTATTTTTTTATTCTTCTTTAATTTTTACTGTATTTTCTAAATCCATCACATTAACCAACTCTTTCTTGCTACTTTTCCATTTTTTTTTCTCACAACCTTCCACCTAGGGTGAAAGAAAAACCGACCAAACTGTTTAAACTGACCAAACCAGTCAAAATGGTCAGTTCTTAAACAACTGATGGCCAGTTTGGTTTTGAAAATTCAAAACAAAATATTTTCAGTACAGTTTTGGTTTTACTACTTTTCAAACCATATAAAACCGAAACCAATTGAATTTTTTTACTTTCTTAGAGTTCACAATACACACATGTAGTCTACACACTATCAAATCTATAAATTAATGGAGTTGGGGTAGCACAGCAGGCATTGCTGTGTGGCTTTATGGGTTTATTTCGGGGTCTGTTTTGATAATTCGAACCGTTTATATTTTAGAATACATCAATTAAAACGTACTTATAAAAAATTAAGTTAATCGGATATCGTTAACCCTTTCATCTATTCACATTTGTATTCATTTTAATACTTTAAATCACGATGTCATTTATTTTTGAAGATACAAATGTGAGTGGATGAAAGAGTTAACGATATCCGATTAACTTAATTGTTTACAGATATGTTCTACTCGATATATTCTAAAATGTGAACGGTTCGAATTATCAAAACGGACTCCAAAATAAGCCCATAAGGCCGCACAACAGTACCTGCCTGCTATGCTAGGTGAACAGCAGGCACCCCAAATCTTAAATTAATAACTTTTTATTACATATTCTAGTGACTGCTTGTGGAATTTAATTTTATTGGATAGATTTATATTAATTTAATTGTGGGTTTGGTTTTGCTCAACATTTTAAATTTTTATTTTGTTTAACATATTTATATGAAAAATGTTTGGGAGCTCTAATTAGAGCCACCACTAATGTTGTGGCAGTGAGTCTAACCCACTACCACAATGTATGTTGTGCCTTATTTTTTCAATTTTCACCTTACTAGTGGTGGATTTAGAGCTCCTTATTTAGAGCTCTAAATCATTTATGTATGTATATTTTAAAAATGTTTGAGACTTTTAAATGAGAAACTCTAGAGGGAGCTTTAAAGGTAGGCCCTACCTTATAATTTGATATTTTGGCTTGTGATGTTGTAATTTTTTATTTATTAATTTTTTTTATATATTGCCACGTCACTAGAATTGGCATTAGAGCTCTAACTCTAATGTGCTCTATCATCACTCGTCTTTGCTTGAAAGGATTGTGTGCTAGTGATTTTAACCTCAAATTGAAGGCCCAACTGAATTTACCGCACCAAACCGAGCCCAATTGATACTAATAGTTTCGTTTGGTTTTAAAACACCATCGGTTTATTTTGATTTTATAAATTAGCAAACCGATAAATTCGGTTTGGTTTATTCTGATTTTATAAATTAGCGAACTGATAAATTCGGTTTGGTGTTAAATTGTCCATAAAAACCGACCAAATTAAACCATGAACACCCCTACTTCCACCTATTTTCCACCACCTTCATATAGCAAAGAAAAAAATATTATGAAAAAATAAATAAGTAGAAAAGAGAAGAAATTTACATTTTTTATAATTTGACTAAAAGTGCAATGGCTTAATTGTTATAAATGAAAAATGAGGGACTAAAATGAGATTTGATGTAAAGTGTAAGGGGCAAAGTGTAATTTACTCTAATTTCTGTTAACAGATTTAACACCAAACTAACGGAATGACCAAAGTAAAATTTGATAAAAAGTGTAGAGGGTTGACCATTACAATTGAAAATGAAAGGGCCAAAGTGAGATTTAATGTAAAGTGCAAAATGTAATTTACCCAATACATAAATAATGTTTTTATTTTTATTTTTTTTTTAACGTTTTGTATCATTTCATTTATTCTGTCTCACTGCCTACATGAATATTTATAATCAGTTCCCTCCTTTGGAAATAGTTATTAAGTAATTAATTAAAATAAATAAAATCTTGTCAAATATCACAGTGATACAAAATGATAAAAAAGATATATATATATATATAAAACAGTTGTCTAATATAAATAATACATCTTTTAAAAATAAAAATAAACATTGTATGCAGATAAGCTTGGAGTTCAAGGTAAAAAGGTAAAGCAAGATGGCGATTTAGAGGTAACATCCAACTCTTAATTGTCTTCCTTTTCTTTTATTTTTCTTTATTTTTAGGATAAATTACACAAATAGCATTTAAAGTATACCATTGATATCATTTTGATCCTTTATCTTTAATTTAATTTGTATCAATTATATTCTTAAATTTCAAAAATTAATTCTTTACCTTGCCCCAAGTGTCATCAAAAAAACATATAAACAAAATACTTACATCAAGATCAAACCATTCATTGAAAGAAATTAATAAATTTGGTTCACTGGATAAGATGAAATTGAATGGAATAACCATTCGATAGGCTCTTTTATAGAATGATCATTCCCTTATAATAGTAAATAACAATTATATTCGTAATACATTTTTCATTATCTTTTTAGTCAAACCAAACATCATAATGAAATTTTTAATAGAATAGTCAATCATTCCTTTTCATTGCAGTAAATCAAACGCTACATAAATGTATTATGTCAAGTATTACAAATCAAAGAAATTTCTATATTTTTTTTATTTTTTATTTTTTCTTTGTAAATAATATGCATTTCAAATGTCTCGTGGTTCATTTTAGTAGAAATTGAAATAAATTCCTTTTATTGTCTTTCAAATACCTAATATGAGGCTACCATAATCATTTTTCATTTGTTTTTTAAAATAAATTCCTCTTATTGTCTTTCAAATACCTAATATGAGGCTACCGTAATCATCTTTCATATGTTTTTTATACGACAGTAGAGTAGAAGACTAAATTAAATTATTAATGTGTTAAATTTAATAATGCCATTGATAAAAGCTAAATGTGAGAGACTAAAGTAAAATCAGTGAAATACTTTCGCTCCTTTGATATAATTTATAAGTAAACTTTTGTAATTATAACATTTTATACTATGCGTTTAATAGTTTTAAAATAATTTGTAACAATTTGTTTGGTGGAGCTTTTTGGTTAAATAGGTTAGTCACCAAACTTTTTTTGTTATGTAAATATCTAAAATACCCTCAGGATGTGTTTGTTTTGAAGGATTAGGGTGTGGGATTAGACTATTAGTCCCACCGGACTATTAGTCCATTGTTTGTTTCAATTTTTTTGCTCTGAGACTAATAGTCATATTTGTGAGACTATCTTATTCCATTTGGGGAGGGAGGGATTATTTCCATGGAATTAGTATCCCATGGGATTAGGCTCTAAAATGTCCATTTTACCCCTATGCTACTTAGCAAACAATTAGAAAATGGTAAAATAGTCTTTTAAACATTTATAAATTATTTTTTAGTATTGTTAATTTAAAATTATATATTACATAAAAAATTTAAATTATAAATTAAATTTAATTAAAAATAATAAATTAAAAATTATGGCCTTATAAATTAAATTTTTTTAGTGTTGTTAAAAAATTAAATTTGCATATTAAATAAAACTATTTTTTTAGTGTTGTTAATTTAAAATAATATATTAAATAAAAATTATAAATTATAAATTAAATTTATTTAAAAATAATAAATTATAAATTATGGCCTTATAAATTAAATATTTTTAGTGTTGTTGAAAATTTAATTTATATATTAAATAAAATTATTTTTTATTGTCGTTAATTTTAAATTATATATTAAATAAAAAATATAAATTATAAATTTAATTTAATTGAAAATAATAAATTAAAAATTATGGCCTTATAAATTAAATTTTTTTAGTGTTGTTAAATTATAAATTATAAATTATAGATTAGAAATTTAAAATTATATATTAAATAAAAATTATAAATTACAAGGGTAAAATTGTCTTTTGAACATTTATTCTTATCAAGTTCGTCTAACCAAACATTGGATTCACTAAGAATAGTTCAATCCAAACATCTAATTCCATGACTAAACAAACATAGGATACAAATCAAATGCAATCAAATAGTTCGGGGACAATGTATCCCGGGACTAACAGTTCGATGGATTACAATCCCCTCTTTCCAGTCTGTCCAAAAAAACACACCCTCAAGTTATATTTTTTTTTTTTTTTTTTTGGGGGGGGGGATTATTTTGTCCATACCTATTTAACTTTAAATAAACAAAAACAAAAACAAAAAAAACCCTACAAGTTCTATCTTTAAAAAAATCTCACTATCTAAATAAATAAATTAAAAAATTCAAATGAGTTACAATCTAAAATTAAAATTAAAAATTGACTTATAAATGCTACCAAATGAGAGCTTTAAAGATTGCTTGGGTAATTTATCGTTATTTTTATAATTAAATTCGTAATACCCAAAAAAAAAAAAAAAAAATTGCAGGTTTGGGCGGGTCCCCTTAATGATAAGAAAGTGGCAGTGATCCTATGGAACAGAGGACCTTCGACAGCTACCATCACTGCTCACTGGTTTGATATTGGCCTTACTCCAACAACCATTGTTAATGCACGAGATTTATGGGAGGTAATTAATATTAATAACTTAGATTACAACTATTTTAAAACATGGCGGTTAATTGTACTAATACTTCTCAAAAGTATGTGATCAGTTAATACTCTAGTCTCTGATCTTTTATTTTTTTATTTTATTCCCAAAAATATGCTATGTTATTTTTTAGTTCTTAACATCAACACCGTTCAAAATCAATTCTCTTAGTATTTTTGAAACTTAAAAAACAAAAACAAAATTCTTACTACGGGCACATGTATTTAGTTCTTTTGACTTTGCTAAGGTTTCGTGAAAATTCCAAAAATAACTCATTTCGTTATTGATTTCGAACCACACTAATATCAATATTGAAACATAATAGATAATACTTAGGACCAAAGTGAAAAAATTAAAAGAACGAGAATTAGTAATTAACCCTTGTCGTTTCCATTATTTTTTTTATCATTTACTCTTCTTCTTTTTTTTCTTTTTTTTTTTTTGGGGGGGGGGGGGGGGGGGGAATTGGACAGCATTCAACCAAAAAATCAGTCAAGGGACAACTCTCTGCTGACGTGGCTTCTCATGACTGCAAAATGTATGTACTAACCCCACAATGAAAATGTCGAGTGTGTTCTTGGAAGGAAAGTAATGATACGATCTATCTCCATCTACAGGACAAATACTGATGGAATGTTAAAATTGAAAAGTAATAGTATTTGTTGCTTACATTTACAATTGAAATAAATAAAAAAGAAACAAAAATCCATATGGATCTTGTTTATGATACGATTAATTAATGACAAGTCTTTTCTGTAACAATAATTCCATTTGTATAGAAATCAATTACAGAACTAAGCACAACCTCATATGAAAAAGTTGTGTCCGGTTACGCAATTGGTTTTTGTATTCCTTAAACTACCTCATGTTGAGTAGGTTGTGTTCGATTTTATATTGTACTTTTTCTTTCCGTAAATGTGCATCATAAGAAGTCAACTTCAGCCAATGGCCTTGTAACCCAATGACATTTCACTCTCATGTAAGAGGTTGAGAGTTCAAACCTCGGCAGAGGTGCCGTTGAGTGTAACTGCTCAACTAGCTCCTATCTATTCTATTTGCCACCTGTTCCGAGTTCACCCACTCCCACAACTTAGCAACTGCCCTCTCCCATCCCCTTGAGTAATTTAGATATATACTATATTTCAGACCCTCAATATATATATTTATATTTATAAAAGCAAAAAAAAAATCAACTTCAGGCCTGTGAGGACCTGACAAGGTGTTTTCAAGGCCCAGGCCCAACAAACTTGGTATAATCAGCCGGCAAGGCCCAAACCCTAAAGGCTTGACACCAACACTCGGCAAAGTCTAACTCAAGGTTTGGCATCAGCAATGCAAAAGCCCAGAAGGCATGAGGTGAGCTTCCGGTATCCTAGGTCACAAGACCCAGAATTAACCACCTAGGTCACTTTCAGTCAGTAGGAACAGAATAGATATTTATCCAAAAAAAATTAATTTGTTTCTGAAGCATAAGCATGTCTCATGACACACAGTTTCATCACTGTAATGCTATACATGTTGAGACATCACAAAAAATGAGAAGACTAACAGATCATATTGTTCAAGGTTTAATCTGCAAGATAATAATATAACCTTATGAAGTACCTATGCTATATAATCATAGAGTTTTGTTTCTATTGGTATACTGCACAACTACTCAGCAGCCACAGAAGGTAGAACCCCCTTCACCAATTGTGCTCTTTGTTGTTGAAGCTTCAATTTCAATTGCCAAGCCTGCAAGAAAATGCATTTTCTACTTTGTTGTGATTTAACATTCAAATGAAGCTATAAATGTACAAGGGTATTCTAAGGCAACTAATCAGCAAATACCACAGTTATACAATGTTACCATAATATGCCCTACTATATTATGGGTCTGTTTGGCACAATTTTTCTCAAACTAAAATTAGATAATCTAAGAGCACTAGTTAAAAGCACCCCTCACCAAACACAATAGCACATATTTCCAAAATACAAAAAGAAGTCGTAAGCAGCTCCAATAATTTGCACCAAACAAAGGCAAATGGTTGTGCTAAGAGCACCAGAAGACTGAAGGAATCAGAAAGAACAATAACTTCTTTGGTAGTGTTAGAAGGATCATATGGCAAATTTTTTTTATATATATTTTTATTTACTATTATATGAACATGGATTCTAAAAAAATTAGAATACGGACATGGCGAGCATATGGCAAAAAAAAATTATATATTTTTATTTACTATGTATATGGATAAAAAATTTAAGGCATAGAGATATAAGAGACATTAATGTATATGTGGGTGTATTTTTATTTTTTCAACTTACTCCCCTCTTTGTTTTCATATATTTTACTTTGACCCCAAATTAACTTTCTAAAATAATTAAAATAACCCCACAAAAACTTCTCCTAGGGCATGTCTAAACACAAAACACATGTCTATGAAGTGTCCCTAATGTGTCCTAGAAAAGAATTATAATTGAAAAAAAATGACACACCATTTGGCGTGTCCAGCATGTGGACAAGAGTGTCTATGGTGTGTCAGTGTCAGATAAGTGTCGAACACAAACACATGGACACCACCTATTTTGAAGTGTCCATGCACTCTAGTATCCAAGATATTTACATGAAGTTGTGGTGATGTTACCTTCCTAAAGGGAAACATGGGGGTTCTCCAACATAGCATCTTTATGTCCTCCCTTGGTCTGCTGACATATACAGAACAATTATGTTCACTAATATTAATTTACTAATTGAAGCATCAGCTAATACTTCAGTCAATAAGAAAAGGCACGACAATAGTATGATTCTAGGGTGTTCACAAAACAATGCATACCAATAAGAAAAGTCTTAGTGGTAGCAAGTTGGAAAGAGCAGGATCGGTTTAATTCTTCACAAGCATACAAAGTCCACATGTATTTCCAGACGTAGCATGAATGTTTAAGAAAAGAAAATAAATAATTGAGAAATAGGAGGCTACAAAATTACATACCCATCCTCTTCCCTGGAGCAGTTAACTTGACGATCATTGGCACACAAATATGCTTCAGTAGAATGCTTTCTGGGGATAGACAATGCAAGCTTGCTTTGTGGTTGGAACCTTGTAAAGGTACTCCGAAAAGTGTCCGATGACTGCATCTTTTTATGAAGCTTCAGAAATCCAGAGAAACAGCAGCTTGGCTGCTTCTCTGCCTCTTGAGCAAATATAGCCTGGCATTCGCATTTGCTTCTCTCTTCTCTGGAAGAATCAGCATCCACAGAATGCCTTGGAATATGATCTGGTAATAATCTATGGGACATTGCCATTCCAATGCTTAGTGCATTTCCTTCATTGTTCCTTATAGTGCTTGCCACTTCTTTTCTCTGACAGCAGTTCTGAGGGATTTGAGACCCACAATTGGAGGAACAAGTCTCGACATAGTTGTCCCTTATAATGGCTTTTTCACAGGTGACATCAGAATTATCTGACGGGTCACTTCCACGTCCCGTGGTGGACTGTGATTCATGGCGCATTCTGCGGGAACAACTGAACAAACTGAAGGATAGTTTCTTCATTTTGGCATACTTTGTCACAGAAGCACAGTGCACAAGATAGATCCTCATCTCCACATTACAACCCAATACAGACTGAAGGGCATTTGCAATCAATTTCCATGACTTCTCAGCCTTGTTTACATAGTCAGGATGATGAAATTCCAAATCAACCACTGCCATACCTGAGATATGGTCTATGAATTGGTCAAGAGCTTGTGAAAATAAGATGACTCACTTCAGATGCACAAAAGCCCAAAATGAACATTGATAAACAAAAAAAGAAGAAGAAGAATTAGCCTTGACAGGTGCATGCAATATATTTGCATTATTGGCCAAACCAAGGCATACATAGGTGGTGTTTGGGAACTTAGTTCCCAAATTTTTTTCTCATTTTTTCCACTAAAAGACAAGTTTTGCAAAACCAAAAAAAACACATCCAAACAAAATATCACATCCAACCCCATAATCATTTCACTTTTTCTCTCACAAACATCACATCCAACTACATAAAAACCCAACTATCTTCCCAAACACTAAAAAATTTTTATCTCATAAAAACCTACATCTCATAAAATCTACATAAAAACTCACTTCCCAAACACCCACATAGTTGATACAGAACTTAATAAAAAAAATGCAACAGCAAGTCAGCCAACTAATAACCAAATGCCACAGTATCCAAAATAAATTTGTTCTAACCTTAATAGCTATTTTAACACATTTATTTGAAGCCATGAAGGTAAAATTGTGTAAGACTCATTCTATACATAAAAAAGCTCTATATTAATTTGCAAACACTATTTACCCTAAATAAATGAAAGGGCAATTTAAGAAATATGAAATTTAGGTGTGTCCTGATGTCATTGAACATAGGAATTAAAAGAATTGACACTTCAACACATGCACACACCCGACACATGTACCTATGTCCATATAACATAGTTCGCAATCTCCAAGGGCTTACCATTCCTACCCACTGCAACCTCCATGATACATCTCTCAAGATCTGACCTAGGAGAATGAATCACCTGTCTTGGAGTAAGATGCCTCCATAGTTCATCCGTCCTATACAAGGGCACCTGCCCCATGCACGCAAGAACAAGCCAACAAGCCCAACACTAATCCTCCTTAGGCAAGCTCAGAAGCATTCTTATTAAATTGTTTGAACAAGGATGACAAAATACTAGACATGATTGCAGTTAATTACCAAGTGATGCCAATACATATCAAACAAATAATATAACAACAATTTGATGCCAATAATCACAGGTTATATTTTTTTTCTATTAGTTATCTCATTTTTGCTCATTTATTAATCAATTTTTTACTTCAGATTGAGCCATTGCATTGTGCACAACTGAACATGCATTGTTATTTGGCAAGGGCAGCAATAGAATGAGAAAAGTTGCGGAAGATAATCATAGCATAGATGTGATTACCTCGGCTAAAACTAATGGAAGACAGCTTCCCCTGTTTCCTTAGGAAGTTTTTGAGTGAATTGGATTGGCATATCACTATAGCTCTCTTCCATATGGACTCCAGTGTTTCTTTGCCATCCTGAATCCCCAATTTACGTGATTCATTATTGTGACATGCACAAGTGATAAGATGCTTCAAACTCTCACTTGCAGACGAGGTACTGCAAAAATCACCATCTGCAATACAAAAACAGAGCTTGTGCATAAGTTGTACCTCACTTACTTTCCCTAAACTATTTACCCTATTAAATCAATCAATCAAGCAACTGTGCTGTATAAGTTCGCATTTCTCCAATCACTCTCACCTCTTGGGTGAACTGTTCTCTCACATAACCTGAAATCATTTGTATCCAAGAAAGAACATCCCACAGAACTTAACTGTAAAAGAGCTACAGTAAGCCATGTTGTCTGACTTTTAGATGTCCTCAATTGTTTCTCAGTTTCAGAAAGTATTTTCAATGCATGATTAAGTTGCTGCAGACTTGCTTCAGCTATGACAAACAAAATAGAAACGCCTTAGACAATGTAGCACAGAAAACTGCAAAGAAATTAAGATTAGGCTAAGATATATCATAAGCAACCAATAAAATTGCAAATACATATCACAAGTAGAAAATAAATGAAAAGAATTGAAAGGAGAGAATAATTAGATTGAAACTAGAAACCCCTGCATTTGTTGCCATACAGCTAACAAAGATGTTTTATTGTAATGCCTTCCCTTGCTTCTCTCTTCCCCAATTCCCTTCAATGGTCTTAAAGTAGTCATAGAGTCCTTCCAATCAAAGAGGTGGTGGAGGTATCACCACGGCAACAACAATAATTATAGTAATGCGCATTCATTATAATTGTAGTGATGAGTTTTTAAAAATTGTTGTGAATAGTGTTCAATTAAATTCAATAGAAGGTAAAAAATTCGAAAATAAAAGCAGCAGTATAGGTACTATAGCAAACATAATCCAAGAATGGCAAAAGGGGGTGGGTGATATTTGACATCAAATGGTAAACATTTTTAAATAGAAGTAAACAATCTGTCTTTGACCAAAACCATTTGGGAAAATTACTCTAGTAGTACCCCATCAAGGCATCAGGGTTCTAAAACAAAAACTAGCCCGTAAGTGACGTTGGATAACAACTTTGAGAAAATTACATTCATACCCTTCATTTTTTTGTGCACGCATGCGCTTATATTCCAATGTGTGACTTGTTATTCACTCGCCCTTTTAACCAAGTCAACTCACTCCCTTTCTTCCTGTTGAATACCCAAATCAGCATCTTCTAATATTTGTCTGTCATATTAGGTTACCACCAGGCACCAACTAATGAACCACAACCATGAGTACCATAGCACACTGATTGACCATTTTCTCATAGCTGTCTCATTTCACAAATCCCCAAATTGCCTAGAAACAGCAACCCCAAAGACCCAACTTATCAATTACTGAAAATTCCACAGCACAGAGAGAGAGAGAGAGAGAGAGAGATAACTTCTGGTGGTGGAGCTGGTTGTGGGGCCAGGGGTATGAAAGGATATAGAGTGCGAGAGATAGAGTGAAACAAACAAGACGTGGGCAGAGTTGGTGGTGGTGACGTGAGGTAGTAGTCCATTGTAGTGGGGCTTGAAGGGGGAGAAGAAGAGAGAGAGATGGGTGAAAATCAGTGGCGGTGACATAAGGGTGGGAGAGGGAGTCTAGAAGCCAGTGGGTTGTTCAAAATTAGTGGTGGTAATGTTGGGTGGCAGGCAGTGGTGGTGGGAAGGGTCAACTGAGAGGGCATTGTATTAGCAACCTATTGCAAACTGGGAGAAGAGAGGGAATTCTATGATGTGGGGTTGGCTGCATTCAAGTGTAGTGAGGTTTGCCATTCTTGAATTAAAATTCTGCTTCTATTATTGCCCAAACAAAGTGTCATTATGTTTTGTCTCTTTAACTAGGTTCGACTCCAATTTAGATTTGGTCTTATTCAAGAATACTCAATTAAATAAAAAAAAACTTTGTTATCATATCATGGCGGTGTTTGGGAAGTGAGGTGAGAGGCTATTTTAGCCCCATTCAAGAAAAAAGCCAAATAGCCTCAACAGTACTTAAATCAATTATTTATATTTAAAAAAAAAAAAAAGAGCAGCCGGCAGTGGGCAGCCTACACTGTCAGTGGGCAGACAGCCTAGTCCCACAGATAGGAAATGACAATTTTACCCCTTTAGACCAATTTTGGAAAAAGTGAGGTTAGGGACAAATTTGTCATTTTAGCCTCACATCATTTCAAACACATTTTCCAATACAACAACTCAAATAAAAATCCATCCTATCTTCCCAAACACAAAAACTAAAATAGCCTACTAAAATAGCCAAAAAACCAAAAAGCCTAAATAATAGCCACTTCCCAAACACCCACCATATTTGTTCTTCTAAGATGAGTTTTATCATATCATTTTGGTGGTTTTGATTTGGAATTGGGTAAATAAGGGTTCCTCACCATCCTCGTTAGAGCAGGTTCCTATCCATAAAGACATACATATGTACATGTATATGTATAACAAAGGATAGAGTAAGATAATAAAAGAAAAAAAGAAAATAAAAGGGTATTAAAGTAATTTTACATCCGCCTTTAAAAGTGTTAGTATTGGCACTCTAGTCTAAAATGAGGACTTTTTCATAAACATCAGGAGGTGAAGTGCTCTAGGATCATACTACAAGGTGGCAAAATGGATTTTGCCCCTTATTTTAAAGGCGAGGAGGAGTAACATGTAGATTTTTAGGATGCATTTTGTGGTTACAGAAGTTGGACCTAGGTGTGCATAGAGCTCTAGATTGTGGAAACTAAAAGAAAAAGATTTGCATTTTAAAAGATATCGGGTAACACATCGGAGCACACTTGAACTATCTTTATATTTTTTTTTACAAGTAGCACCTAAACATATACGATGGTTTAAATGCAACTTTCTCATACGAGTAGTTTATAGTAAAGACAACCATTCTTGAGATATGCACATTTGCAATATATATAAGGCTGCCAAATACAATTCTTTTTAAATGAGAAACCTCATCTGGGCATATACACAATTTAAAATTTATAATAAACAATTTCATAACATTGTATAAGATACTGAGCAACATCTAACAAATTATTCCCTATAGGTAAATGTATGGTAATCAAGTTATGCTACTTTCTTACATCAAATTTGTATTAGAGGTACTGAGAGAACCATTTACACAACCCGGTTCCCTACCCTCACACTAAATACTTTAATTAAAGAAGCAAAAGAAAGAGAAACTATGCAACATGATGAAAATTGAACACTAAAATGCAATATGCAGGACAAGAGGACCAGGCTTTTAAGCCCCTAGGAGGCTGGGGCACAATGGAAATGCTACATTACCATATTTCATAGCTTGAGGTCAAATAGCAAATATTCAACCATTTGATAGCAAAATACAGTAGGATTTTTAAGTTGTCAAGAGATGGATGTCTTTGTCCTCAACCTCACCAAGCACGAATGTATTGACAATAACCAGAAGAACCTATGTACGCAAAAGTCAATTAAGTAATGACCAGTCATGGCGCATAGCTGGTACAAATTGACTAAAGTTGGGGTGGGCAATTACAATGACTCAATCAAGCTTGTCAATGACTAATGAGAGCCATTGACTAGTTTCAAACACCTGTGCTCCATAGTAGAGTGTACTCAGCTAATTAAAAATTGGAAGTGTTGGCAAGCTTTTCCCAAATTAGTCAAGGTTGCCAAGACAACAAAAACTAAGCTCATACGAGTATTATGATTGCAAAACAAAAAGAAAAAAAAAGAAAAGAAAAAGGCTGGAATAATGTTTATTTACAAATCTCTAGGGTATTTGTATGAAAAGAATGTTTACTTACAAGCGTGTCTACTGAAAAACTTTCTTCTAACTTCAGAAGAACCTTCCTGACATTTTCCAGCAAGAATGTCCATTATTAGATTAGCCAGCTGTGATATCAGTTGCATAGGGTCTATCTTTGATCTCATTAGCTCCCTAGCCTTTCTAACCGTATTTGAACTGTCAGATGACAAAGCTAGATCCAATAAATCCAGCAACTCATCATCAGAAACAATTCCAATCTGCAAAAACAGAAGGGAAAACAATTTTGGATGAGAAGAGATTCACCATAAGCATTAAGTGACAAACACTAAAAACCAAACCCACCAGTTCATATACCAAAGGCATAGTAATTCTTTTTCCAATCAAACTCAGTTGCTCAAGCATCATTTCTGCATCCCGAAGTGAACCATTAGATTTTGTAGCAATGAAATCCAAAGCAACCAGCTCGAACTCAAGTCCTTCTTCCCCACAGATTTTTCCTAATCTGCTTGCAATATCAGCTACTTTTATCTTGGGAAAATGGTACCTTTGGGACCGTGACACTGCACTTCGTGGCAGCTTATCAAGGTTAGGAGTAATCATTACAAAGACAACATGTCGAGAGAAGTCTTCTAGGTTATTCAAAACAGTTGCCCATGTTTCCGCTCGCAACAAGTGGCACTCATCAATGATGAAAACCTTAAATCGTGAGGAGACTGGAGGGATGGTAGCATTCTTAATAAGAGATCTAACCCTATCCTTGCGATTGATTCTCACTGAATCTACTTCCTTAACATCCCTGCTCCTTCCAGAGAAGAAAAAACAACATTCTTGACACAGACCACAAGGCCTATTCTCCTCAACTGAGAGACAATTCAATGCAGCAGCAAAAATCCTTGAGGCAGAAGTTTTACCTGTACCACGGGGCCCATGAAAAAGATAAAAGGAACTTATCCTTGCATTTAGGATGGCAGTTAGGAGAGACCTTGCAACTACATTTTGGCCTACCAATTCACAGAAGGATTTTGGCCTGAATTTCTGACTGAAAGTCTGGGGAGTCTCTAAATAAAGAGCAATTTCATTGTTTCTATGTTTCCTATTCTTTCTTTTTCCAGAGAGAAGTGTCTCATCTACTTCACCTGATAGCAGTGGCTGGCCTTCTACATCAGAAGGAATATTTGATTCCCTAAATCTTGGGGTTCCTGACCAACAGCTTATCCCGCACCCACGGTGATTGTGGTCTACAACATCAACATCTCCGTTTCCAAATAATGATGTGCCACAACTTGACCCTTCCAAAGCGTCACTAATGGACAAGCACGGACTGCCAACACGGCTCACAATGTCACCCACTACTGCTCTAGATGATCTAATTTGCTTTCGGTATCGGGTTTTCCGATTTGAGGCATTATTATGTAATCTTTCTGCCTGTAAGGATCTTTCAGTTGGTTCATTACATGAACCTACCCCTTCCAAACAATCATTGGAAGGTGTGATGCATGTCAAGTCCAATCCTTTATCCGTATAGTCATTGCAATATCTTTCATTCAATGATTTGTTTTCACAAACCACTTCATGATTTGATCCACAATGCTTGGAAGCTACGACCTGCTTGGTCCTCGTTGGAACAGGCCTTGTGTTTCCAACCCAAACTGAATTCTCACGTGAAGTTAACTTAGAGTTGGGTTTTTTGAAACCATTAAGCAGATCAAGATCAGTAACATTTTCCTCCTTTTGACCCTTTAAGCCCAGATCTTTTGGTCCCAAAGCATGTTTATTAGCAATGCCATCTTCTTCACAACTGTTTACAAATCCTAGATTAATCGCATTAATGGAGTTGATATCCCAATTCAAATTGTCAACAAAAGCAGAAAATTTGCTCATGGAGTTAGTTGATGGATCCCTAAGTGACTTCACTCTCCGAAGTGCTAACAAAGTTTTCGAGATAGGGATATCGACTGAATGTCGCCGCCCATCCATCATTTCAAAATTAAGGCCCCTTTCAAACACCACCAAATTCAAATTTCAAGACCCACTAATAAGAAATTACATCTCCAACCTGAAGAAAAAAAAAAAAAGAAACAAAATCACCAAAGGAGAAAATCATAAAGGAACTCAATCATGTACAAAAAGCAGAGTATCTTTCTAGCTTATATTTCGCAGCAAACCTATTTGGCTAGTTCAATAAAATGGAAACAAAATCAAATAATTCAACAATCGCCCTAATACTATGTTTGGTTGGGGGATTTGAAAGGAATTTGAAAAAGAAAAGGGAAAAGGTGTATGAAACTAAGTGAAATGTAGGTATATTTTATTCACATTTCACCTGCTTTTTCCTTTCCCTTTCCAAGTCCTTTCAAATCCCCCAACTAAACACAGCATAAAACAATGCAAGGATATGGGACCAAGAGATCCAACCCTTGTGCGGAGAGACCTACATAAGGGTTCCAAAGATCCGGATAGGACACTGACCAATCGACCAACCATACAGAACCTTAAAACCAAAACTGAAGCCCTCCCAACCACCAATTAGTTGTTAGAAGAGATAGTGGAGGAAGAGGGTGCAAAGGTCTTAACAAGTGGCTCAAAGGCTTGGAGATGACACAAACAAGTTGATTGTACAGGCCTAAAACCAATGCCAAAGCTGAAGCCCAACCTAACACCAATGAGTCTTAGGAGAGATGGTGGAAGTAGAAAGTGCAAAGATCTAACCAAAATAAGTAGTAGTCTTTGTTGATCATACTTAAATGCTACTTTAATTTGACAAACAAAATACTAACAGGAAAATATCCCAAAAAATCAATGAAGACATGTTTTTCCCCCTTAAAAAAGCACTTTTTTCTTCCTTTTGTCATTGACCATATAAAAACGAAAAAACCGCATTTGGTAACGTTTCTAGTTTATCATTTTTTATTTTTTTTTATTTTTTTTTTTTGCAGCCCTTTAAAGAAAAAAACAATGAGAAGAAGGAAGGGGAGGGAGACTTGATTCAAAACCAACTAAACATATTTTTTTGTTTTTACATTTTGCAAAAATTATGAAAACTTTCCCATTGTTTTGGCAACAAAAAACAGTTATCAAATATCAACATTGTCCAATGGACCTAAAAGCAAAATGTCATCAGCAAAGAAAGTAAAGTACAATGTAGTACCTCCATAAACGCATATGCTTTCTTCTTCTCACCTGTAACAAAGGAGTACAACAGAGAAAACACAAACTCATTCACCAGAACCATACGGATACGAACATAAACGCTACTCATTTCTACAGAGCTCCCCAAAAAATGCAAGAAGCAGAGAGGCCAGGAAGTTAGAGAGAGAGAAACAGTTTCTAGAAATAGAAACACCCAATTCAAATTAATCAAAAATAAATACACAAACACACATTCATACTATATAAACATAATCAAAAAAATTCATATACAGACACAAACATTAACTCTAACCCATTTCTACAAACATACCTTCACAGTCTCCACACACACAAAATTGAGATATAGGGAATGGATACAGTTTAGAGAGAGAGTTTGTAGATTGAGAAACTTGCAATTCAAATTAATCTAAATTAAACAAACAAACAAATACAAATTCATACTATATAAACATAATATTAAAAAATTGAGATACAGATAAAAACATAAACTTTACGCATTTCTACAAATATAACTTCACAGAGCTCAAAAAGAATGGAGAAAATTTTAGAGAGAGAGAGAGAGAGAGAATCTTCAAAAATTCAAATTAATCCAGAGAGAGACAAATTCATACAATAAAATATAGGTAAAAAACAAACAATGCGAAACGACAAATTTGAAAAAACGCAAAACCTAACCTGCAAATTGAAGAATCGAACCACTTCGAACTCCACAACGAGAGCGAGAAAGGCGGAGCGGAGGAGGAAGAAGAAACCCTAACCCTAGGAGCGAAGTGGTTGAGAGTATGAAGAGTGCGTAGTAGTAGTAGTAGTAGTAGTAGTAGAGGAGAGTAGAGTAGTAGGAGAGAGAAGAAGAAGAGAGAGAGACGAAGAAGACACACGGGACATAAATGTAATAATAAATGTAGTGTGGGGGTGAAGTATAGTGATTGACAAGCACAGCCATGAGAAACAACTATGCAGAGAGAGAGAGAGAGGCTTTGACGTGTTTATCCAGTAAATTCTTTTGTTCGTTGTGCAGAGATTCTTCAGAGTTTTAGAGAGAGAAAGATAGAAGAGGGAGAGGGGTATGGTCTCGGACTGTGGGCCTTCGAGTTAAGGACGGGTGATAAATGAGTCCAATAATTAATTATTATCAATTTTAAAATTTTATTTAAATCTAGTCCCTTATCCTTACGAATTAATGGTAAACAAATTTTTAAATTAAATAAATAATTAATAATTTAAATTTGATTTATTTAGGTGAGAAGTTAAAAGGAATAGAATTCAAATTATTTGGTTGGTTTATTACCGCTAAATTTGGGGGCAATTTGGAAATTTTGGCTTTAGAGGTTGCAGCGGTGGTTGGAGTGATGAGAGGGAAAAAGCTGCAACTGTAACTATGTGGTCTGGTGAGGATGAGTTTGCACACGCGCGGGGTTTGGAGCGTGTGGTGCACGTGTGGGAGAAGTCCAGTTTTGACTGCGGGAATATAGGGGTGGAAATAAGGCCCGGCTACGTTGGGCCCAGATGGGCTTAGGGTTGGACCGCTCTATCTTTTTATAGGTTAGGTTCAAGCCCAGATCTAGCTCTCCGCTATTTTAATTTTTTTTTTTTTTTTTTTTGTATTTTTAATTTAGAAAAATACTACAGTGCCGTTTAGTAGTGTTGTCAGTTTTAGTGTTTTTTTTATGGGGTACTTACCAATTAGTCCTATTCACTAGACTTATTTACCTACAGGTCCTAACTAATAAATTTAACACTATAAAAATAAGAGAGTGATAAATTATCACTAAAAATTTATTCATAAAAACAAAGAGACTGATAAATTTATCATTATAAATTTATTCATAAAAAAAAAAACTGATAAATTTATCTTTATCACTTAATAAATTTATCAAATAGGACTTAATGGGTATTAAGTCTCCAAAGTAGGACCTATTGGGTAATAAGTCTCCAAAATATGACCTATTGGTAGTTTACCCTTTTTTTATTTATACAGAACATTAAACATGATTATATTTTTTTTGCAAAAAATAAAAGACTCTTTTGAAAAGTTGACCATATTAATAGGTTATTTAATTTTTAATTATTTTAATAGATTAAAATATTTGAGTTTAAAAAGATAGTTAAATTTTTTTATAGTTAGATGTGGTACTTGTGAGATAAAAAATAAAATAATATGGGTTTGATTTAATATTTTATCTTATTGACTATTGTAATATGTTGTCTTGTTGTGAATTTTAATCTAAAAAGCAAAAAAAAAAAAAAAAAAAAAAAAAATCCTTGCCAAACAAGATCAATATATATATATATATGTTTAGTAGTACCTATATTTATTTTTAAATTTTTATTTTAAAAATAAGTAATAAAATTGACTGAAAGTGATTATCAATAATCAAATAAAGCGGCAGAAATAATTTGGTTTTTATGAAATTTAAACTCGTAAAATTACATTTTCTCATACATCTATTCAACTTGGCATTGGTCAATCCCATAGGTTAACTTGAATCAATTTTGTAACATAAAAGGCCTTTTTGTCCAGCATTCTACTTGATGAACCTATTCGGTGTTACTTTATTTTAAATTGATAATTAGAAATAAAAATAAAAAATATAATATTTTTAACTTTGCAATAATTATTTTTAAATTTTATTTTTATTTTTTTTACTTCATCTATTTATCTATTTGTACTATTATATAGATATATGTGAAGGTTTGATATGTTGTTGAGACAGCATGACATTTTTTACTTTCAAAAATGTCCTTCTAACTTATTTAGAAAACAAAATTACATGTGTAATGGATAGTTTCAAATCTGAAAAATAACTTTTACCACTTCAATCTGTATTTTTAAATTAAAATAAAAAATTTATATTTTATAAATTTAAAAACACATTTGTTGACACATACCCATTAGTAAATTGTAAAGTTAACACTTTAACACAAAATTCATAATTTAAAAAAAAAAAAAAAATTTAAAAAACAGCCCAAACCAAACAGGCCTGATGTGGCCTGATGTGGTCCAACAAAGCCTCTTTGGTCAGTGTCTAAAGATGGTGTGATCTGTCATTTTTACGTTACATGTACTTTGCGGGAGTTCGATTTCAACATCTAATGCATTTATTTAACTGGCTAGGAATTTGGTAGAAAACCTTGCCCTTTTTAGAAATCGTTGATTTAGTTAATTTTTTAATTATTTTATTAAAAATATATAAAAAATAAAGAAAATAATATGATATTTTATAATAATATTTTAGTTTTAAAATTATTTTAGTCAAATGTCAAATGAGTTAGGCTTATTTTGGTAATTGATTAAAATAATTAAAAATTCACTACAACAAATTCGACTTTTTTCTTTATTATCTGTACGTCTTTTTGTAAATTTTTTTAAAAAATAATTAAAATTATCAATTTATATAGTAACACTAGTAACATTTTGCTTTTTAGATAGGTAAGCATAATTTGATTTGATTCGGTTTTGAAAAAAAAAGAAAAAACTAAGAATTATAAAATTTGAAATTAAATTAAATCATGAAAATTGTAGAATCAAATTAAATTGAATAAAAAAATGCAAATTGGTTCAGTTTGAAACAACGGTTTTCATAAAAGTTGGCCTTATTCACAATACAATCACTACTTGTTCAAAGTCAAAGAATAATGCTATATGTGTTAACTAATATACTAACAGATGATATGGCATAATTTTAAAATTTTTAGGTATTTATAATTTGTATAATAGGTGGGGTCAATAATAATGGCATAACACTAGTTGGTACACTAATGTGTACATTAAATAGTGCATGTTGCACCACCGAAAATCAAATAATGTATCATTATTTTACAAATAAAATTATTCAAATGATTGTTAGAATTAATTATATTATTATATAGTAACACTTGTAAGAAAAGAATTAAAATTTTCTAAGAATATATAAAATACTAATAAGATACTTGAGTGTCTATTATAAATAATAAATTATAAAACTATAAAATTACGGGCCGAATTGTAAAATATGATTTACTTATTTTACAAATTATAACCTAACTATGCATTGAGAAAACTAAACTAAATAGTACAATTTGATTTAAATTGGACCAATTTGAAATTTTTTTATTTTTTTTGGTCAACCCTAATTGATAATCACATAATTAAATCACATTATAAAAATGACAAGAAATATGATTTTAAAAACAAATTATTCATTTTTTAACACAAATGTGAACTGTTTTAATTATTTAAATGTGTCCATTGAACCCCAACAGTATCTCTCCAGTTGGTCCAACTCAATTATCGAATAAAGAGAAGCGAAAAACTTTTTAATAAATTGATTAAATTTTAAATAATAGAATTAGGTGGTGTTTGATAAAATGGAAGCTGAAAATTAATTATTGATAACTGAAAGTTGAATTTTTTAAGTTAAAAAGTTATTTGATTACAATTTAAGTGTTGAATTAAAACAAGTTATTCGATGTATACGAGATCAAATTTAAAATTTATTATTTTCAAATTATATTTTTTAATTTTTATATTATACTGGTGCGATAGTGATGGTTGTGGTGGTGATAGCAAGAGCAGCAGTAGTAGAAGTAGAAAGATAGTAGCTGTAGTAATGGTGGAATGGTATGTAGGAGAGGTAAAAAGAGGATGGCAACAATGGTGGTAATTATAGTGGTGAAATGACGGTGATGGTTGTAGCAACCGCGGCAATGGTTGTAGAGAATAAGGTTGTCATAATTGTGGTGGAAAGGTGGGGTTAGCGGCAATAGTGATTGTGATGGGGGTAGTAAAACGATATTGATGCTTAAGAAATAATAACAATGATAATGGAGGTAATAGCAGTGATAATGGTGATAGTGATGGTCAAGAGTGTTGATGGTAATAATTGTAGTGGTGGTGTTGTTGTGGTGGTAGTGATGAAGTTATAATGGTGCATGTCAACACTTATCATAATAATTCATAAATTCAGTTAGTATTAAATAAGTTTTCAATCACTTAAAATATTTTTAAATTTTAATTTACATTTTAAAAGTCACTTAAGTTTTAAGTAATACTAATTATAACTATCAAATAAATTTAATTAAGTTTTACTTAATTTATTTTATTTTAAGTGTTAAATTAAATTATCAAATACCAATCTCAACTTAGGTCAGAATATTTGTAACTCATTAAGAGGGTGACACTCTTCCCTGCACAAAGTGGATGCTATTTGATTCTCAAGCCCAAGACCAAGCCCAACCATTTAACATTTGGATTAACAGCCTCAAACGCAAGCCCAGAGACTCGAGAGTCATGTTGTTCTAGATGTGAACCACAACCCAACCCCCCCCCCCCCCCCCCTAAATTATTTTTTTATACTTGAAATGCCTCTCACTATAATTCCCACATTTTACTCGTATAATTTAACTCAAATTTTATTTCGATTCTTATTTTTACAATTTAAATAATTCAATCTTTACAATATAAGTTTAGTTTCAGGGGGTGTTTGGGAAGTAGATTTAAGGGTGAAAATAGCCCTTAAACCGAAAAACATAAAAAAGCCAACCTAGGCAATTTTAGGATTAAAGCGGCATTTCAGACTAATGGATACAGGGGGCAAAATGACATTTTTGCCCCTATTTTTTAAGCCTTGTTTGAAAATTTCAACTATGTTTGTAGGGAAATTTTTGTCATTTGGCATCTCAACATCATTTCAAATACATTACCCAATACAAAAAGCCAATTTATCTTCCCAAACACAAAAACTCAAATAACATACTAAAATAATCGAAATTAAAAATAAAAAAATAAAAAAATAGCCACTTCTCAAACACCACTTTAATTTAATTATTTCATTCAAATTAAACGTTAAAATTAACAATTTAGTGACAAGTCTCAATCCATTGAAATATGAAGTGAAAAAAATTGACAATAATTTAGATCCTAACTTGAAATATAAAGAATTGATTGCAACAATTAAAAACATAAAGAGATTAGATGTAAATTTACTTTTTAAATTTTATTTTTATTTTCCTATTATTATTTTTGGTGGGGGGGGGGGGGGGGGGGGGGGGGGGGGGTGTTGGCGTTGTGTTTGGGGGTGGGTTGGGGGTTGTTGTAAATTTACTTGAAAGTCAAAAAACATTCCACGGCACCGAATTCATTTGGATTTCTTCAAGGTGAATCAAAGGTTGCATTTGATTCTCTTTTAGAATTATGATTTCAATTTAAAAAATTTACATTTAATCTTTTTTTTTTTTTTTAACTTATAATTAAACATATAACTCAAAATTTAATTCAAAAATTATTTTCAAAACTCATAACCAAACACACAATTCAAAACTCTATTCAAAATTCAAAACAAAACTCTATTTAAAAAAAAAAATCAAATTTTTTTAATTTTGTTTTTTAAAATCATAATTTAAGTATGGGGTCGTGTTTTGAGTTTTAAGTTTTGAGTTGATTTTTGAAAAGATAAAATTCGTTTAGTTATGAGTTTTGAGTTATATTTTGAGTTTTGAGTTGTATTTTAAAATTTTTAGATTTATTTTTTTAAATATTTAACAAATTTCTTAATTTTATTTTTTTAGGGTAAATATTTTATATTTTAAATATTTATTTATTTTAATGTGCACTATATTTCATACATTTGTGTGTTGTATTTTTTTAAAATATTTTAAATATTAAAAAATTAAAAATATGTTTTATTTTAAATATTTTATTATTTTGTAAATATGTTTTTAAATATTTTAATTGTTTTTGCTATGTGTTTGATTATAATTTGAGTGCGGAGTTTTGAAAGTAATGTGAAGTTTCGAGTTATGTGTTTAGTTATGAATTTTGAAAATAGTTTTTGAATTGAATTTTGAGTTATGTGTTTAATTACAATTTGAGTTTGGAGTTTTGAATTATGTGTTTGGTTACGATTTAAGTATGGAGTTGTATTTTGAGTTTAAAATATTAAAATTAAAATATTTACAAAATAAAAAAAAATTAAACATTTTTTAATATTTAAAAAAAATAAATCCAAAAAATTTTAAAATTCAACTTAAAATTTAAAACTCAAAACTCAAAATACAATTCAAAATTCTTTTCAAAATTTAAAAACTATTTTTAAAACTCATCATCAAACAAAATTTTTTCTTTTTAAAATTTAACTTATAATTATACACTCAAATTATAATTTTACACTCAAATTATAATTTCAAAACTAAACCAAACAGAATCCAAATGTGTCCCATTTCCATTTATCAAATTGTCAAAAGTGTGACTTGCGTAATCATGGGGGTGAGTTTGACTTCTTAACTGTCTCTCCTGCTCCAAAAACATAAATGATTAAAGCGAAACACTCTATCATAACATATACACGAGAGGCAAGTGTTTAAATGATGAGGGTTTATCAAGACAAAAATAAATAAATAAACAGTTGAACAAATGACAGTGGTTTGTTTAGTATTTTTTTTTGTAAATTATACCATTAATTTATGTAGTTTAAGATTTGTTTTAGAAATTAACTTTTTAAATATATTTTTATTTAGGAAATGACGTATAACAAAAATAAAGTAAATAGTTAATTTTTTTTTGTAATAATTTTTTAATTTTTTGGCTAAAAGTGTAACTTTCCAAAATAGGCCTAAGTAAAATATCACTTTAGTTTCTGTAGTTTTTTTTTTTTTTTTAAATAATAATTTGAACCTTACACTTTTAATTTTGTAACAATGCAGTTCATCTGTCACTTATCATTAGAATTTAGAACGAAAAAGCACCATGCACAAAACTAAAAGAATCAAAGTGGAATTCAAAAACAAAATGTTAATGACGCATTACCGAGGGCCACAAAATTAAAAGCAGAAGGATTAAATTATTCAAATTAATACTATGATGACTAAAGTAAATTTTTGCTCAAATTAAAAGGATGAATAGTGTAATATATCCTATAAATTTTTGACTCTTTATCATAAGTAAATTTGGCTAATTTAAACTTTTTGGTGATGAAAATTAGTTAATTTAAAATTTAAAAAAAAAAAAAAAACAAACAAGCAAATTAAGTTTTTTTTTTCCTACCAAATGAAACCTTTACTCAAATTTTGAGTCTCGGGATGTGAGGCCGAATTAGTGTAATAATAATATTATGTGTGTCATCTGTTAATCTTTTTTTTGGGTAAACTACCAATAAATTCTAATAATTTGATTTAATTCCTATCAAATTCTATTGAAAATAAGTCTTGGTAAAATTGTCGCTAAAAATAATTTTTTTGTGACAATTTTTTATATGTCGCTAAAAATTAACAATTAGTGACTTTTTTTGTGATGATTTTTATAAATTATCGCTGAAACTTACAGTTAGTGACCTTTTTTATGACAAATTTTTCCCATAGGACTTAGTAGACAATAAATTCACTTATTATGACCTACACGTAAGTACCCCTAATTTTTTATGATGACTCTTATTATCTCTGACTAATTCAATTATAGTCATATCCTAATTTTTTATTAAATAATAATACTGTCATGTGATAGATACCACAATTATACCTAATATTTATTTCTCCCCTCCCCAACCAAAAAAAAAAAATAGAAAATCTATGCTGCCCAGAAAAATGTCTAAAAAGTAGCTATGAATTTTGAATTAATGTTGAATATTAAAAAATAGTGTTATGGGACATTTACGGATTATTTGTTCTAGAATTATAGCATTGCTGAGGAAAAATAAAATAAAAAGGAGACAAAAGAATCAGTTAACATGATTAAAATTTTAACATAAGCACATGAACCTATATGATTATGTGATATGATATTCCACCTTCCTTTCATTAGAAAATATTTTGATATGTGATCAATATTCATATATTACTCAAGCACGCATGGTAATAGTAATTAAAGTACAACCATCATGTACTACAATTTAAAGGGGCTATAAAGAGGTGGAAAAGGGAAAAGAAAAAAAACTCAACATATAAGTAACATTTTTATTTTTACAGTCTTTCTTTTGCATTTCATTAAAAACACACTTGCATGCATCTCATATGTGGATAATTTTTTTCTCTTCCACCACCGGTATGTTGTTCCCCCTAAATTAAATTAAAAAAAGAAGAAGAAACAACTTCTTTTATTTTATGATAAATTAGTAGGTGATCCGTGCAATGTAAGAAAATTTATTTTTTAAATAAAAAATTAATTTTGACCCTTAATACTTTATGTGTAGACAATTTTAACAATTGAAAGTCAAATACAAATAAATTTGCTAATGGCTTATGAGAATTTTTGTTACTGCATGTGATCCTATGTAAAATAGATTCATAAAAATAAATTCTTTTAAAGTTTTTAAAAAAATAATGTGTATTTTCAACACGAAATCAAATTCTTATTTGTGTTAATCAAATTTACCAAAAATCATGAATTCCACTTGTATCAAAATATTTTTTCTGAAAAAAATAAGAACAACAGAAAATTCTGTAATATACAAATTATGACTTGGTTATAACTCATGGTGTATTGTTTTGATTATTAATCGAAAAGGTCTTTGCTAATTTCCTATATTTTTGGTTATGTCTGAAGTGGTATATCATGTCTTTAATTATACTTCAAGTGATGTTTGATTATGATCTATTATAATATTTTTATATGACAATATTTAAATATTTTATTACAAGAAAAAATGTTTAAGGTGGGTTGACTAAAATGTAGGATTTATGCTTATATTTAGGGGTGTGCGCTATACGATTTAGACAGTTTAAGAGTAAAATTATAAACTAAATGGCAGATTATCATATTAGCAGATTGACAAATTGTGATTTGAATTGTTTTTGGGCGGATTGGTTGATTGAAGAATATTCTAACCAATTATCAAGCCATTGCACAATGTATAGCATTAATTTGCATAATATTTTATATATATATACAATAAACTAATTTTATATAATATTTTTCATATATATAACTACTATTTTATAATAAATTTCATATATTAAATCTCTCTCACACTCATTTTTACTTTGATATTTCATTATAAGTTAAAAAAATATATATGTATTAACTATAGCGATGCGGAGCGGTTTTGAAGGCAGATTATAAATTTTAAAATTTAAACCGTGATTAGTAGATAGAGCAGTGCAGATTGATGTGGATTAATGTAATTTTAGCAGATTAGACGGTATTTTGTACAACTCTACTTATATCAATAAGATTGTAAGAGTTATTCATATTGTTGCACAAAAAATTACAAATTCAAATCATAAACAGTGTTCTCAAAGGAAATTAGGCACAAAATCTCTATAACCTTAATAATTTCAGTTTTCAAAAAGGGTTCTGATTAATTATGTGACACATCGTAATAATTGCAAAAATTTTATTCCGCCAAATTATTTTTATGTATCTTTTTCTGGTAGAGCTTATGAAGATGCATTATCAATAATACTATGAATTTTTTTTGAAAAAAATTATTTAAAAATTATTCAAGAAACATTAACAGGTGCCTTAAATACACACAATCATTTTCAATGAATCATTATTTCTTAAAATAAATACTCCATATTATTTATCATTTGACATTTGTCAATTTATCTTCCAAAAACTTAAGAAAAAACGTATTAAGTTCCGTTATTTTAATCAATCAATATTAAATTAGATGCTATACATATATGTAAATCACTTCTAGAAATATTATGTCTAACATAAAATCATAATGGAATTAGCTTAATTAATGTAATGATATTTTATATTATAATATGTGTTACAAAAGAATAATATTAATTTTATTTTAAAATAAAATTTAAATTTAAATTATGTATTTTAATAATCCTAATCTTATTATTTTATAAAAGTGTTACTTGAATACTTATATATAATAAATTTAGTTAAAATATTTTTTTTATTTTGATAATTTTAATTTTATTGTGCTATAAAAGTGTAATTATCATATAATAATTTTATGTGATATATATTAAATTATAAGATAGTAAAATAGACACTCATTTTGATATTAAAAATAATAATTAAATTAGAAAAGAGAATTAGTAATAAAAAACTGAAATTGATTCTAATTATTTATTTTTATTTTTTATTTTTATATTTATATTTATTTGGAAAATAAAATATGTAGAAATAGAACTATACAAAATTTATGTAAAAGATTAAATATTGTTGTGATTGAACTAAGAAGAAAATACATAAATTAATTATGTAGAGTATTAATTTTTTCTTTAATATTTTTTTTGAATTATTCATACATATTGTATATAGGTATATGAAATTTCAAATTAAATATAAATATTTTGTAATAAATAATTTCATATTAAATAAAAAATTAAATATAAATTAATATTAAGACATCAATAAGATAGACAAAAAAAATATATAAAGAAAATAATTTGATCCGTGCGATGCAAATAATTAAGCACACATTCTGTCTTATTTATTTATTTGTATATTGATATAAATTTTTTTCAAATATCATAATAATTAAATTAAAATATCAACTATATGAAAGAAATCTGACAACGAAAAAACTAAATACATGATAAGAAATATATGAAAAATAAGTATTTCTCAAATAAAGTCGATATAAAATTTGTTATTATAATTGAAATTGAGTTTGTATATAGCTTTATATTTAAATGGAAAATGCATGATGTTTTTAGAAAAAAGTAAGCCTTTAAAATGTTCCACATAAGAAAGGAAAAATACTGAGTTTGTGTAGAATTTTATATTTAAAAATGGAAAAGGCATGACTTTTTTTTTTTTTTTTAATAAAAAAGTAAGCCTTTAGAATGTGCCACGATAATAAATAAAAAATAAAAAAACCACTACTTATATATACATATATGATTTATAAAAAATATATTTGTCTGGCTAAAATATCAAAATACCAATGTTGACTGTTCAAAATATCTGAATTAGTCATTAAAAAAAATCTGAATTTTGAATTTTAATTAAATTATATAATCAAACAATTTGTCACCTAGATGGTGGCATGTGGACCAATAGATGGTTGCCACCCAGGCAATATACTAATGCTTCACATTAAGGAAAAATTATCCAGCCCCTAGGACACCACGGGGCCATATTACAAATCAATTTTTAATTGCCATTAACGATTGAGGCATACACAATGCGTGTGCAAATTTAAAAAAAAAAAAAAGAAATTATGTAATTGGGTTGATAAAAATTGAATTAAGGAAAATTGTTTTTCAAATTATTAAAATTTTAATGCATTCTAATTCAATTTGTTTTTTTAATTTATGCTCAATGGTATAATTTTTTTCTAAATTTGATGTGATATATATATATACACACACTCTCATATACTTTTGCATCATCTTTGAGTTTTTTTTTGAGTTTTTAATTTTTTTTTTTTCCTTTTCTTCTTCATCAAATCTCTTTGACTTAAGAATGAGGATGTGTTCAGTTAAGAATATTGAGTTTGGCCAAAATTATTTTTATATTCAATTTGTTTTTTTTAATTTATATATTCATTATTTTTTAATGCATCCTCATTTTTTTGTGTCGTGTGCAACAGTCTTTTTGCATTAATTTGTTTATTTTTTTGTTTACATTTTAAAGAAAAGATAGAAAGAAAAAAAAAATGAAAACACAATGAATAAAAATAAACAAAATTTATACCCAAAAACAAAAAACAAATAACAAAAATTTAGTCATTAAGAATATAAAAATTAAAAAACTCTTAGATCACTTATCGTTAAAGAGAAATAAAATATAATCATCTATTGATTTATACTTTCTCTGCCATAATTAAATAAAACACTTTATACTTTCTTTAAAAGAGAAAGCCATTGTAAAAAAGAGAGGAAGAAAGCAAAAAAAGAAAAAAGAAAAATAATAAAAGTAAGTTATTAGAGAAGAAAAGAAGTTATTATAGAGTAGTTATTTGAAGAATGTGATTTAGAGAGAAGTCATATTGTAGAATAGTTTTTATTTATTTATTTATTATGTAAATGTGACATGACAAAGGCTTTCAAAAAAAAAAACTAAAATAGAAGCTCACTTACGCTTACTAGAATAGTATAAATCAATCACTGTTGTTCCCCTCGGTTGTTCTCTCAATTGCCAATGTAAAGGAGTGGATTCACCATGTCACCAATCATAATGTATTTGAAGCAAACAAGCGTTCGTACTCTTGGGGCACTAAAAAATATTCTCCCGTGAAAGGGTGACAAAATTCTTACGCAGCTCCGATTCGAATTTGACTCGAATTCGGAGTAAAGGAAGAAGAGAAGAAGAAGGGAGGGAGGAGGAGGAGGAGGGAGGAGGAGGAGGAGGAGGGGGCCGGCGGCGGCGGGGCTGCGATGAGCTGCGGCAGGGCTGCGACGATCGGCGGCGGCAGGGGCCCTTCTCTCCTCTCCTCTCCTCTCCTCTCTCTCTCGCCTGTGTTGCCTGGTTCAACGAAGAAGAAGAAGAAGAAGAAAAGGAAAAGAAAGAAAGAAAAGGAAGAGAAAGAAGAGAAAGAAAAAAAAAAAAAAAAAAAAAAAATTCGAAACCCAAAACGACGAGTCGAATTCGGGCCACGGAATTCGAGCTACCAGGAATTTTTCATTCTCATGCCATCAAAATGAAAATCTTTTTTTTTTTTTTTTTCAACAAGTTAAATAGGAAAATCGCCAGGCCAGAGAAACAAAACAAAGGACTAAAAGGCCTTCATCAAAGCCGTAAGAGCAAGAGGGTTGCCGTCTCAATAATCTTTTTCTTATATCAATATAAGTATTTATAGTTTTAATTATATCAATTGTATCTCTTAATTTTTTATATTATGTCATTTTAGTTTGATTGATAATATCTATTAAAAAAATTGAACATAAATTAAGCAAAATAGTTTATTAAAAAAGAAATAAAATATTTTAAATAGGAGTTTCTCAGTCACTTTGAGGAGATTGAATTAACTATTTTGTTTATTGATTTCAATTTAATTTCTTTAAGAACGTGATCAATTGAACTAAATTGACACAATATAAACTATTCAAGGATAAAATTGAGGAAAAATTATTTATAAGTCCTATTATGGGAACTTATTTAATGTGAAATCTTATGAAATTTCTTGTAGAGGCTAAAGTCCTATTTAAATAGGAATGTGTTTCATAAGATCTTATAATGTGTAAATTAGTGATAATAGTGGACTATTGTACCCTTACTTTGTTCCCATATTGTACGTTATTTCATATCTCCGATATATCACTTTTGGCTTGTTTTTTCCTAAAATGAAGACTGGGGCAACGTGCATGCGATTGTTTGTCGCTTTGATCAGGGGATTCTCTCGCATTTCAAATTGTTGCTTTAATGGACGTGGATATGGCAGATGGTTGATAAAGGTTGAGGGTTGTGTGTTGCTTGCTTCTTCAGATTTCGAATCTGATTGATTGAGGGGAAAAGGTATGTGCTGCTTGTTTTTTTATTGTGTGTTAAATGTGTGTTGATTTTTTATTTTTTATTTTATTTTATTTTATTTTTTTGTGTTATTCACATTGTGATGGTTGCTGCATTCAAATTTGTTCGATGTGTAGTGTAGTATGTATGGGTTCAAAGGTTGGGTTGGGGGTAATCGTTTATGGAATTTTCTAGTTGTTAATTGAATGTGGAATGCAAATTGTTAGATGGCAAAGTTACAATGGGTTGGGATGATGATGTTTTAGTACATGTTATATTTAGGATGTAACATTAATCCACATTCAAGAAATAGTTCATGACATTATTGTACTACGTTCTGTTGTATGTAGTGTTAAAATGTGTAACATGTCCTTGATGTGTCTAATATGGAAGTAGAAATGTTACATTTAATAATTACCATTGTTACGTGTTGGATACGTATGTGGTTATGTGATTCACATAATAGCGTCAATTGTGTAATGTGACATAATCAAGTATCTATTGTCCTTGAATGTAGGTTGAACTCCGTTGTATGATGCTGAAGTTACGCTAGGTTGGGGATGATGGCATTACAATGCATGTGATATTTAGACATTAATCAAGTTGTATTACATGTCACACCCGTACCCAATGTAATCACACATTCACATTTGCCTATTTTGAATGAGCCCAATAATTTTCATAGTTGACATCACACAACGATTATGCCACACCCATAGCCAATGTACTCACAACAATGACATTTGAGTTATTGTGATCGTGATCCAATGTGTCGCAACCCAAACCCACCCCTATAGGTTTAGTGTTGTGACTGGCCAGTAATCATTGGATTACTAAAGGCCTTTGAACAGATCATCACATATTAAGGGGCTGCGAAAGCAATAAATAAACATATATAGTCCATTGAGCTGTGCTGACGTATATGAGACAGAAACTTTCAAAACAAAACTTATACATATACATGTGACATCATAAATACATTAGTCTTACGTCACCCATTTACACAGATAAAGCCAAAAGATGACTTAGCCCAATGTACAGATGAACAAAACAAAGCAAAAACATTTGTAGCAAAGTTACAAACTTGACATCTCAAAGGAAAAGAAGTCTAATACATTCACAAAACATGACCACGGGACAATCGGAACCTCCTCGGGAGGCACTACGGCTGGCTGACAAAAATCAAATCTCTAAGGCTTCAACCTTAAGCCTGGTCACCTATATACATAATATAATTAATGAGCAAAACTCAGTGAATAATAATAGAGTAAAGATTTTAATGAATGATGTTCGTCACAGGGATAACTTTTAAATCTCGTAATGAACAAAATCATAGGCATATTCGTATCAGAAACGAATCATAAGCATATTCATCCCATGCGTGGTGTATCCGTTAGCATTAATATATTGCTCTAGTCAAACATATCAAGTTCCATACTGGAACCTCCGGTACCGGGTAACATATCTCATACGTGGGCCAATGTATTGTTTTCCCCGGGCGAGGACCTGTGTCACGGTGTTGTTTCCCTCAGGCAAGGGCTTAGGCCACGGTATTATCTCCCCCGAGCGAGGGCCTCATGACCATAAGTCACAGTATTATGTCCCATGGGCAAGGGCCTCTGCTAAGAATAGCACAATTACCTTTCAAAAAAAATTAGACAGTCATTCATTCATTCATTCAAAACATAACATTTCAGAAAACTAATAATTTTATATCATTAAAAAATAATTAAAATCAAACATAACTTTACAGAGTTATTACTCACAGATAATAACACAAGTAGCTGTGCTAGCAATCGAGGGTCAATAGCTCACGGTACGTGACCTATACAGATATAACAGATATATATAATGAAACACATATTCGGATCGTACCTAACTTATTTAATTTCATTCCTCATGTGTTTCTAAGTCTTATCCCCATTATTATATCTTAACCTTAGCCTAGGAATGCCTAGGATGCAATGAGGATACTAAAATGTACTTGAAAACATTTAACAAAACTTGCTGAAAACAGGGGTCCGGCTCGAGCGCAACTTCCTTCGCTCAAGCGGACATGCAAAATGTGAGTAATCGCTTGAGTGCAACTTCTGCTGCTCGAGCGGTCTGTAAACTTCTGCAAAAGTACTGGCTGTGTGATTTTCACGCTCGACGGACGCTCGAGTGTGAGATTCAGGTTCTCGCTTGAGCACAACTCTTGTCGCTCGAGCGATCTACAAAAACACGAAACTTCTAGGAGCTTGCATTTCACGCTCGAGCCAACTTTTAGTCGCTCGAACGGAGATGCTAAAACAAAGGTGGCCGCTCGAGTGCAGGATCTGTCGCTTGAGCAGAGAAGTCAAATTCTTGAATTTCTAGATTCATCTCCAAGCTTCCGAACTCAAATCAAATACTTCAAAACTCATCATTTTGGGCCAAGAACTTGAGGAATCATATGTGAACTTGGAAAACATTGAGAATTCTAAATCATTTCACAAAAATCAAAGCCCAAAAGATTGCCAATTGTACAAAACAAAACTCAATTCTTAGAAAACATAATATTTATGTATTGCCTTGACTTCAAAACTTCCAAAACATGATCTAATGACACAAAATGACATGAAACTTGATAAATTCCCAAAAAAGGTGAATTAGTAACATACATGAGGAAATTCTTGGGAAAACAACTTCAAAATGTTATGAAATATGCATGTATGCATGGTTTGAGTTCACTTCTCCACTTCTAACTTAATTTTCAAGTTAATTCACCTATCTCACCTGATTCCATGCATTAACCAACTAAATCTCGAAGTTAGAAGCTTGATTTCATACCTTAGATGTCTAGTTGAACTCTAATTAGCTAATTGTTGAGTCTTCAAGTCAACTCTTCCAAGTATTTACAACATCCAAGTATTTGAACTTAATTTCCCAAGTCCCCCCTCCTCTCTCTCTCTCTCTCTCTCACGTTTTGAGCTCAAATATGAAGGGATGAGAGTGTAACTTGTGTGTGTTGAGTCAAATAAGCCTTCTATAGGCTTGATTAGTGGCATCTAATTAAGTTAGGCTTAAGTTCACTAATCCACATGATTGAATTATAATTAATTCATTTCGAATCGAATTTAAATTAAACCTACCATAATTTCCCAAAAATTCTGAATAACACATATATCAAGTCAATTTCGCAATCAGATTTTGATAAGGCCTTCAATTGACAAAACAAAATGGAAATACAGACAGATATTCCTACCATGAACAGATAGAAACACAAATAATGCAACACACATGCAATTAATTCAGGATTTTGTCTTAATTACTCAGTAGGCATAATTACTTATGGCTAATCATGGTTTAGCAGTTAATCATAGGTCGGGATTGTTACACAATGTGTCCCGTTACGTTGCCCACATTGCATCAAACACACACAGGTCACATTCCCATTGCAAACATTTAGTCGCCGACACTATTGTTAATGATTGTTTGCGGCCTCGTTATGTAACTAGATAATTCCTATGTTTTGTTTTCACAATGTGTCCATACACTTATATTGGGTTCATTAATATGCACCTATCTTTTTTGAAGTCATGTTACGACCATGTTACATCCGAAACTCAATGTAATAATACATTCACGTTAGGATTATTTACATAGCCCAAAAAGTTGTTGGAAATCAAACATGTGATTTGGTGCCTTGTTGCCCATTTGGGTTCGTCGATATGCATGTCACGTTCACAATACGAACATTAGATAATTGATGTAATAACACAACCCCATGTGCTGACCCAAAAACGATGAGTAAAATGCCACTTACTTACACACTAATCAAATAGTAATAAAAACAAACCCGTGTTATCATCGTTCAGTCACTTGTGTAAGATGGATACAAAGTGCACAACAATCGATCTACTAGAACCTTCCCCTTTTCAAATGGACAACGAGACGCATAAGATATCTAGTAGATTTTGTTTCCTTAAAATGTAGTTTTATTAAAGATCTGATCACTTAATAAAATGTCAATTTCGAAATTCAAATTTCTAACCATATAGATATGACAACAATCTATAGTAACATTAGGAATCCTATATATGGTATTGATATTAATCAGGTTATTAAATTGGTACAGGTAGACTAAAATTTTATTGAAAGAAAAAAGCAAAGAAAGAGGTGTAAAAATTTAAGGGAAAACTTGAGGCTTCAAAAAAATTAAAAAATATTATTTTACTAGAGATAAATTTACAATTTTTTAAAAAATCAAGACACGTGGCCCCTATATCTTCACATGGATCTGGCCATAAGAGCAAACATCCGATGTGAAAATAAGATCTAAAGCATGTGCAAATCTGAAAAATTATTGGTTGATAGCAAACGACACGCATGGCATGTAAACGTGAAAAAACTATTCCTTGACAGCGAGCAACACATGGCATGTTAATGGAATCCCAAGTGTCAAAAGCAAATTGTGGTTGCCAAGTAACAATTAGGACTAAAAACAAGACAAGTCAAATCAAATGAGAGATTATTCATCTAAAAAAAAAAAAAGCATCTAAAAAAAATATTTAAATTTGATTTGATAATTTTATGAGTTTCAAATTATATTTAAGTTTGGATTATTATATAATAATTCATTTCAAACGTATTTTTAATGAGTCAAATATGAATCGAGCATGGGTAACTTGTTTTTTTATAATACATATAAACTTATTGAGTCAAACAATAAATTATTCATACTCTACTTAAAAACTTAACGAAATTAAAATTGTATTTTTAGTTGGCTTATTTGCATAGAGTCGATCTCAAACGAGATTTTAACATGCCAAACACTAGACAAGCTCAAATAGCTTGGTTCGTTGAACATTCCTAGTAACAATCTCTCTAAATTTTATTTACAATTTTTTTATTTTTTATTTATTTACTTATTATATATATATATACATGGAAATTCTATGATCGATAATGCTAATGGTGTGTACCATATGCAAATTATGATATTTATAGAGTTGATTATCACAACTATCATAATTCAATTCTATGATAATCATAACTCTTAAAAAATAAAAAATGAATTGTAACCGAATACCACATATAGTATAATCAAAGAATTGTTAGATCATAACTAAAATAATATCATAAACAACACTACAAATCATAACTAATATTACAATGTGTATAACTAAATCATAACCAAATTATAAATAATATAAATACTACAAAAGTCATAACTAGGGGCACGTAGAATTGGGAGAATTATAGTACAGTAGGATAGAGAAGAAATATTACAAAAATATGTGGGTGCAAGTGAAAAGCTGTAAGAGCATCTCCAACGCTAACTCAGATTTTTCACTAAATCTGAGCAAAAAAAGACCTATTTCATCAAATTTGATATTACTCACTCCAACGGTGCACCAAATTCAGTATTTGTGCTTCGGGACAACCGGGTGGTCGACCGGCCGGTCGACCGGTTAGGAGGAATTTTTTTATTTTTTTATTTTTTCCCAAATTGTTTGCACCTTTTGTTGAACTGTCTGAACCTTTGCCGGGACAACCGGTTGGTCAACCGGCCGGTCGACCGGCCGGTCGACCGGTTAGGAGAATTTTTTTTTTTTTCAAATTATTTGAACTTTTTTCTGAACTGTCTGAACCTTTTCCGGGACAACCGGTTGGTCGACCGGTCGGGCAACCGGTTGGTCGACCGGGTACTCCCTCCAACGGTCCGTAACAGTGTTTTGATGAATTCAGTATTTCGTCCTCAATCTGATGAAGCATTTGATGAAATCTCAATTTGATATCACTTTGGGTGAACCGTTGGAGCTGTGAACAGTACCTTTTTCATCAGAATTTAAATTTGATATCTGTTTTGGTGAACCATTAGAGATGGTCTAAGGGTGTAATATTTGTGCTCCCTGTAGAATTATAGTACAGTGAAAAGCTGTAAGGGTGTAATTCCCCTTGTAGAATTTCCCTTCCATGATACACACCTCTTTTTGGGGTGTGTACCATACCCCTTTTTGGAGTGTGTACCATGCGCCCCAATTACGATATTTGTGATATTTAATTATAATTTATTGGCCCCGTTTGTTTGGAGAGTTAGAGGGAGAATTGAGATTGATAGTGAAGTGGAACCTACTAATATTGTGTTTGTTTTGAGAGATGAGGAGGAGATTAATAGTGAGTTCCGGATTAGGATGCCCTCCCCAAGGGGATTCGGATGGGCCTCCAGGACTTGGTATTAGAAAAATAGTCCGGCGGACTAGAAATTTTTTTTTTTTTTTTTTTTTTTTTACATGTCGGGCATTTTTTTTTTTTTGAACATTAATGTTTAATTTTTTGTATTTCTTGTTAAGTAAAAATCATTATTTTATTTATTTTATTTTTTTCTGAAATTTTTTTATTTTATTTTATTTTTATTTTTTAAAATTTTTTTACATGTTGGGCATTTTTTTAAAAACATTAATGTTTAATGTTTTTGTATTTTTTATTTATTTTATATAAAAATAATTTAACAATCCCTACACTAACAACTATCATCAAAACAAACACAATTTTACTTAATCTCCTCACTATCAATCCCCTCACTAACAATCCCCTCACTATTAATCTCTTCATTATCGATCCTCTCCATTCTACCTCTGAAAACAAACGGGACTATTGTGATATTAGTTATGACTTGGTGATGAAGTCGGACGAAGTCAAATTTTCCTTGAACCTCAATTATATTAATGAAAATTTATTCATATATAGTTTATTTTTATTTTAATTATACTAAGTATAAACTATTCAAATAATTAAACTTCACATTCATTTTTTAGTTATTTATTTTTTATTTTACATCTTTTAACTCTCATTAATAAATTATTATCTTTAATATATCACATCATCTATTAATTTTATTAGTATCAACATTCCTAAGACTACAAAATTAACCAGTCTTCACCCAACTCATATGATTTGGAGTAGGGATAGGGGGCGGTGGTAAGTACAATTCTATTCTCACACTTTTAAAATATATGAACAAAATTATTTTCTAATAATTCAAAATTGTGAAACCTACAATTTGAGGTGGAATCAATATACTACTTTAGAAATGAGACCCAATGTTTTGGACTAGTCAAATTCTTTTTTCATCTTTAGATGGAAGTAGGGTGAAACATTACAAACCCGTCTCGCCTTATTATAAATTTTGTACTAAAAGCATGTGTCAAAGCATCATTAGAATTTAGATGTCCATATGCTACTCTTTGTTTTTTTAACCTTTTTTGACAGCCAATTATGTTTAATTGATTGTACTCTAGTAAGATTTTTAAAAGGGATGATAATATCTATAATTAACAGGAAACTTACGTGCAAGTCTTAGATCTCGTTTGGAAATATATTCTTTTAATAATTTTTTAATTTTTTTACTAAAATATAATGTAAAAAAAATTAATATGTTTAGAATGATTTTGTGATTTTTTACGAAAAGATGTGTAAAAAGTAAAAAGAAAAGAGAATCTTTAACTTTTTGATATAAGTTGTTGACTTTTTTATTTTTGTAGTGACTTTTGACTTTTAAGCTAAAAAGTGATGTTGCCCCCAAATAGGCTCTGTGATAATTAGTGACATTTTTATAAATAAAAAAAAATCACTAATTGTTAATTTTTAGTGACAGATTGAAAAATTCGTTATAAAAAAGTCAATTTTTAGCAACGAATTCAGGAAAAAAAAAATTCATTAATTTTCAATTTTTAACAATGATTCTACTAGAACCAACTTTTCAACGATGGATTGATATGACTTCATGGAAATTAAGTTTAACTATTAAAACCTGCCAGTAATTTACCCATTTAAAAAAAGCTAAGGACTCAAAACCTAATCTACAAATTTAGTAGATATTCAAATTTTAGCTTTGGGTGATGGAGCCTATATCTAAATAAATCTTGAATCTCAACCATATATTGAATTTTTTTTAATAATTTTTAAATAATTACTAGATAAAATTTATGAATTTATAATTTTTTTGCTATAGAATCATAATCAATATTTGGCTATAAGTTATTTGACTAAAATAGTTAATAAAGACAAAATATACTAAAATAGTCAATAAAATAAAATGTCATATCTAATCTATAATCATTTTTACTTTTTTATCTCACAACCATCAAATCAATTACAAAAAAAATCAATTATCATCCAAAAAACACAACTTTTTTAGTCTAGCCAAAATAGTGAATTAAAATAATATATTCCCTATACATAAAATTGGGAATACAAAACAATACCAAAAAATTAAGTATGTAGTCAATATTCATTCTAAATACGGTTTTTTTAATGGGTCTAGCTTCCCTCAAGTCGCAGATTGAACTGGAGGGTATTGTTGGGTCTGTGAAGGCCCACCACGGGATCCTGTTTTGATAATCCGAAGCCGTTCAATGTGTAGAACTCGGTCGAGTTACTATATGGCTGTAAAAAATCACATTGATCAAAAATCGATAGCTATCTCATCGAATTAGTTTTTTCTCAATCATTTATTTTTTCACCATCCATTTTTTTTATACAAAACTGATTTGATCACGTAACTATCGATATCCGATCATTGAGATTTTTTTATAGTCATATAGTACTCGACGAGTTTTACATATTGAACAGTTCGAATTATCGAAACGAAACTCTTAGTGAGCCCCCACGAATCTAACAGCACCCTTCAACCCGATCTGAGATTGGAAAAAAGCCACTGCCTTTTTTAATACGTGCCACTTGTTAAGGACCCTTTTTCTTAAATTCCTTCTATTTTAACATTATATGCTATTCATAATAGATCTTTTTTTATAAATATTTTTTTATCATAAAAATAAATACCTTTATTTGTAAATGACATTTCGTGGTTTTTCTTTTTTTTTTTCGCCCTTTATTTTCAATCATAATTAAATTATATAGGGTAAAGAAAATGAACTTAAAAATTAAAAAAAAATAAAATAAAGGGCATATAATTTATATAGTGTAAGGAAAATGAATTTAAAAATTAAAAAAATAAAGGGCACGAATTTTTTTTATATATATTTGTTATAGAAATAAAGAGCATTTAAAATTTTTTTTTAAAAAAATAAAAATATATCATTTAAAAATAAAGGTATTTGTTTTTTTATAATAAAAAATAATTTTAAAAAAAATCCATTGAAAAGTATATAATGTTAAACAGCCCCGATTCAGACCACTAAACCATGACCACTATGAGCAGATCTAATTACGTGGCATCAAACAAGGAAGGAAAAATCAGACCTTCATATTACAGTGCGTGTGTTTCATGCACTGTGAAAAAAAAAAAAAATTTCCTGCCCAAAAATCTGATAACAGAGGGAGAAGAAATCGTGTCTATTCTGAAGCTCTATTCCAGGGAGAAGAAATCGTGTCTCCATCCCCGTTTTCGTCTCGCTCAAGCGTCTTCCCTCTCTCGTCTGAATCGGGGCTGTTCCAGGGAGAAGAAATCGTGTCTCCGTCCCCGTCTTCGTCTCGCTCAAGCGTCTTCCCTCTCTCGCTCAAGCGTCCTCTGTCGTCCCTCTCATCCACCGTCCGACGTATTCAAGTTAGTGCACCGTCTCCGGCGTCTTCGTCTGACGTCTCCCTCTCCGATTGTTGTCCTTCGTCCAGGTAAGTTTATCTGTGGCTTTTGTCCATCTCTCCCTTTATACTTACACATATACATACATACATATATATATATATATATAATAGGATTTTGAGAATGCCAAATATGGAATGAAATATACATTGAAGCTTATAATTTCCATAGCAGATTAACAGAAATTGTATAGCTTAACAGATTGAGAATGCCAAATATGCTAATTAACAGATTAAAACTCAAGTTGTAATGGCAATTAACAGAGTAAAACTCAAATTAACAAATTAGCATATTTAACAGGACCTTCTCAACATATTAACAGATTATAAATTGTTTGGGAATGCTAATTAACAGATTAAAACTCAAATTAATAGAAACTGTATAGCTCTCAAATTGTAACAGCTTGCATTATTATAATCTGTTAGTCTGTTAATTGTTACAATTTGAAGCTCTTACAGATTAGAAATTGTTACAATTTGAAGCTCTGTTAATTTTTGAAAGGGTAATATGTTATAGTCTGTTGAAAGGGTGATATGTTATAATTTGTTCAAGAGCTTGCATTGTTAGAAACAGATTATTTATTTGTTAAGAAAATATAAATAAAGAAATTGACAGATTAATAACAGAAATGGAGATTGGTTCATCTGTTAATCTGTTAATGGAGATTTGAATAATCTGTTCATTTGTTAATCTGTGTGTATATGTGTAAGTATAACAGATTAATAACAGAATACTTAGTTCTATTATTCTATTAATTTATTAAATCATTTGATTTCATATGGTATTTTTGAATGAGCAGAAATGGAGATTGGTTCGAATAGTGGTGAGAATCCTTTATTAAATAAGAGTGAAGAAGTTGAGGAACTGAAGAGGGGTATGTGTTTTAGCTCAAAGCAAGAAGTGTACGCATTTTATGCCAAATATGCTAAACATGTTGGATTTTCCATAGCTTATAAAACTCAAGTTTGTGGTGATGATAGAGAATTAAGATATTTTGGGACTGAATGTTCTCGATCAGGAAAGAGAATCAAAAAATCAGAAGTAAACCCTCTAAAGCCATCTTTGTCTACAAAAATTGATTGCAAAGCAAGGGTACGGGCAACCTTACAAAAGGATGGGAGATTTATGTTAACCACAGTTAACCTTGACTATAACCATGACTTGATTCCCACCAACTCACGTCATTTTACAATGAATAAGAAAATTCTTACTCATGTGAAGAGAAGATTAGAAATTAATGATCAAGTAGGGATTGGGGTGTTTAGAAATTATCACTCAATGGTTGTTGAAGCTGGGGGTTATGAGTCATTAACATTTAATGAGCAAGCTGCACGAAATTACATTGACAGAGCTAGAAAATTGAGGCTTAGAGAAGGAGATTCCGATGCACTTCAAAAATATTTTTTGAGGATGCATACACAAAATTCGAGTTTCTATTATATGATTGATGTTGATACTGACTTTCGCATAAGAAACTTGTTTTGGGCCGACGCAATGAGTTAGGCGGCTTACAAAGAATTTGGAGATGTTGTTTCATTTGATACAACTTACCTCACTAATAAATATGATATGCCATTTGCTCCGTTTATAGGAGTTAACCACCATGGACAGTCGATTTTGCTTGGTTGTGGGCTGTTATCTAGTGAAGACACTGATACATTTGTTTGGCTATTCAAATCATAGTTAAATTGCATGTCAGATCATCCCCCAAAAGCTATAATAACTGATCAGTGCAAAGCTATGCAAAATGCGATAGAAATTGTCTTCCCCAATACTCAACATCGATGGTGTTTATGGCTGTAGACACCCCATTTTTGACCGACCTTAAGACTCAGACGTCACTGATTGAGCGCTTGGTGATATTGCATATTGTGCTCGTTCAGAAGTCTCAGAGTCTCGGCTGCGAGCCTTGCCTCCGGACTTCCGGGCTATTTCGTGTCTTGCCTCGGTTTGCGAACCAGGCTCCGTTTTCTCTTCCCGAAGGGAGGGAGAGGTCTCGTAGATCATCTCTCAGTGGTCGTAGGCCATTTTTCCCGTTTGGAGCCCGGTTTCCGATTTTTCGGAGCCGACGGCCGTGTGCCTCGGTTTGGGACCGCTTAACCACCTCCGTTCGCTCCGATTCTTGGCACATACCTTATTTCCTCCCTTTCGAGGGACACTGTGGTCCGAGAGACCGACTTCGTGGTCGAACACCACTTCTGGTGCCTAACAGTCAGTTTTTGGGGCCCCGGACTGCGCGTTTTGGCCTCCGAGCCTTGCTTGCAAGCATTGTTGGGCTCCGACCCAAACTAGAAATAGTCATATTTTGAGCTTTCATGTTTGATTAAGGACCTTTTGCTGTTTAAGGCTTCCATCTGTCACTTGTCTCTTTACCTCTTTTTAGGCCTATTTTTGCACGGTATTTTAGGCTTACTTGTGAGCTGTTTTGAACTTAGTCATAAACTACAAAGTGTCTTGTTTTGAGCCTAGTCATAAACTACAAAGTGTCTTGTTTTGAGCCCCTCTTCAACTTTGTTGAAGGGCTCTCTTCGGTTTGAGAACCGCAGCTATCACTTGCCCCTTTATCTCCCTTTAGGCCAATTTTGGAGGGAAATTTGAATTTCATTTCCCCCCCATTTTCCCCCCTCTTTTCCACCCTCTTGTGTCTATATAACAGACCCTCCAGCTCTAGAAAAAGGGTTAGAAAATTTGTTTGGAGCCTCCTACATCCAATCTCTCTCTCTCTATATTCCAAGCACCAAAACCCTTTATTCTTGGATCCATTTCTACTCCATCTCCAAGCCAACCAACCCATACTCCATACCAGCAGTTCGGAGGCCATTTCCAGAGGCAAGGAGCATCTTTTCTCAAGCCAAGAGTTGATGAAAGACTAGTCTTCAAGGGTGAGTCTCATTTTCCCTCTTTTTGCTCTTTTCTTGGTCTATATTTTAGCTCCTTATGCTTGCCTATTTGGGCTCCGACCCTAACTGAAACTAGGCTTATTTTGAGCCATTTTTCATGTTTCATTAAGGGCCTCTCACTGTTTGAGGCTTCTTTTTTGCACTTGCTTCATTACCCCTCTCGTATGCCATTTTCTTGCATGATATCTTAGGCCTGTTTATAATCTGTTTTGAGGTATGTTGTAAACTGTAAATAGGCTTATTTTGAGCCCTTCTTCAATATTGTTGAAGGGCTCATCACTGTTTGAGGACTCCATTTGCCACTTGCTTTGATACCCCTCTTGTGGCCTCATTTTTGCATGATTTATTAGCCTCTTGTGCTTCTGTTTTGGACTTTGGCCCGAACTAAAAATGGCCTTATTTTGACCCCCTCTTCTTGTTTCATTAAGGGTCTTTGGCTGTTTCAGGCATCCTTTCTATACTTTGTGTTTAAACCTCCTTTTGGCCCTATTTTGCATAGCATTTTAGGCCTACTTGTACACTGTTTTGGGTCTGGTCCTTAACTGTAAAACATCATATTTTGGGCCCCTCTTCAACATTGTTAAAGGACCCTTGGCCATTTAGGGACAGAATCTGCTACTTGCTTCATTACCTCTCTTCCGGGGCCATTTTTGCATGCTAGCTTAGCCTCATTTGTGTTCCCTTTTTGGCTTTGCTTTAAACTGTAAATATGCTTTTTGTGGGGCTGCCTTGCTTCTGTCTTCACACTTCATGTACAAATTATGCATGTATTGCATAGCTATAGGTCATTTCATGTACCTTATTTCATGTTTCGGGATTGATTCCATGCATCGGGTGCATTTTTGCCACGTTTCGGGATTGTTTTGCATCTCATTTTGCTACTGAAATTTGCATGTTTGCATGTCATATTCCATGTCTTGCCATGCCTTGTTAGAGTGGCATTTGGTGCCTTAGGGGCGGTCCTCGGTTTGCGTGCACGTGTGCACGCATTTCGAGTTGTCTCATTTTCATCTTATGGCCTCCTATGTGAGTGTGGCTGAGGTCCACTTGTGTTGGTGTAAGTCCATTATGCATTGTGTATGCCATTTCGTTTCATAGCATTGTGTATGCTAGGATGTATGTTAGCGCATTGCGTATGCCATGTTATCTCGTGCATCGTGTATGCCATTTCATAGCATTGTGCATGTTAGGTTGTATATTAGTCACATTCATGCATGTCATGCATATTGCATTGTGCTTGGGATAGGAGTTAGCCCGAGCACGGGAAACGAGGGACGTTTCGTACTCCGAGTGACGGAACGTGTCTCAATTCCCAGTCACCGACACTCCGGATTATCCATGATGGAGTCTCGGTCTTGTTGTGTTCATACGTGCATTCATCTCATATTGAGTTGTGCAATTCGACTCCTCGGCCATCATGCATCGAGATGCGTGATTGGTGGCACGAGGATCGAGGCATGCATACATTTGTGCAAATACATTGCCATGCCCCTTTCCTGCTCTCTGTTGCAGCAAATCAAGAATCAGTAACCTTCCGGAGCTTGGCACGCATTCCAAGAAAACAGAGGCTAATCGGGGCATCGCTGTGGATTTCCGCGCAAGGCAACCCGAACATGCATCATTCATCATCCAGAGCAGAGTCGAGGCAGTCCCTAGCTTGCATGCTAGTTTATTACTTTCCTTAGTTAATTTGTTAATTAATTAGGGATTTGTTCATATTTGGACTGTATTATTTGGACTGTACTATTCGGGACTGTATATTATTTTATTTGGACCCTCTGCGCGAGGGCATAACTGTAATAAGTGTGCGTGTGTGTGATGTATGTCTTCCAACCCCACGTCTTTCTCCCTTTTATTTACCTGCTTATGATGGTTAGATTAGGGCATGTTTCAATTAGCATACAGTATGATAGCATGTTTGCATCATTCATCTGTTTTGCATGCACCGGGCTCGGCGCACCATACTAACTGCATCTGTATTTCAATTCCAAATTGAATACTTGTTAACTGTTGCATCTCATATCCCATGTTTAGAATAGCCGAGCGTGCTATAGTTGCATTTTTGCATGTGTTGCATTAGGCATTTCTGTATAATTAGGATCATGCATGGATTTCTAATTAGCTTCTGTTTTGGCTTGGAGTACTCGGTGAGTTTTATGCGTTAGCATCCTTGCATGCGTGTGAGTGACTGCCATGATAGCATGCTTACTATGAGGCTAACTGCTTATGTGATATACCTGCTTGGATGCCTGTGGGTGGAGGTTGGGTTATTTGGATTGGAACAATTCATCAAATGTTTGTTTTAAGCCCACTAGACAGTGGCAAAATCATGTTTTCTAAGCCCACCCGAGGGTGGCAAAATCTGCATTTTAAGCCTACTTGCGAGTAGCAAACCATTTTTCAAAAATAAACATGAAATGTTTTGTTCCAATTCAGACGACCCAGTCTATACTTGTATGCTGTGCGCATCACATAGTAAATCTAGGCTAATAACCGGAATAAGAACACATAATGTTTTCAAAACTTGATATCATGGTTAGTAGAGGCCGATCTTTGATCGGGCGAGCGGGGGTGCTCACGAAGTGACCTTCCCCAATCGTACCCAAGTTCCCGAGCCGAGGCAACTTTGGTGATGACGGACACGTGGCCTTTGGCACCGAGTCAGGGTTTCCTAAATTTCCCCAAAATAAAATATTTAGGTGGCGACTCTGTATCTGGCAAAGCAGTCCATGTTTGGCACCTCTTTCAAAAAAATCTGTTTTCTCAAAACGATTTGCCGAATTTGGACTCTTTGGTTCAAGATTAAGAACTGTGACACAAATCGAGTCCTGAGCTGTAGCGAGGTCCCCCGCGGGCTTGTCTACAATGGCATATCATGAAGAAAATTCCGAAGAAATTGAAAGGGTATTCCCAATATGAATCCATGAAGATGGATTTGCAAAATGCAGTGTATGACACATTCACAAAAGATGAATTCAAGATGAAATAGAAAGAGATGATTGCAAAATTCAATCTTTATGAGAATCAATGGTTGGGGGTGTTATATGATGAGCGACATCGATGGGTTCCTATCTATGTCAAAGATATTTTTTGGGCTGGCATGTCAATGACACAACGAAGTGAGAGTATGAATGCCTTTTTTGATGGATATGTCAACCCAAAGACTACATTAAAACAATTTATTGAACAATATGACAATGCCTTGAGAAATAAGGTAGAGAAAGAGAAAAAAGCTGACTTCAAGTCTCGGCACAAAGTCTTTGATTACCTAATTGTGTATGGTTTTGAGAAGCAATTTCAAGATGCCTACACCAATGCAAAATGTTAGACTTATTTATTTTGATGATTTATTTAATTATGTTTTAATTTATTTGAAAGAGAAAAATAGAATCCAAAATTTATTTGAAAGAGAAAAATAGAATCCAAAATTTATTTTGATGATTTATTTAATTATATTTTAATCAAAATTTATTTTGATGATTTATTTGAAAGAGAAAAATAGAATCACAATTTATTTTGTCCCATTATTTCTCACCTAAACCTTTATCCTAAATGTTATTAGAATATATTTAATATTTGATTAAATCAGGAGTTCAAACAGCCCAAAACAAATGTTCAAACAGCCTAGTACAGCAGCAAGCCAAAAGGTCCAAAAGGTTCAAGTGGAAGATATTCAAATTAGTAATGATAGAAGTACAACGACTATAAACGACTATAAAGGTTCAAAAGGCCAAAAGGTTCAAGTGGAAGATATTCAAATTTGTAATGATGGAGTAGAAGATATTCAAATTGGTAATGATGGAAGTACAACGGCTATAAACGGCTATAAATTCAAATGACTACAACGGCTATAAATGGTTATAAATTCAAATGAGTACAACGACTATAAACGGTTATAATTTTCATTATATATACCAAAGTCTCTAATGTAAACAAGTTACAAAAAATCAGGAAATATTCTTTTATCTATAATCACTCACTTCTATTCTCTGAAAGATTATCTGAGAAGTGTTCTTTAATTTTTGTTTACATCCTCTCTCAGAAATTATACACTGAGCCTTATAGCATTAAGCCTATCTTTCCTGTGTGAGGTTTATAGAAAAACCAGAGCTTCATTTTTATATCTATCTTTGAGAGATAATTTTTGTAGCTTTTTGTGAAAGCAAAAACACCTTCTTTTCAACCTTGTAAGAGTATAGTACACTCAGTGTTCTTAACATAGAAAGTCTGTGTAAATTCCGTGGAGGATTTGCTCCATGTTAAAGAGGTTGCTAGCACCCCTGTGAAGCTAGAGCATAGTAGAAAATCTAAAGTGAAGCTTGAGAAGTGGACGTAGGCTGAGTTGAAGTCGAACCACTATAAATTTGTTTGTCTCTCTCTCCCTTATCTCTTTATTTTATTTAAATTGTCATAACTGTATTTCATATTTTTATTGTGCTAAAATCATTAATTGACATAGTTGTTAGAACACTTGTTTTAATTATTTTTATTTCATCAATTATATTTATCTATTGTGCTAGTCATAATTTTTATTAGGGTATTATTATTTTTATTTGTAAAAACCTAATTCACCCCCCTCTTAGGTTGTCTTTTGGGTAACACAAAATTCAAAGAAGTTCAAGCAGAGATGAAGAGACTAGTTTATTGTCAGCCATTTCTGGTGAAAGAAAAGGGTTCAATTTGTACATATTTTGTAAAGAAAGCTGTGGTAGTTTTTGGGAAGATGAAGCATGTGGACTTTGTTGTCTATTATAATTTAGCCAAATTTGATGTGCAATGTATGTGCCGGTTGTTTGAATTTAGGGGCATCATGTGTGCTCACTCACTCATTGTGCTCATTAGAAGATGCATAAATGAGGTTATAAATAAATACATTCTACCACGATGGCGAAAAGATTTGGATAGAGGGTACACATGCATAAAAACCACATACACTGGCTTTGGGGATGATTTCAATGCAAAGGTGTATGATAAGATGAACAGAAAATTGGTTGGCATTGTACAATTTGCTAGGAACTATGAAGGGAAAATAAAACTTATCGACCGTGGGTTGGATGAAATCAAGGCAAAAGTGATGAAAGATGATGAAGGTGGTGGGAGTAATATAGCACCTTCGACTAGTAATGTACCATATATTACTAGTAATGTACCATCTTCCCCGATTGGCAGCATTAATAGAAAGGCAATTAGTCATACCAAGTTGCTTAGTCCTTTGGTTGCTCGGCGAAAAGGTCGTCCAGTTACTAAAAGAAAGGTCGCCAAAGTAGATCAAATAGTGAATCGGTTGAAGGCAAGCAAAAGAAAACATAATAAATCAAAGGTAAATTGATTGGTATTCATATATATCCATCCGTTTTGTATCATTACTCTCTATTCAACTCATATTTTATTGTAATCATGTCATACATTTGAGGCATGCATTAACTTTTATCAATATAGGGTACTAAGGTGCTTGGAGGTGAAGGTGAAGGTCAATGTCAATCTCAACCTGAACGTAGTGCACGTAGAGAGCTTTATCCTTATATGGTTGGCATGGAAAATAGTATGTGTGTACCGGTACGTGTACATCATAGGAATATACATTAAGCAATTTATGTTATTTTTCACTAATGTTTACTAAACTGTTTTTAACATTTCATTTTAATTGAATAGGGACACATGGTCAATGCTATTAGAGGCACATCTCTCACCCGGCAAGTGTGGACATTATGAGAAGACAAAGTTTCATAAATGCCCTAACTCAGATTTATGGAGTTGGCACATCGCTTACCTCGTAGGACTGTATTAGAGGCACACCGGGATTTATGAGAACTCAACAATCCATGACTGCTACGCATCAAATTTTTGGAGTCGTACCATCTTCATTTGTTGACTTGAATGTACAAATGGACCGCAATGATCGTGTGGTAGTTTTCGTTAGTTGGAAACTTGTAATTGTAATGCCTTTTATCTGACTAAACTTGGAGTTTATTTTGTTTTGGATAATTTATGTAATGTGACTAAATTGTAATGTCTTTCCCTACTTTGTTGTTATATTTAATGTTCCTAATTGATATTGTTATATTTGTGCTCTGTCTGTTACAAAAACCAGTGTGAAAAAAAATATGTCTTCAAAACTGTGTGAAAAACCAGTGTTCAAAAAATCAGTCTTCAAAAACTTGTTTGCAAAAATCTGTATTTAAAACTGTGTGAACAAAACCTGTCTTCGAATCTCTCTTTAAAAACTAGTATGAAAAAAAAATGTTCAAAACTGTGTGAAAAAAATCAGTGTTCAAAAACCTGTGTGCAAAAATCTGTCTTGAAAACTATGTGAAAAAAACCTGTCTTTGAATCTGTCTGGAAAAACCTGTGTGAAAAAATATCTTCAAAACTGTGTGAAAAACCAGAGTTCAAAAAATCTGTCTAAATCTGTCAACAATGTGTGCAGAAATTGTGTTCACAATGTGTCAATTATATGTGTTAACAATCTGTCCAAATCTGTCAAGCACCTGTGTTCAAATAGACAAATAGATAAACAGAATTTGTGTTGAAAATCTGTCCAAATCTGTCAACAATGTCTGCAGAAATTGTATTCACAATCTGTCAACAATATATGTTCAAAATCTATCCAAATCTGTCAATAATCTATGTTCAAAATCAGTCCAAATACGTAAAGAAATTGTGTTCATAATATGTGTTCAAACAGACAAACAGATAACTTTCAAAGTTTTAATCAAATAACAAACAATCCACATGATTACATATTCATACTTCTCAATCCATAACTGTAATATATCATAAATATTCATGCATATCATCTTCATAATTCATACAACACCAATTACATCTTCTAACTTACATAAAAATTATTACATCTTCATAATTAATATAACACTAATTACAAGCAAGATGAAGATCCCATTAATACAACACGAATTTCTACTTATGTCTCTTTGCAAATTTTGCATCTGCGCGTTCTGAAATTGAAGTTGTTTGTTTTGAAATCGAAAATGTTCGCCCATACTTTGAAGTTGTTCGGTGACAGTTGGTGTATTGTCCATTCGCACTTGCCCTTCATCCCTACGTTGTGGATTTGTAGGCAAGCACCATCCAATAAACCCACCGCAATCATGACAACAATAAAATAACTTATTCTTGTTTCGTTCCGTCTCCGAAATTCGAATGGTTACTTTTTTCCGACATTGAGGACAATTTCTATTGCAATATGTCAATTGATCTGATGTACTGCCATTAACACTTGAAGTTGACATCTGCAAAAATACGAAGCGAAATCTCAATTAGTTAGTGTATTAGTCTTAGGACTCACTAGGGGTGCCCACTATTTGGGCCATAGGTTATGGTCTCCTAGAAAAATAATCTTAACCAAACTACACTCTAAAGGCGTGTTATAAATTCTAACATATCATACAACACATTCTAAGTCATAAAACATTAATTGTGAACTACAAAATTAAAATAAAGGAAAAGCTTGATGATATATGTGTAGGGAAAAAAATTAAACCCACAATGTTGTTGAAGATATCAACAAAGAAATGAACCACACCCATAAATCTATAAAATGCCATAATTGGGTAATAACCTCTGTCCACTCACTTAGTTGAGATATCCCTCAATTACCTCAACCATCATGGCCTAACAAAATAGCATGATAGTGCCAACATACCATGTTAATTTTGGTTCCCACAATTGTCATAAGCCCTAGCTCAACTAGGCATTCTTCATGCAATTGGTCTTGTGTGTAGTGGTTATGAGATGAGCTGTTGGAATATGTCTCAAATTCCCTTGAAGTTGGGTTTAGTAGATATTGTTATTCCTCATCTAGCAATAAAGTTAACTACAACTCTACAAATAGGTAACTAGGAATTGGCTTGAGACTTAAGAGAGACATGGGGTTATGACACAGGTGAGTTAAGGCTTCAATAGCACCTGTAAGAATGATGGCAAATAGCAACCATGGCTCAATGGGACATCTTCCTCAATTTCTAGTATCATTTAGATGTTAGCATTCTAATATTCATTGTTCTACAGGTAGTTATTTCCCAGATGAATGGACAAAATTATTCATCAAGTTCTATTCACTTGTTTCTTGTGGGGAATACAACACATTAGTTCACTTGTTTCATACAGTCTCTCCAATAAATGAATGGACAAAATCATTCATCAAGTTCTGCTATCAATGATTCTAGTTCACTTGTTTCATACAGTCACTTGTTTCACTTGTTACAATCCTACACTAACATGGAAAAAAGTTATACTATGTTCTATTCTATCTAATACATATCTATATTCCTTTGCCATAAATATGATGCCAGAGAGACTTATTTAATTATTTATATTCCATTATTACTCAAGTTGTAAAGTATTACAGAACAATATCAAAGAATATTAACAAAACTGAAATGATAAGAGCCTTGACAAGAATCAGCCAAAGAATCAAGTACCCCAAAACCCCCAAATATAACTCATTTGAGAATACATAAGAATTGAAACCTCAAATAAAATCAATGCTATAAAAATTAAAAAACTACTTGACAAAACCAAAGTCCTATAAGTATGTATGTGTGTATCAATACATATAAACAAAGATAAGGTGAAGAACAAGAAGAAGAAGTTAACCTCAGTCCTGATAGTGCACCGATTGAGAAAGGGTGGAACACTTGGGGCAAATCAAAATCAAAATCAAAATCGTCCTAAACAAATGAACTCAAAGTCGAAGTCACAAATCAGGGCATATAGATGTAGATATATACATTGATATAAATCAGGGCATGAAATCAAAGTAAAAAATCTCAACAAATTAGGGCATATATATATTGATATATATATATATATAGAGAGTGAGGGAGGGAGAGAGAGAGAGAGAGAGAGAGAGAGAGAGAGAGAGAGAGAGAGAGAGAAAGAACTGACCTCTGCAGACAGATCTATGAAGACGGAGAGAGACTCAGTCGTTGTCGGTCGTCGTGAGAAGCTGCACTTTTCGGGTCGCTGGGTTACGTGGGTTGTAGAGCTACGCTCGTCGTCTCGCCGTTGATTGAGAGCTGCGCTCGTCGGGGAGCTTGTCGACAGAGAGGCGCAACAGAGAAGAGAAATAAGAAATGAGAGAGAGATGGAGAGTCTTCAAGTTTTTTGTGAAAATGAATTTGAAATTTGAAATGAACAAGAAAGAGAGAGAAATGAGCGAGTTTGCTTCAGTTTTCCACGTTGGCAGCCACGTTATTAGTGCTAATTTAGTGATGAAGTTTTAGAGGTCAGAAGTATTTTTGAGCATTTTTGAATGTTAAAATAGAAGGAATTTAAGAAAAATGACATTTTAGTCTAGCAAAAATACAATTATAATTAGTCTTCTTTTCTATGACAGTGGAGGTGGTTAAAAGCATTTAATGCATCCTTAACAAAAGCCTTCTAAATATAGGAAGTGGTGCTACATGCACCAATTAGTGTACTAATACTAATTATGACATCATTATAGATTTCACTCATTATACAAATTACAAATACCAAAAATATCTTAAATTATGTCACATCATCAATTGGTACACTAGTTAATGTACTAATTGGTGGATATAGCATTACTCAAATATCGGTTGTGCTACATGCACCAATTAATGTACACATTAATATACCAACTAGTATTATGCTATTATTACCGACTCTACCTACTATACAAATTACAAATACTCAAAACCTTTAAAATTATGCCACATCATTTGTTAGTATACTAGTTAGTACATTAATTGGTACATATAACATTATTCTCTAAATATATGTCCTACAATAAAATTTGAATAATTCATTCTTTTTATACATATTTTTCTATACATCAATTATGTGTGCATATTTTTACTATACCAGTGCGGTACACGTGCGTTACCCGTGGCTTTCATCTAATCTAATGCAATATAATTAGTTTTTAAAAGTACTTTTCACTTGTAGTTGTCCTTGTAATACTGAGAACAGATTTTAGAATAAAATGAGCATACTAAACAATATACCCCTTCTGTATAGACAATTTAGCAAAATTGTGAGCAAAATATAGCATATATGAACTTTAAAAATACAATAAATAAATTCTTAAATATATAATGTTACTAAAAAGAAGGGGAAAAAAAATTTTGACTACATAGTTTTTTGGACTGGTTTCTTGTCCAGTGAACATCCTGTATGATGAGAAAGATAACATTATTCATAAAAATTATTCATAATTCATGCAGAAAATGTGTGAAATTTATTTTGTAAGAAAGTAAATTTTACCTTAATGTTTTAATCCATATAGAAATTGTATAAGTAATTTCTTAATATTTATAGACCCATTATTAGTATTGTATTCAATTTCACTGTCAATTTACATTATTAAAATCTTTTATACGAATCATAAGTAATTACATGTTAAAATTTATCAAAAAAATTAATGTAATGGACTTACTTTTATACCATTAAGTTATGGTTATAATGTTTGGTCATCTTTTGATTTAACTCTTTTATTATTGTGAGTAATGGGTGTATTTCAATAGAAAATAGAAAATAATAATTTTTTTATGCAACCGTATTGAACCACAAAGAAAGAACGAAAAGAAATTGTCTTAAAGGCAGAGTCTGTTTATATATCAAATTCTGCATTCTTTTTTTTCTTTTTCTTTTTCTTTTTTTGGATAAATAAAAGTATTGTAAGTTGTAACTGGTGCACTTCTTTGAGTCTAAATTTAACCCCTTTTAGATTATATTATTATTATTATTATTACTATGATTATTATTATTATATATATAGTGACTATATTTTTTTGGGTCAATTTGATAGGAGATATAAATAGAGACATATTCAAGTGAAAATAATGTATTAACCAAACACTATTTGGTTTCAAACTTCAGCAGCGAACTAACTTTAAAAAAAATAAATAAAAATAATAATAAATATAATAAATAAATTAAAGAAAAAGAAACTTTTGATGTTTTTGATAATGGTAAACAAATTCAAATTTTGAATTTCAATATGATTATAAAATAAATTAGGAGGAATTTTAAAACTGTAAGACAGACAAAAAAATTACAAAAACATATGGGGGTGCAAGTGGTTTTATGATAGGGTGCAAGTGAAAGGTTCCATGTTTGTGTAAAAAAAAATTTCTTCTCCCACTGGGATCTAATTCCCCTAATAAATTATATATTTATAAATGATTAAATTTGGGAGTCTAATTTCTTGTTTGTTGTTAATCTACATATAGAATAGATGAACACATTATAACATAGATCTGTTTAAAAAGATTTTTAATCTCCTAATTTTAGCTAAAAATTATTATAAAAAAAAAACTATGCAATAAAAAATCCAATGCAAGCACAATCACATTGCCACAATAAATACACAATTTCAATGCAAAGAAAACAACATAATTGAATCGAACCACGAGTTTGGAAGACCTCACCGACCTAAGATTGAAAAAATGCTATATGGATACCGAGCGAGACACAAAATTAGATCGCATTGGTTGCTCAGCACGAATCTAAACAACATCAACTTCCCAGAATATCCAATCGGTGTGCCTTTTAGGAATATCATGCGTGAATGAATTCCTCCATGGCGGTCACCCCTCATTTCTACAAAGGTAGTTTCCATACTGTGGTTTCAGGTGAACTTCAAACCCATCTCGAATCCAAATTTTGGAGGAGCATTTGAGAAACTCTTCGACTAGTCATGCTGATGAGGTATTGCTCGTCAATGGTGATGTGGTACTTGCTACAACAGCTCTTGGATGATAAATCACCTTTCTCTCTTGCATAACTTCTTCTCCGTGTCGTCTCCATGCATCAACCCATCAAGACGTCTCGTCTTTACTTCAGATCTGAACTCTGACTATTGTCGAAGGCAACTAGTTGATGCAATTTCCTTCAACAACTTCTAATGCACGTCATCACAACTATATTCTAACTAATGTTATCAAGTATTAACCAAATTCTCACCAACTAATTTGCAACTCATGCTCTGGTGCAACCATTCATACATTCAATTATTTTCTCTCTTCATATTCAACATAGGTGTTTTATTTATTTATTTATTATGTGGTGAAATAGGTGAGGAATGGGTGCATGGCAAGGGAACGATGTTGTATTGGCCATAGGTGACAGAAGAAAAGGCAACGGCGGTAAAGGACATCATCAAACATAATGCTTACGAGAGACAAAACCATTACATTTTTTCTTCAATACAATCTAAACTGTTGAGTAGACAAAATAATGAAATGGCATTATCTCATTTACAAGAAGACTAGACGGTCCAATTTCTTAGCAAATTGCAGATAAGCCACTCTCTTGTTATAGTAATAGATAGATGGAAGTAACTATTTCTACATGCTTTTTCATTCAAATGTGGCAATGCTTTACATTTTCCATTTCGTTTAAATCCAATTATAAAGAGGGCATTTTTGAAATAGAAGAAAAGTAGAAAGGTAGTAGAATTATTAAAAAAAATAATCATATTATAATGTTTAAAAGTGTTTGAATTCCGGAAGGTGTTTGGTTGTTCGATAGATGTAAGTTGTTGTATGATGTTTAATAAGTTTGTAATGGTATTTTTAAGATACGAAAAAAGTAGAAAACATATCCTTATAAAGTGGGTATTTTTGAAATAGAAAAAAGTAGAAAAATAGTAGAATTATTAAAAAACTAATCATATTATGATGTTTGAAAGTGTTTGAATTCCAAAGGTGTTTGATTGTGTGATATTTGGATGTTGTTTGGAATGATCTAAATAAGTATATTTTTTTAATTTTTTACAAAAAGATGTGCAAAGTAGGAGAGATGTGATGTGACCCAAATGAGAGGGTATGTGATCCAAATAAAAATATAAAGGGCAAATTACAAACACACCCCCTAAAGTTTACTTAAATTACAAATTACCCCCTGTGGTTCTAGAAATTACATTATGTCCTCTAAAGTTTCCAATTTTATAACAAATAAGCCATTTTATTAATAAATTATCAAGTTAATTAACATTTTTTTAATAATGTTAAAATTCTATTTCAATTAATAATTTGGATAATTTTATTATTATATAAGTGAACGATTAGAAATTTCACTTTTTCAATTAATTTTGTTAAATAAAAAATTCTGACAGGGATATATTTATAATTTTCCAAACTACAGGGGCAATTCGTATTTTAAGTAAACCTAAGAGAGTATATTTGTAATTTACCCAAATATAAAAGATATACTAAAGTAGAGGATGCCAAACAACTCTTAATGAAACACTATTTGGCATAAACTTTAAATGAGTGCATTTGATAAGTACACTTATTTAGATCACATCATTTTTTTTATTTTTTTATAAAAATTAAAAAAATATATTTATTTAGATCATCTCAAATAAATTTAAAAAAATATTTTCAAAATAAAAAAAATAAAAAATATATGTATTTTTAAATTTTTTTTTGAATAATAGTAGATAATTATTCTTTTCAAGTGTAAAATTATTGAGGATAAAGGTACAAAGTAAGCAAATTGGACGCGTAGTACGGCCTTTATCTCGGGCCATGTGTCGGTTGTATCACTTAAGTGGCGGTGGTGTTGCCATGTCAGCAAAGTAGTGGATTACGTAATCATTTGCTCGTGTGAAGTCCCGGCGATGTTTGCGGTCCATAAGCTCAATTTTTTTAATATTTTTGATTTTTGAAAAGAAAATCGACACAAAAAAGTAGAAAAAACAAAAGAAAAGAAAAAAAACAAAAGTTAGAAGCCAAGTTGGGCCCAATTGGGCCACAAAGTTTGATTTCTTTGTCCAAAAGCATGTGACGCCCTAGTGTATCATTGGTAGGTTCTATTCGTAAGGAATAGATGGTCCCTCGTCTGAAATCTAAATTGAAAGGTGGTGTTTAGATTTGTAGAACATATTGGGTGTCAATGTGTCATATTTCAATGATTTAGAGTATTTATTTTATAAATTTTTTTTATATATGTTATTTATGAAAAATATAAATTAATTCAATAATCGTAACATATTAAATTTATTTTATTTGTGATTTTGAAAATAAATTATACATTTTTTTAGTAACAAACGTGATAAATTAAGCCTTCGTTTGACATTGGTTTTTTTAGCTAGCTTTTTTGTGTTAGGATTTTTTTAGCCCGACTTTTTTAACCTCGTTTGATTTGATTTTTTTGACTTTTATGAAAGAAAAGTATAATGATTATGATTTAGATGTGATATTTTATCTTATTAGCTCATGTAATCAATTTTTTATTTTCATGCTTAGCCAAAAATCTAAAACCAAAGGAAACTTAAACATGTTACAATTTTAGAATTTACTTAATTTTTTCACATAAATATACACTAAAGATTCTACAAAATAAACAGTTTTACTTATCGAAATAAAACCCATGATAAACTCCATGAACCTAAACAATACCCTCCAATTTAGGCAATCAACCATTGCAAAGACTCAGATATAACGCATTATTTTGTATAATTTAAATGTTAATTAGCCAAGAAAGAAAGAAAATAAAATGGAGCAACTAAAATTTGAAAGACAATTAACACAAAATGTGGAAAAATTAAGAAGGGAAGTTGGGGCCGATTGGGCCATGAGGTTTGAATTTTTAAGCAAAAGCGTGTGATTTTTGTCACTCGGATTTTATAGGTACCTAGTGTACCATTGATAGGTTCTATAATATGTTAATTAACTAACAAAGGGATCGTAGGAATGGTCTTATTGGTTGGCGAGAGGATTAGGCACAACCAATTATTACTGAACAAAGAAAAATTGATGATTTTAGAGTTTATTTATTATTATTGAATATTCAATTAAAATGACATGACAGTATTATTTTAAAAATAATATAATACTTCAATGTATCCGTTTATTTGAATGAAAAGATTCAAATGTAACATACTATTTGGTATAAATTTTTTATTTCTATGTCATTTGTCTTATTAAACGTGAGGACTTTTAAACAATTAATCTTTTTATTTTCTTTTTTTTTTTCCCATGGAATGGACAAAATGTTAATAAGGGTCATTAAAGTCAAGAAGATATATATATATATATATTTTAAATGATATATTTTTTTAATTAATAAGATATAAATTTATAAATTTCACTCAAAACTATCATAAATAAGAATTAAAGACATAAACAAGCTCAATAATTACAATAAATTCACCCGTTGAAGTTGAAATCTCAACAATCAAATAGTCATACTGTCACGCAAATATCATTACAGTAATGGTACAGACCCCAAAAATTTTATCAAAAGTTTTACCAAATGTCTCATATGGGTGTGGGACCCACACAATGTGGGTCCCATGTGGGTCCCACACCCATGTGAGACATTTGGTAAAACTTTTGGTAGAATTTTTGGGGTCTCTAACATTTTTGATATGATTATATCATGTGAACATTGACATTAAAATTAGGGATTATTTCTTAATTTTAGTCTATCAATCTATATTATATATTATATAAGAAAAAAGGGTTTTTAACCCACATGCCGTGTAAGAGTTCTAGTATCCTAATCTTAATATTTTAATATTTTGATTTAAAAAAAAAACTTAGCATTTATTGACTTCTCCCAACCCACAAGTATTTTTGATTTCTTCCATACCTACTGTTGTACCATTTTCAACTTCTCCCATACACTATGGTTATTGATGGGATTGTTAAATTATTTTTATAAAAAATCTAAAAAAAATAATTTGTGTGTCAAAAAAATATCTAAAATAAATATAAATTCTTATTAAAAAATAATATGTTGCAATTGCAAAAAAAAAAAAAAGAGAAAAAAATTACACTGTAAAAAATAATTTGTCTATTAAAAAAATATCTAAAACAAATATAAACTTTTATTAAAAAATAACAGGTTGCAACTGTAAAAAAAAAGAGAGAAAAAAATTACACTGTGCAATTTATTAAAATCTAAAAAAATTAATTTTATTATTAAAAAAATATCGAAGACAAATATAAATTGTTTTCACTAATACACTCGGAATCATGCAAAAATCAAGTAAAAAAAAAATGATAAATGTGGAGCAAATATCAAAAATCAAAACTCTCAAAACAAGCAAACAAACAAGCAAGTAAGAAGAATAGAATGTTTAACAATAGACATTTAAAAATTGGCAACAAAATTTTATAACTTTTCTTTTTGCTAAGAAAATTATATTTGGTAATAGTTAATTTAAAATAGTTTTTTTTTTTTAATTTAAAATTAAAACTATAGTAAATTTATGTAAGCATAATTGCTAACCACATTTTTTTTACTTAATGTATAATATTTATATTGACTATCTTTTTCAAGTTTATTTTTTAAAATATTTATATAGAAGTAAAAAAAGGGGGTTTTTTATTGATAAATCTCATTTAGAAGTGTTCTAACCCAAGAGCAAGAAGTCCATGAAGAAATTTTTTAACCCACTTAGTCCCATGTGTTTATACTTTTATTCTATAAAGTCTTTTTTTTTTCTTGATTTACATTATTTTCTTAGACTCTTATGCCCTTATATTTAATATTGATATTTAATGTTAGAGGATGAGAGAGAAGGAAAATGACCAAGGCATAGGAAATTTCATACACAAATTAAATAATATTGATGTTATTATTTTATATTATTACATAACGTGAATATGTTTTTAATTGATAACACATTAAAAATAATGTGAACATTTTCTCTCATCTGATATTAATATTTTTTTAATTGACAATGCATTAAAAATAATGTGAACATTCTCTATTATCTGATGTGAACGTTCACAACATCTTTCTGAAAAATTCTCTCTCAGCTAATGTAGCAAAGTGAACGTTCACAACATGTGGACCTTCTTATTTTTAATTGACAACACATTAAAATAACATTCATTATATTTTTAATCGACAACACATTCTTATTCACAACATGTAGTAATGTGAACATTCACAACATGTGAATATTCTCTCTCATCTAACATAGTGATGTGAACTTTTACATTCACATGTGTTAGTATGAATATTCACATCATATAATTAACAATACAGTGATAAAAATTCATTTTAAATTAATATGAATATAATGATAGTCAACATCTTGATGGATGTAAATTGCCAAAACATAATGGCAATCAACATTATATATCAACATTCATAGGGGTAGGAGATATTGAGGGTGTTTTGGTCTTCTTACCTTAAATAGGACCTAATGGAATACTAAAAAAAAATATGGGTTAGATGGAATAAAACTCTTAGAAAGAGAATTTATCAAAAAAATTCCCTAAAAAAATGTCGTTAGGAATAATTTTTTTCTTAATTTAATAATAAATTTTGCCTATATATTATTTTTAAATTTTGAATAAAAAAATATAAAATAATTGATTGAAAACATGCTGCATTTGTTATATTCCTTTTTCTGTGTGCAAAAAAATAAAACTAAAAATCGTAATTCACACATATATATATATAAATAACTGTAAACACAATTCATGCATAACACGGGTGAAACACTAATTTTAAATAATTGCAAATAGATATTTGAACAGTTCACTCCCAATTAAAACTTTTTTAATCACCACCATTAGAGAATGCAAAGACAATTGCAAGGGTCCCATGAAATCTTGAAGTATTTGTGTGATTAAGAAATTAATTAATTAAGTAATAAAATAAGGGTTGGTTGGGTTCCATTTTTTTCCTCATCTACCACTAACTTTGGCACTATATGAGATATTAATTACAAGATTCCACAACCAATGCTTAGAGGAAAAGACAATCCAATGGCCTTAACTGAATAGTGTAGTGTATCACATTTGATCTGATAGAGAATAAACGCGTGGGTACAAAAATAAATAAATAAAATAATAAAATAAACGAAATCAAAGGGTTTACGTTATTAGATTGAGAACGGTATATTATATCATTAGTTTTTGTAGTTTGGATAAAGTGTTCTTTTATTTTATTTTATTGTAGTTTTAATTTAAATAATTTATATATTATATTTTTAATTTTGTTGCAATGTGATTCTTGTACCTCATTATTAACATTTTAAACAAAAAAACATAAATACTAAATTATAGGGTTTAAAGTGAAATTCAAAAGAAACTATTATGTAGTTTTATTCCGTTCAAAATTTTAGTAGTACGTGGCAGAGAGTCCATTACTACAACATATAAGAGTTTTAAAGACTAAACCTTTCAATTCTCAAAAGTGAAACTTTTGTTGTAAAAAATATTTGGGAATGAATTCCTATCACTAGGATAACCGCTAAAACATCGTTTATTAAATGTCCAAAAACAAAATTTTAGAGACAATATTTTAAAAATATTGCTAATAAATATATTTTTGGGGATAATAATTTAGTATCAAAAGGATAATAGTTGCTAAAGTCAAAAACAAATTGTTTAGAGATAAAATTTTGAAAAATGACAGTAAAAAATTTTTAACAAAAAATTGATCTCGAAAGGATAATAATTCATTACTAAATGTCTAATTTCATTATTAAAATTATAATAATAATACTTTTGAAAACAAAAAAATTTCATTCCTAAAAAATAATTTTGCCCCTAATTTTTTTTGTTTCTAAAACCTTATTTCGTTGTAGTGCACATTGCAAACAAAACTGAAAGCTTAGGGTTCAAATTGAAACTATAAGAATTAAAAAATATATATATCTCGTAAGAATTGTTTAAAATACAAATTTTCCCTGTGATTCTCAAAATTACATTCCGCTCCTTGAAATTTTTAATTTCATAATAAATAGTCTTTTTTATTTTTAAGTCATCAATCAATTAATAGTTTTTAATGATTTTGTAATTTTATTATTGTATAAAAGAGCAGTTATAAATCTCTTTTGTTTCGTTAATTATGTTAAATAAAAAATTCTGAGAATGGGATATTTATAATTTTTCAAATCAGAAAAGTAATATGTATTTTAAGTAAATTTCAAAGTTATATTTGTAATTTACCAAAAATAAATAAAAATTATGAGAACCAAAATAAAATTTCACTCAAACTATGGGGTCTTTTGGGAAGCAAAAAAAAAAAAAAAAGCCAATTTTTAACTTTTTATCCATTTTGAGTCACATCACCTCTCACATTTTTTATTCACAAAAAGATAAAATAAACTAAAAAAAGCTAAAAGTCAACTTTTTATCAACTTCCCAAAGCATCACTAAATGAACCAATGGTGCAATTTACCCGATTGAGAATTTGAGAGCAACAAAGATTGTAGGGTAAATTACACTAACCTCCCTTGAGATTTAATGAAATTACAAAAACCTCTCCTAAAATTTTTGAAATGACTTAAACCTCCATTGAGGTTCATATATCAATTACACTAACCTCCCCTAAGGTTTAATGAAATTTAGAAACCTCTCATACGGTTTCTAAAATGACATAAATCTCAATTAAGGTTCAGTTTTAAATTACACTAACCTCTCTTGAGGTTTAATAAAATTACAACAACATCCGCTAAGATTTTAAAATGATAGAAATTTTCATTGAGGTTTGTTTTTTTTAGTATAGATCCTCTCTTTTGTTACTTTAGGGGTGTTTGGGAAGCCAAAAATTAGCGCTTTTTTTTGTGTGTGTTAAAATTCACAAAAAGACAAAATACGTTAAAATAGTTAATAAGACAAATTGTCATATAAAATCCATAATCATTTCATTTTTTCTTTTACAAACGTCACATCAAATTATTAAAAAATCCAACATTCTTTCCAAACACAAATAGTTTAGCTTACTAAAATAGCCAAAAATTAAAATATCCTACTAAAATAGCCAACTTCCCAAATCGTAAAAAAATAACAGAAAATGTTGACATCATTAAATAATTTATTTATATCTTTAATTTATCATTTAAAACTATGTCTAATTATAAATAAATAAATAAAAAATATAATTTTTATTTTCTCTATTTATTATGCCTGTAATTATTATTGATTGTGTGTGCCTCTTTTATCAAAAACTCCAAGAATTCTCCAATAAAAAATATTGACATCATTAAATAATTTAATTACATTTTTAATTTTACCTTTTAAAGTTGTGTCGAATTATAAATAAAAATAATACAATTCTTATTTTTTCTCTTTGTTATGCTAGCAGTTATTGTTAAGTATCCTTTATTCAGAATCCCAATAGGAATTATATATATATTTTATTTCTTTATAATTGGACGCAATTTTAAGGATAAATTACAATTATACCTCCTAAAATTTGCTTAAAATATGAATTGTTCCATGTGATTTTGAAAATTACATCTCGCTCCTTGAAGTTTATAATTTCATAACAAATGACCAATTTTACTAGGGCTAAGGATAGGGTTATCCGAACCGCACAATTCGCATACAAATGAGCAATTTCGTAGACACAATGCAAGCGGATATGGTTTGAAATATTGCATAATTGCGGATTGCGGACGGGTTACGGGTTTAACCCGCACCTGCAAGAATCCGCTCGCATTTAGATTTACTATTATTTATTTATTTTTTTTTATAAAAAAAAACCTGAACCGTTGATTTCATTCATCCTATCCTAGATATTTTTGGCCAACACACCAAACCCTTATTTCATGATACGAAAAAAAATGTTGTAGAGAATATTGTTTTAGAACATTATTTTTGAATATTTTTGTTTGCTATGTGAACATTGTAAGAAATTGAATCTACTTCTTCATGACGGAGAAATTGAATCTGTTAATTACTTTTAAAATTAATATCAATCTTATATTATATTGAATCTAGAAATTGAAATTGAATCTGGAAATTGAAAAAAGTCCAATCCGCAAACCGCCCACACATCCGGGAACACTATCCGCACAAACCGCAACCTGTACTACGGGCAGTTGTGGATTGAATTTTTTCCAAACCGCATATATGCGGGCGGGGCCAAATCAATCCGCAAACCGTCCAAAATCGAACTGCGAACACTCCTTCATTTTACTAATAAAATCATCAAATCAATTAACAGTTTTTAATAATGTTATAAATATATTTCAATTAATAATTCAGATAATTTTATTATTGTACAGGATAACTATTAGAAATTTGATTTTTTTTTTCTAGTTAATTTTGTTAAATAAAAAATTCTAACAATGAAATATTTGTAATTTTTCAAATCACATGGAGCAAACTGTATCTTAACAAAATCTCAGGAGATGTATTTGTAATTTATCTAAATTGTAAAGGGTAAAATTAAAAATATAATTAAATTATATGATGATGCCAACTTTTTCTATTATTCATTTTATCATAAAATAACAAAGAGGTAATCTGTAATAAAAACTAAATCTCAAGGAGGTTTCCATCACTTCATTAAACTATAGAGGATGATAGTGTAATTGGAAACTAACCTAAGGGGGTTTATATCCTTTTAGCAATTTCATTAAACCTCGAGTAAGGTTAGTGTAATAAAAAATTAAATCTCAAAGAAGGTTTAAGTCATTTCAAAAATCCTAGGAAAGATTTCAGTAATTTCATTAAACTTCCATTGAGGTCGGTGTGATTTACCCAAGATTGTATTAGCAGGCGGGTCACAAAAAAATAAAAAAAGATTATATTATCTGCAAAGCAATATTATTAGTGTCGGTGCTTAAGGCAAAGTAAGCAGCATAATGCTCCGTATTTTTAATTGCTGAGCAGTATAATTATGATGTTAATTAAAATTAATTAGTATAATTACGGTCACACGCGTATTGAGTAGATGAACATATCTACACTCGACAAGGCTGGACCATAATAAGATCTTTAGTGTGAATGTGCTAAAACATATAGGTAGTGTTTGGTTATTGATATAAAATGAAATGATGATTTCATTTGAATGTTTATTTTTATGAAAAATGTATTACAAATAAAAATTTATCAATTTAAGAAAATGATCATAAGAAAGTAAAAAATAATCATTCGATTCAATTCTAATAAATTAAACACCCCCTTAACTCTCTTTCCTAAATCCTAAATCCTAGTCGGAGTCTACATTATACTTGTTAATAAACTAGAATATAAATCCGTGCAATGCACGGACTAAATAAATAATTAAAAATAATTATAAAATTAAATAATAACATAAAATTTATTTAAAAAGTATAGAAAAATAATTTAGAATGAATTACATTTTAACCATTTTATTACAATATATATATATTGCAACTGTTATGTCCTTAATTGTATATTTTAAGTTCACAATAAGAAATAGATGTCATAAAATAAAAATAATTGGTAAAAATGAAAAAATGGGATAAATTACAAAAAAAAATATATTAATGATAAAATAAAAATAAATTTCATTTTATAAATTTTTTAGTTTTAATTTATTCTATGTTACAGTTTGTCATAAAATTTAAACATTTATTCCTTTTAAAAATAAAACAATATACATATATATATATATCGATAAAATCATTAAATTTGGTAAAAAGATCAACCAACTTAAATAAAAATTAAATAATTAAAATTTTTAAATTTTACTTTATTTTAAAATTTAAATTGTTTTCAGTTGCAACATACATAATACTACAATATTAAATGGTAGCATATGTTTACTTTATATAATTGATGAAACAAGCCACTTTTTTCTCTCTTTTTTTTCCGATGTGGGATTGTGTAAAATAAAATTTAACCATTGTTCGGGCAGAAAGCTTATTTTGAATCAAATAATATCAGTGGTTTAATATTTAATTAGGTCAATCTTTAGTTTATTTCGAATCAAATAAATCTAACCAATATATTTTGATAAAACTGTTAAGATTGCGGTTAATACAGCGAATCAATCAAACCGAAAACGGTTAAGCCTAATTGGCTAGGTCAAAAGACCGACCAACTTACATAAAAATTAATTAATAAAAACTTTCAAATTTTATTTTAAAATTTAATTGTCTTAAATTGAAACATGCACAACACTACAATATTAAATATGAGTATAAGATTCACTTTATATAAGTAAAACAACTCATTTTTTTTTTCTTTTCTACATGTGAGATTATAAAATAAATCATATCACAGACAAATTAGAATTTTTATTTTAAAATTTAAATTGACTTGAACTGAACGATGCACAACACTACAATATTAAATGAAGTATAAGATTTATTTTATATAAATGAAACAACTCACTTTTTTTTTCTTCTTCTCCCGATGTGGGATTACAAAATAAAGGGTAAATTACACTGACACCCCCTAAGATTTATGTTTATTACAGTTCTTCCACTCACCTTTTGGAAATTACATCTCCCCCTGAGGTTTAAAGTTTCATTATAGATTCCTTCCTTAGCAATTTAATTTTTTTAAATACCAATTTTTCCCTCACTAGGTAAATTACATTGACACCTCTCATATTTTAGAAATTACAATCCCCTCCCCAAGGTTTAAAGTAGCATTACCAATTGCCCCCTCGGTTAGTATTAGTTAGAAAAAAAAATTAATTGAAAAAAAAAATTAATTGGGAAAAAAATTATTTGAAAAAAAAATTAGTTGAAAAAAATTTTTGTTAGTAAAATTTTTAAATCTCTATTTAAAAACTAACATAAACTCATTTTTGAATTTATGTTTTTTTCTCAAATTTACAAACTGAGACAACAATTTATAAACCAGAAAAATTATCAAACAAGTTTTTATGACAGTTTTTTAAATTTTTGTAAATATAAATTAAAAACTGAAAATGAAATGGTTACCAAACAGGCCTCAGATGGTAAAAATGTCGTAAAATTAACAAATAATTAAATAAGTTACCAACGTAAGAAATGACTTATCAAAAGATTTTTAGGCTACATATGGTTTGATTTTTAGATTTTTTTTAAAAAATTAAAAATTAATTTGGTTAAGAAATAAAAAATAATTATCATTTTAACTTTTGGGCAGGTTATATACATACGTATGGCTGTTTCAATTTAATTTGTAAAAAAATATTTTTAACTAGTAGAAAGATAAAAATTATATAAAAATGATAATTATTTTTTATTTTTTATTTTTTATTTCTTAACCAAATTAATTTTTAATTTTTAAATAAAAATTCTAAAAATCAAACCATACATAGTCTAAGAATATTTTAATAAGTCATTTCTTACGTTAGTAACTAATTTAATTATTTGTTAATTTTACGACATTTTTACCATCTAAAACCTGTTTGGTATCCATTTCGTTTTCAGTTTTCAATTTTTTTTTACAAAAATTTAAAAAACTGTCATAAAAACTTATTTGATAATTTTTTTGGTTTATAAATGGTTGTCTCAGTTTGTAAATTTGAGAAAAAAACGTAAATTTAAAAAATGAGTTTACGTTGGTTTTTAAACAGAAATTTAAAAATTTTACTAACAATTTTTTTTTTCAAATAATTTTTTTTCCAATTAATTCTTTTTTGAATGAATTTTTTTCCAACTAATACTAATCAAGGGGGCAATTGGTAATGCTACTTTAAACCTTAGGGAGGAGATTGTGATTTCTAAAATGTGAGGGGTGTCAATGTAATTTACCTAATGAGGGCAAAATTGGTATTTAAAAAAATTAACTTGCTGAGGAGGAAAATCTATAATGAAACTTTAAACCTCAGGGGAGAGATGTAATTTTCAAAAGGTGAGGGGGAAACTGTAATAAATATAAACCTCAGAAGGTGTCAATGTAATTTACCCTAAAATAAATTATAAACTAATTAGAATTTTATTTTTATATGATTAAATGAAAGCTAGCCAATGAAATTTTTTTTAATTGTTTAAAATTAGAAAAATCAATATGAGAAATCACAGTTAAATCGATTAATCAGTGAAACTGAAAACGGTTTAGTCTAATCAGTTAGGTTAAATGACCAATCAACTTATACAAAAATTAATTAATTAAAATTTTTAAATGATATTTTAATTGAAGCATCACAACACTACAATGTTAAGGTTCACTTTATATAAGTAAAACAACTCACTTTTTCTTTCTTTTTTTGATGTGGGATTATAAAATAAAAGTTTACAATTATTTGGATGAGAAGTTTATTTCGAATCAAACAATCTCATTCGTTCAATCTTTAATCAGATTAATTTTTAATTTATTTCGAATCAAACAAATATAGTCAATATATTTTGATAAAATTGCTAAAGTCGCCGTTAAACTGATGAATCAATCAAATAAAAAATGATTCAGCCTAATTGGTTAGGTCAAAATACTAACCAACTTATACAAAAATTAATTAATTAAAACTTTTAAATTTTATTTTAAAATTTAAATTATATTAAATTAAAATATGCACAACACTACAATATTAAATGAGAGTAGAAGATTTACTTTATATGAGTAAAATAATTCATTTTTTTCTTTTTCTCCCGATGTGAGATTATCAAATAAATCATAGACTAATTAGCTAACTAATGGAGGTTTTCCTAATTGTTTAAAATTAAGAAAATTAGTATGAGATATTGAACCTCTCACAATGCTCCTCACTGAAAACGGTTCAGCCTAATCAGTTAGGTCAAATGACCAACCAACTTATACAAAAATTAATCAACTAAAGCTTTTAAATGTTATTTTAATTTAAAATATAAACTGGTTTGAATTAAAGCATACACAAGACTATAATATGAAGGTTCATTTATAGAAGTAAAACAACTCATTTTTTTCCTTCTTTTTCCGATGTGGGATTATAAAATAAAAGTTAACAATTATTTTTGATGGGAAGTTTATTTCGAATCAAACAATCTTAGTCGTTCAATCTTTAATTAGATCAATCTTTAGTTTATTTTGAATTAAACAAATTTAATCAATATATTTTGATAAAACTGCTAAAATCGTGATTAAACTAACGAATCAGTCAAATGAAAAATGATTCAGCTCAATCGGCTAGGTCAAAAGACTAACCAACTTACACAAAAATTAATTAATTAAAACTTTTAAATTTTATTTTAAAATTTAAATTATATTAAATTGAAACATGTACAACACTATAATATTAAATGGGAGTATAAGATTTACTTTATATGGGTAAAACAATTCACTTTTTTCTTCTTCTCTTGATGTGTGATTATCAAATAAATCATAAACTAATTAGCTAACTAATAGAGATTTTCTTAATTGTTTAAAATTAAAAAAATTAGAATGAGATGTTAAAATTCTCACGATGCTCCTCATTAAAAACCCCATTTCCCTTATATAATATATGGAATATAGATTTCATGAACTTCCCCTTCCTCTCATAAATAAATCTTGTTAGACCATTCATTTAATTAGCTAAGCACTAAAATGCATCAACACTTATCAACTTTATGTTGGAAATTTAGGTTTTTTAGGTTTATTTTGAGTCATCTTTGAGCCTAAATTTAAGTGGGGCTCACACGTCTTTTGAGGTGGGTCCAAGTGGTGACGTGTTCCTTGCCACATGGCAAGTCACACGGTGAAGACGGATCGTTAAAACTGTTTATGAGTGAACGGAAAATTGATGTCATTTTCGATTTCGTAAAATGAGAAATTGAAGAGTCAAATGTGGGTTATCTTATTTGAGATGTTTCACACAGAAACAATAAGAGAGCTTATATGAGTATATTAGCTTTAGGTTGACATATTTTGGATGTGCCCTAAGGGGCATCCAAAGTTTTGTAAGGAATGGAGTTATGTACAAAGTGGGTTTTACCTAAATCTACACGCGCGCGTTGC
>CM069906.1:66613903-66881844 GCA_036172215.1 Camellia granthamiana
CCAAAATTCTTTTTAAAGCTCAAAACGCATCTTCAAATGTCTAATTTGTGTATAACTCATCCAAACATGCAAGAATACACCTAAAAACATAATTTCGAAGAGAACTTTCAACTATAATTCAAAATTTCATGGATCTAATGGTTTTAAAACATGAACTTTACATATATATACAACCTATGTTTTGTATCTTGCATAGACATGCTTCAAGGCTTGAAACTAAGCCTCAATACATGAAATTTCTTACATACGTGTATCAAACAATCCTCAATGAAACATAACCAACATGCTTTACATTCAAATATGCAAAATCATGGCCAATTCTTATATGCATGCATCCAATGATCTCAAATTCACCAAGCTTAGCTTAGTTTGTGTATTAAACTTCGTATATACTTTGAATTCACTTAGCTATGAACTTAAACTCATAAATTTGAGTTCAATTACTCACCTAGAGTCTTCAACCCTTCAAATTATGGCTAATTCTTGAGCCTGGCTTCCAAATTCTCAAGCTCTTAGTTCAAATCTCTAATCTTGAGTTTCCTTCTCTCTCAAATTCGGCTCCCTCTCTCTCTCTCTCTCTCTCTCTCTCTAACATGTATCTTTAGATTTTTGAAGTCAAAATGAGGGGCGTAAGTGTGTATAGTCATATATATACTAAGTGATTAGCTTAAACTAATCCATCTTAATTAAGGTTAATCAATTGTACTTAATTTAATCAATTTAATCTAATTATTTTGATCCGAATTAGTTTTCAATTAAATTTTGCCATAGGCTCTAAAAATTACGCTAATCACATTAATACGGCCAATTTTAGTTTGTGTTGCCTCTATGGCCTTCAATTTAAATTTATAATAGAAAATCAAACAGATTTTCCTACGGTGAACAGATAGAAATTGAAAAACACATATAATCATATAATTAGCATTCAAAATTATATCAAGTTCACAATTATAAGCATAATTAAGATTAATTAGCATAATAAAGAGTTGGGTTGTCACATTCTTCCCCCCTTTAGGAAGTTTGGTCCCCCAAACTTATATTACCTTCTGTTGGAAACAAATGTGGGTAGTGTTGTCGCATTTCTTCTTCTTTCTCCCACGTGGCATCCTTACCATAATGCTCTTTCCATTTCACTTTTACCATTAGAATAGATTTGTTTCTCAGCTGCTTCACTTGTCGGTCAATAATTTGTTCTGGCCATTCCCCGTACTCCATATTTTCATCAAGTGCTATTCGGTGATGGTCAATCACATGGAACGGATCTCGGAGATAGCCCCTCAACATTGACACGTGAAACACATTGTGCATTTGTTCCATTCCCGGCGGTAAAGCAATTCTATAAGCAACTGGACCAAGCCTTTCTAAAATTTGAAATGGCCTAATGTAACGAGGTGATAGTTTACCCTTCTTGTCGAACCTTAATTGGCCTTTCATCAGATTTACATGAATGAACACATGATCATCGACCTCATATTCAAGAGGCCTTCTTCTAATATCTGCATAACTCTTTTGTCGGCTTTGAGCTGTCTTAAGCCTTTGTTGAATAACTTTGATTTTATTAGTAGTTGTCTGCACAAGCTCGGGCCGAAGCAAGACTCTATCCCCAACTTCAGTCCAGCATATTGGAGATCTACATTTTCGACTGTACAAAGCTTCATATGGTGCCATGCCAATGCTAGAGTGGAAAGTGTTATTATATGCAAATTCAACCAATGGCAAGTAAGTCTTCCAACTCCCTTGAAAATCCAAAGCACACATTCGGAGCATGTCTTCTAGAGTCTGTATAGTCCGTTCCGATTGTCCATCAGTTTGTGGATAAAATGTTGCGCTAAGCCTCAACTCTGTTCCCATTGCCTCTTGAAGACTCTTCCAGAATCTAGATACAAATTTCGGATCTCTGTTCGACACAATAGACACTGGAACTCCATGTAAACAAACAATCTCATCAACATAAATAGTAGCTAATCGGTATGCATCGTACATAGATTTTACAGGTAGAAAGTGTGCAGATTTATTCAGTCTATCAACTATAACCCAAATGGAATCCATACCTCTAGGTGTTCGAGGTAGGCTGACAATGAAATCCATGGTTATATGTATCCACTTCCATTCCGGAATAGGGAGAGGTTGGAGCAAACCTGCTGGTTTCTGGTGTTTAGCCTTAACTTGCTGACACTGAAGACATTTAGACACATATTCTGCAATCTCGCGTTTCATTTTTGGCCACCAGTAACTCTGCTTTAGGTCCTGATACATCTTGTTGTTACCTGGATGCATAGAAAACATCGATTTATGGGCTTCATCGAGAATTCTCCTCTTTAACTCAGGAATATTTGGCACATACAATCTGTCCTGGAATTTTAGCACATCATTTACAACACTAAATCACGGTTTTGGATTTGCTTCAAATTCGTCAATTACCTTTTTGAGGAATTCATCCTCCTTTTGTTTCTGTTTGATCTCATCGATGATTGCTGGTTCGGCTAAAATGGCGGCCATTAATTTGCCTTGCTCATATAATACCACTTCAATCCCGGATTTTTCAAAATCTTGCAAGATTTCCTTCTGTTCAGTAAGTAGGCAAGCTAAATCCCCCATTGATTTTCTACCCAAGGCATCAGCAACTGTATTGGCTTTCCCGGGGTGATACTGAATTTGAAATCATAATCTTTTATTAATTCGAGCCATCTTCTCTGTCGCATGTTCAACTCTTTCTGAGTAAAGAAATACTTCAAACTTTTGTGATCTGTATAAATTTCGCATTTTGCCCCATACAAGTAATGCCACTAGATTTTTAAAGCAAATACAACTGCGGCCAATTCTAGGTCATGTGTCGGGTAGTTCTTCTCATGTGGCCTTAATTGTCAGGAAGCATAAGCAATTACCCGTCCTTCCTGCATTAATACACAACCTAGACCCTTATAAGATGTATCACTATAAATCACTAAGTTCTCCGAACCTGTGGGCAATGTTAACACTGGCACAGTCGTCAACCGTGTCTTCAGCTCTTGGAAGGAAGATTCTCTTTCATCATTCCATTCAAATGGTTGCCTTTTACGTGTTCATTGAGTAAGAGGTATAGCTATTTTTGAAAAGTTCTTAGCAAACCTTCTGTAGTACCCAGCTAAGCCCATGAAACTACGGACTTCTATTACACTTGTTGGTGTAGGCCAATTTATAATTCCTTCTATTTTCTGTGGGTCCACCGAAATTCCATCTCTGTTGATGACATGCCCTAAAAAGACAACCTCATCCAACCAAAATTCACACTTCGTAAGTTTAGCAAATAATTTCTTTTCTCTAAGTGTTTACCAGAGAGTTCTCAAATGTTGTTCATGTTCAAATCTATTCTTTGAATATATCAAAATATCATCGATAAAAACCATAACAAATTCATCAAGACAAGTCTTGAAAATCCGGTTCATAAGGTCCATAAATGCTGCAGGTGTGTTAGTCACTCCAAACGGCATAACAAGAAATTCGTAGTGACCATCCCTTGTTCTGAATGCAGTTTTCTCAACATCTTCTGTCTTTACCTTCAACTGGTGGTACCCAGATCTTAAGTCAACCTTAGAAAATATTTGTGATCCCTGCAACTGATCAAACAAGTCGTCAATACAGGGTAAGGGGTATTTATTCTTTATCGTTACCTTATTCAATTCTTGGTAATCAATACACAGGCGTAAAGTTTCGTCCTTTTTTTTCAAAAATAACACTGGTGCACCCCACAGTGAAGTACTTGGTCAGATAAACCCTTTGTCAAGTAGGTCTTGCATTTGCTCTTTTAGTTCTTTCATCTCATTAATAAACATTTTATAGGGAGTTTTTGAGATAGGCTCGATGCCCGGGACAACATCAATGGTAAATTCTATCTCCCTGTCCACTAACCCCCCTGGCAGTTTGTCGGGAAATACATCTGGAAATTCTTGGACCACAGAAATATTATCCAATTCAACAGTCACAGATTGTTCAGATAATACACTGCGTAAATAACCCTAGCACCCTTTCCTAATCAATTTACATGCTTTTATTATAGATATCAAATAAAGTGGAGGCACTACCCCATTACCCACAAATTCAAATTCAACATGGCCTGGCAGTTTAAACACAACCCGTTTTGTCACACAATTGATAATGGCACAATATTTTGATAACCAATCCATACCTAGAATTATATCATAGTGTAGACACCCCATTTTTGACGGCCCCTCAAGACTTGGATGTTCTTGCAGGTATATCTGATGACGAGTCTGTTTGCTGCCCAAGCGCTCAAAGTCCTCAGCAAAATGCCACAACTTTGAGCCTTTCAAACCCTGCATCCATTTTGTCTCATTTTTGGACCATGCCTTGGTCTTTACCTCTTGCAATCTCTAGTGGCCTGCCGACCATCTATGGAGGTTGCCGGCTAGCACTTCTTGTCTACCAGCCATTAATGTGTCTTGCCGGCCATCAATGATGCCTTGCTAGCCATCACTGATGGCCGGCCGGCCACCAGTGTTTTCTGCAGATATTTTATGCCAATTGTGCCAGCTGCTTGCACAGATGCTTGCATCTGTCCACACGTGGAGGGTTGGATCTCCTTGTATAGATTTCATGTTTTCTATATATAGGGACCCCCTCTCTCATGTTTTAAGGTTAGAAGGTTTTAAAACTCAAAATTTTCTCTCTCTCTAGAATTCTCTCTCTCTCTCTCTCTCTTTCAATTTTGTGCACACTTGCCTAGTTACATCACTCTTTTGCATACACATCCTTAACCAAAATTGATCACCTTTGAGCTGAGGTCCCTTAAGGTCTTGTTGGAGCTCTTGAAGGTGGTTTTGACTTGTATTTGTGCCTAAAGTTGTGCTTGGCTTCAAGAGGTATAACACTTGTCTTTTAACTTGTTTTAGTACACTTGTTTCTCTATCTTTTCCCACTGTTTTTGGGCCTTTTTGAGTTGTAAAAATCTCTATTTTAATGGGCTAAAATTGGTGTTTTAAGCTATTTAAGGTTAGGGGGATGTCTCACCCTTCTTTATTCCTTGTTTCTAACGTTTTTGCACCTTTGTTTTTCACTTTCAAACCAACTTTTTTTGGGCTTTTAACCACTGAATTTCAGAGTATTTTCAGTGGCAAAAAGCATGTTTTGAAGTCCAAAATTGGAGGGGTTAGCCTACCCTCTTTGTGTCTTGTTTGCTAGCCTAGTTAATTCTATATGTTAGCATGATTTTTAAGCTTTTTGTAGCTATATTCCAGCATGTTTTTGCCTTTGTTTTTGACTACTTTAACTCTGTTTTGGGTTGTTTGGGTCAGTTGGGCCTTATTTTGCATAGTTGTAGTGCAATAGTCCTCACAAGCTTGGTGTTTTAGGACATTAGACACTTCTTGTTTGAGTTGATTGCATGTTTTTGGTGCTTTTTACACTTAATTTCAGCATTTAGCATCTCTGCAACCTCCCTCCTTTCTTGGCTTTTGATTTTGCTTTGAAAGTGGTTTCAAGTCATTTGTTTGCCTAAGTGTGAAATTGAGGTTTCATACTTAATGGTTTAATCCCTTAGGGGGTTCATTACCAACGGTATGAGACTTCTTTCATACCCAAAGCAACTTGTGTTTTGAGCCTTTTTTCCATAGAACCTCTGAGAAGGGAGGAGGAGCTCCCTTCTTATAGGAATTCAATTCCAAAGCTTCTTGGAGAAGATAGAACAAGGTGCAAATCCCTCCATACACGTGTATAGAGGATGTGAATTGTGTATGCCAGTTATGACAGTTGGCATAAAATATCTGCATAAAGCAGATGAATAGGGCTCGGCTAGAAAATATGGCCGATCGACCAACACAAGGGCCGATCGACTAAAAAAAGTGCCGATCGGCTAACACTTTTGGCCGATGGCAAGAAAACAAGGCCGATGGCTTTATGCCTTGGCCGATGGGTTGAGGGGATGGCCAACAAGCCGCCCTCTTCCCTCAGAAGAAAAAACACAAGTGTTTGGTCCACAACCAAGCACAAAACAGACAAGTTGAGAGATCTTGAGGCAAGGCGCGCTGCCGAGACCTCCGGGAACTCAAAACGAACACGAACATGGATGATCATCGAGTATTCAAACGATGATGTCCAATTCTTGAGGACGGTCAAAAATGGGGTATCTACACACACATAGACCAGTTCGATGGCTCTGGGGATCCCATGGTCCATTTGCGGTTATTCTTAGATATTCTGCGGCCAATGGGCCTCATCGGACTTCAAAAGCTATCGCTTTTTGGCCGGACCTTGTCAGGGATAGCGGCTATCTGGTATGCAAAACTTGAGGACTCTGTGAAATGAAGTTGGGAGGAAATGGATGAGGCCATCATCGCACAGTACTCCTATAATACCCAGATCGAGGTCACAACTCGTGATCTTGAAGCAACCCGTCAGGAGCCAAAAGAGGGCTTTTCGGACTTTGTAATGAGATGGAGGGCCGAGGCCTCTATGATGACTATTAGGCCATTCGAAAAGGATCAAATCAGAATGGTGGTCCGCAACCTGCAAGGAAAATTATTGCAAAAGATGATAGTCTTGCCATTGTTTACGTTCGCTGAGCTCCACGAGATAGGGGTTCAGATTGAAGATGCGATGAAACAGGGGCTGATAGCCGATGAGAAGGAACAGCCCAAGAGGCCCTTTACAGGCAGTTTCAATGCAACCATGAGTGGTAGCACCTCTGCACGGCCTTTGGATGTGAGTATGGTCACCACCACACCCAAGACCGCCAACCCTTTTGCTAGTACATCCAGCACAACTCCACAAACCTCAAACAACTAAGTCCGATCCCAGAGGGTCTTTACCGTGCTTTACATGTCCTTATCCAAAGCCATGGGCATATTACAGCCTCACCCTCTACCAGATCCTCTCTCCCCGAAACACAACCCAGCCAAATACTATGCTTTTCACCAGCAGCACGATCATGACACTGATCAACGCTATAAGTTGCATTATGAGATTCAAGATCTCATCGATAATAAGGTGATAACACCTCCCCCAAAACCCAACGTCACTACAAATCCTCTCCCACCACATAATTAAGTCCCTCCACCCCGGCATATAGACCTCATCTACACACTGGCTGTCCCTTATGACCCCAGTATATATATCACCCCTTTCCACCTACCTAAACCGGCATTGTTCATTCCTGAGGGCACGAACTTGTGCAGAATGAACATGTCTACACTTCAACCTGAACCCGTGGTGGTGATAGTGGTAGATGAAGGGAGGTTGATCTTGGTGGAAAATGTCAATCTGTTGCCCGAGGGCCCTGAGGACTTATCTGAGGGGGTCTACAACTCGTACTACTATATTGATCTAAATGAGTCGACAGACAATTCTGGGTAGTTAAGTGATGAACTCGATAGAGATGAGGGAACTGAATTAAAGACGAAAGAACAGAAAGAGGGAACCACTACAATGGCCGGAATGGCCGATGAGAATGGTAAACTGTTGAAAAACACAAGTGTAGAACAATTGGCTCAAGAACTGGGCATCGTTAGTACTGTACTGTAGAAACCCCATTTTTGACCATCCTCAAGACTTAGACGTCATCGTTTGTGCACTTGATGATTGTGCTTGTTTGTGTTCGTTTTAAGCGCCCGAAGTCCTCGGCGGAATGCCCTGTCTTTGAGCCTTTGAACCTTGTTCTTTCTTTACCTTGTTTTGGACGAAAACTTGGTGTCTGGACCTATTGGTGACCTGTCGGCCACCCCCCAAGGCTATCGGCCATGAGTTGTGCCTGTCGGCCATGGATGTGGCCGGTCGGCTCCCAGTGGTGGCTGACTTTTTCCAGATATTTCTTGATATTTGTTTGCCAGCTGTTCCTCAATGAGCTGCATCTTCATACACGTCTATGGTAGGATGTATCTAAGCTCAAACCTTGATTTTCTATATATAGGGGGGTTCCGCCCCCATTTTGGAGGGTTAGACATTTTTAGACCAAGATCTCTCTCTCTCTCTCTCTCTTATTATTTTGTGCCTTAAAGTCTAGTTTCTCTACACTTTTGCACATGAACCCTTCATTAAACTTGGCCACCTTGGAGCTGAGGTCTCTTGGAGCTTTATTTGTGCTCTAGAAGAAGGTTTAAGCTTGGATTGTTGCGTAATTTGTACTTGAGCTTCAAGAGGTAGTTTACTTGAGTAGTATACTTACTTTGAATACTTGTTTTGCCATCCTTTTGTATTGTTTTTGGGCTGGTTTTCAACTATAAAAAACTCTATTTTTTGAGGCTTAAAATGATGGTTTGAGGCAATCTTGTGTAAAAGGGTAATCCACCATTCTTGTTGCTTAATTGTTTAAGCTTTTGTGCCACCTTTTCATCACTTTCAAAACACCTTTTTTGGCCCTTTTAACCACTGAATCTCAGACATTTTTCAGTGGTAAAAACCAACTTTTGAAGTCCAAAATTAGAGGGGTTAGCCTCCCCTCCTTGTGTCTTGCTTACATGCCTAGTTAGCCTCACATGTTAGAATATTTTTCTAGCCTAACTTAGCTTTAGTCCAGCATGTTTTTGCCTCTGTTTTGACCTGCTTTAGCTCTGTTTTGGACTGTTTGGTTCATTTGAGCTTTGTTTTGTATGGTTGTGGTGCAATTTCCTTCATTAGCTTAGTGTTTCTAGGCTTTGAGCATCATTTGTGTCTTGGTTACATGTTTGAATGCTTTTTCATGCCTAATTTCAGCACATACAATCTCTGCAACCTCCCTCGTTTCTTCACTTTTTCATTTGTTTTGAGGGTTGTTTAAGCTTGAGGTTGAGGCTCATGCTTAATGGTTTAATCCTCCTTTGAGGGTTCATTACCAACGGCATGAAGCTTCTATCATGCCTTGAACTACCCCTTGGTTGACACTTCTTTCGTTTTAGAGGACACTCACCTTTGGACTTAATCGATTAAAGAATGAATCGGTAATTTAAAATGAGTAAACAAAATGAACAAGTAAAAGAGGCAATATAAGCATCTTTCATGTTGCATTGCATGTGTTCGAATCAGACGTTAATTCGAACACAAGGAAAATGGGACATTTCGTACTCGAAAGTGATGAAATGTGCTACTTTCCTTGGTCAACATCATCCTTGATCATGCATGATAGGGTGGTGGCATTTTGAGTCTTATTTTGCATTGATTGAACTTGCACAATTGGCTACACAAGCCATCATGCAATGAAATTTCTTGATTGATGGTTTATGAAATCAAATTTTGTCCCTCCTTTGATTTCCCCATGAAGAGGAGAGGCAAAATGTGCAAACATCTATGAAAATACACTACTTTGCCCTGTCTGCTCTTTGTTGCAGCAAAAAGTGGAGTTCATATCATCAGTGGCCGATCGGCCACCACTAGTAGCCGACTGGCCACCATTGGTAGCCGACAAGTCCCATGTCAGCCACCAATGAAAGTTGCACAGTGTGTTCCTGAGATGGAGCAGAGGTGTTCTAGAAGTGGACAACTTCTTTGGTGTTCAAGTGTGTAAACAAAGGCAGCAGCAGCAAAATGGTGGCTTTTCGGGTGAAGGATCAAGCATGCATGCATTCCTCGCTTCCCGGGATTAGTTAGTTGGTTTAATTAGCATTAGATCAAATGTGTGTTGTAATTAATTAGTTGTAGCTAATTAAGTGTTTTCAATAATTAGTTAGTTTAACTAATTATTTGTTTTCGGTTAGTAATAATTAGTTAACTAGAATAGTTAATTAATTGGTTTTGTAATAATTAGTTAGCACTTAATTAGCGTAGCAAGTTAGCTTATTCATTTGGACCCTCCGTCGTGAGGGCATAATGTTGTAATAAGTGTGTGTGCGTGTGTGTATGTTTTCCAACCCCACGTATTTCTTCCTTTTATTTAATCGCTTTCGATGGTTAGATTAGGGACATTTTCAATTAGCATACCTTATGCTTGCATGATTGCATCCATTCATTTGTCTTGCATGCACCGAGGCTTGGCGCATCATTTAAACTGCATCATCATTTCAATATCTTCTTTAAATACGTGTTTAAATCGCATGTTATTCAAATTGAATCATATGCCATATTAGTAGCCGAGCCTATTAATTTCATATTACATGTGTTGCATTAGGCATCTTGTATAGTTAGGATCATACATTTTTCTAACTAGTTTTTGTTTTAGCTTAGAGTACTCGATGAGTTTTACGCTTTAGCATACTTGCATGAGTGTGATTGCCATATTGCTATGTTTAGCATGCTTGCCATGAGGCTATGTGCTCAAATGCTAGACTGCATGAATGTCTGTGGATGAAGGCTTGTTGTTTGAATTGGAATGATTAAACGAATGTGTGTTTTAAGCCCACTTTGTTGAGTGGCAAATCATGTTTTAAGCCCACTATGTTTGGTGGCAAATCCGTATCTTTTAAACCCACTTGAGGGTGGCAAATTCAAACCATTTTTGCAAACAAATACAAGTTGAATTGTTCCAAGTCTTGCGACTAGTCTATACTTGTTTGTGTGCGTCACATAGTAAAGCTAGTTTAAAAACTAGAATAAGAACACATAATATTTATAAAACATCATATCATGTTTAGTAGAGGCCGATCTTTGATCGGGCGAGCAGGGGTGCTTATTTCAGGACCTTCCCCTCTCGTACTTAAGTTCCCTAGCCGAGGCAACTTTGGTGATGACGGACACGTGGCCTTTGGCACGAGTTAGGGTTTCTTAAATTTCCCCAAAAACAAAATATTTAGGTGGCGACTCTGTATCTGGCAAAGCAGTCTAATTTTGACATTATTTGATTAAAAATCAATTTTCTAAAAGGTTTGTCGGACTTGGACTCTTTGGTGTTTATCAGTTTCACATTGCACTTGTGAGACTAGATTCAGAACCGTGGGAGTCCGAACTATGAGGCCTTCCTTTTCAAACCCTTTTCGAAAGGCGGGGCACGAAAAAAGGCAAGTCTACAGTTTCTGGCGACTTTGTTGGAGATTTAGAGAACTTGACTCGAACTCATGATATGTTGTTTTATCTACACTTATGAGTTTCTTTGCATTGCATTTGCATCGGTGCTCCTAAGTCACAGTGTTTTCTATCTGCTATTCCTGAACAGTTTGCCGGAGGCTTGCTTGGAAAAGCTTGCCAAAAGGCTAACTGGTTGCGGGCTCTGCCACGATGGGAACACAACCCTTGGATCTGGACTACCGCTGTACCGTTTGATCCACCTTTCACTTCTCGGTGTTAGGTGTGAGAGGTATATTAGGTAGCCTTGCTAAGGTACCCTTTTTGACCAATCGGCCTAGTTGCATATCGGAAGCCATAGAGACTATTCCAAACTAGGACAGGTTGCTCACCCGAGTGCAAGATTGTATGAAACCACTTGTTTGAGTAGTGAATCCCTAATTCCTGACGAAATTAGGACAGGGTAACCCTACCCCATCATAGGGACATTTTGGCTCTCACTTGCTTGATACGTGTTTTAGAGTGAAACTCTACAGGAATATATGTATCGGTTACAAGTCTGTGTATCAATTTTGGAGTAGAAAGTTGGGGCAGAAATCAGTGTTTGAGTACAGTTATCCAGCTTATGATTACAACTGTGTGTTGTTTCTGTCTGAGTCGAGGTGTTGTGCAGTTTCTGATTTCTGTTTCCTTTTTTTTTTGCTTTATTTTCTTTTTGCGAGGTAGTCTTTCACCATTGCTTCAGACAAGTCTATTACCCCCCAAGCACTCTGGACCCGAGTTTGAAGGATCTGTAGATCTGGAGATCTAGTCAGGGGACAGCCAGTATTTATGTCATGACCTGAACCCGCCCCCGTGGGTTAAGGACATAACCAGCCAGTAATCAAGAGATTACCTACGGCCTTGAACCAAACCAAACGTGTTTTAACAGAGTTAATGGGAGCCAAACAGAAGCAAATTAAAACTTTGTCCATAGAGCTGTGCTTACATGGCACGTCATAACAAACCATACATATGCATATTAATAACTCAAACAAAATATGTACTACAAGGTTCTGTACATACAGGATCATATAAGTCTAAGTCAACCCATCACGACTATACACAACAGATGCAAAGTCTTCGCCAACATGACAGAATATAAATACATAACAAAAGGGCGAAGACGGGTCTCGTGCGTTAGACAGAAGGGCTGACTCTCCCAAAACCTTTGTTGTTCCACATAGACTTCACTGGGGTTGGGTTTGGACTTCTCTTGGCTCACCTACAAACACATGAATGAGCGTGAGCGAAAGCCCAGTGAATAATATCAATTAAAGAAGCTACACAGACAATATGTAGAACAACATGCTTCAAACGGCCTTAGGCCCAATTCATATTTCTATTTAGCATATATACACAATTTAGGTCAAGTGACTGCGGTTCCAAACAAACTGGCCTTTGGCCCATTCAAACTTGCATTTGTGTCAAAATGGCCTTTGGCCCATTCAGATGACAAAATGGCCTTTGGCCCATTCATTCGTTCATGTTAAAACGGCCTCCAGCCCATTCATTCATGTCAAAATAGCCTCTGGCCCATCCATGCATGCCAAAACGGCCTCTGGCCCACCTATTCATGTCAAAACGGCCTCTAGCCCAGTCATTCATATCAAAACGGCCTTTGGCCCATTCATTCATGTCAAAACGGCCTCTGGCCTATTCATTCTATTATTCAGATCAGACTGGCCTCCGGTCCACTCATTTGGTATAGCAAACATTGTCCACCAATTGAATCAATGAACTTCTAAAACTTACATAGAAGTAAGCAATTGGAAAACAACATATTTCAGATATCTCTGTTAAGATATTACTCACAGTGATCGGTTGGGTGGTTTGCCCTGGAGCTCGACCCTACACATTCCATGAACACAAAAGGGTCACAAACAATTCAATCCATTCTAAATTCACATTTTTCTCTTTAGGCTTCGTTCTTATCTCTTTAACTCAATTACAATGCTCAATGCATGCCTAAGAGTACTTAGAAGTGAACGCGAACAGAAAACGAAACACAGAATACCTTTTTAAAATTTCAGAAAACAGGGTCCCCGCTTGAGCGTGGACTTCCTCGCTCGAACGGACCCATGAGGTCTGCAAAAGTACTGGATGCATCAAAATTACGCTCGAGCGTGAAGTCTGGCGCTCGAGCTGAAGGTCTGTCTACATAGCTCCCTGCTCGAGCGTGAACTTCACCGCTCGAGCGGACATCCAAGTCTGCAAAAATACTGGGAGCACGAAATTCACGCTCGAGCGGACATCAAATTTTCTGAGTTTTCCAGAACATGTTCTTGAGCTCCAATTCGGCATTCAAAGGTTCTAGATGCATGCTTTTGGCTCAAACATCACATATACATGTACTAACATGGCATAAACACCAAATCACAACATTATGAAGCTCAATTTCACAAATTAATCACATGCATGTCCCAATTTACACCAAATTCATTACCAACATAATAATTTCATGCATTCAACACTTACACCCTTGTGAATTGTACATGCATGTGGCAAATTACTCTCATTCCCAACTCAGATGATGAAGAGAAGGTCAAAATAAGAGCTTTAATCAAAATCTCCCATGGATTATACATTTTGTGCTCAAACATGCAATTTCAAAACAATTCTTCACATGCATGTGCATATAGATTACCAAATCAACAAAACCAACTCAAATCATGGTAACTCTTACTCTTGATCACCCAACTAGCTTGAATGCACAAAATCACAAGTTCAAACTTATGAACCAAAGGGTGATTACTCACCTAGAAGCTTAATCCTTACAATTTATGGTAAATTCTTGAGTGTGCCTTCAAGATCACCAAGCTTTGAGGCCAAAACTCCAATTTCCTTCACACTCTCTCTCTCTAGCCGACCCTCTCATTTTCCTTAGAGTTTATAATCAGCTAAGTCAAGCTAAAGAAGAGAAATTGAGTGTGTAGTGCTCATATAAAAGCCCCTCTTGTTATATTATTTTAATATATAGTAATAATAGAGCACTAATTCATTAATTAAGTCAATTTAATCTGATCCGAATCAATTTCCAATTGAATTTCACCGTAGGCTCTAAAAATTACGCTAATCACAATGGCGCAACCAATTTCGGGTTCTGTGGCCGATAAGGCCTTCAATTTAATTCCCAAAGCAGATAATCAAACAGATATTCCTACGGTGAACAGATAGAAATTCAAAACCACATATTTTCACATAATGGCACACAAAATCATGTTAAACACATAACCATACTCATATTAAGGACCAATTAACATATTGCGGAACAAGGATATCACAATTTGTGTCACTCCTATAGGTTACTAGATGGAGGAGGATTCGAAAAAATTCGCCAATACAACAGTCACTGTTTACCTCGCCTATGCCCAGCCAAGCCCAATCATCTACTTCTACTCCAGACAGAGAGTATTCGCTGGTTCCGGCAGTTCAAAATCCTCCAGCTAACATGGAAGATATGCTTCGACAACTCCAGCAAACTATTAAGGCTATGTAGCTAGATGCTGCCCGCTAAGCGGAAATTGCAGCCCAGCAGGCTGAGTTAATCGCTAGGCTGCAGTAACAACAACCGCAGCAGGCAACAACCTTGCATTCCATCCACCTCCTGCAAACATTCCGATACCCGGAGCTACAGCTCCCACAGCTAATGTCCAGGAAAATGCGGGCATCCCAGTGGATCCGATTCCACCCCAAACCTCTAAGGCACCGGCTTACCCGATAGAGGCACCGTTTGAATTTGAGGTTGACCCCGCTGCACTGAAAGTAAGCAAGTTGGAAAAGCTCTTTAAACGAGCTCAGGGCGTCAATTCGATTCCTAATATTGAGAACGACTATACTGAGTCAGCAGTGACTTTGCCAAATAGGTTTAAAATGCCGCATATAGATCGCTTTGATGGCTCAGGTGACGCCATGGTCCATCTCCGGCTATTTTCAGACATTCTGCGGCCCATGGGCCTATTTAGACTCCAGAAGTTATCCCTCTTCGGCTGGACCCTGTTGGGTATAGCGACCATCTGGTACGCCAAACTTGAAGATTTTGTGAAGAGAAACTGAGAGAAAATGGCTGAGGCCTTCATAGTGCAGTACTCCTACAACACTCAGATCGAGGTCACAACTTGTGATCTCGAAGCAACTCGTCAAGAGGCAAAGGAGGGCTTCTCCGATTTTGTCACCCGGTAGAGGGCCAAGGCCTCTATAATGACTGTCTAGATGGCTGAAAAGGACCAGATTAGAATCGTGGTCCATAATCTGTAACCAAGACTGCTACAGAAGATGATAGTCTTACCTTTGTTTACTTTTGCTGACCTCCACGAAATAGGGGTACAGGTAGAGGATGCAATGAAGCAGGGTCTGATAGACCACGAGAAAAAGCAGCCCAAGAGGGCTTTCACGCACAGTTCCAATGCGACTACGAGTGGTAGTGCAGCTACAAGGCCTTCCGATGTGGGTATGGTCATCACCACACCTAAAACTACCAACCTCTTTGCCGGTACATCCGATACAACCTCACAAACCTTGAAGCACCAACCCCGAGGCCAAAGGGCCTTCACCCCTCTATACATGTCTCTATCTGTAGTCCTGAGAGTCCTGATCAGAAAAGGGCATCTGAAGCCATTAGAATAATGCCCATTGCCCGATCTTTTCCCTCTTAAACACAACTTGGCCAAATACTGCGCTTTTCACCAACAGCATGGTCATGATACTAACCAGTGCGTTAGACTTCATCATGAGATTCAGGATCTCATTGACAACAAAGTGATAGCACCTCCCGAAAAGCCCAATGTCACTACAAATCCTCTGCCACCACATAACCAAGCCCCTCCTCCTCGATAAATAAACCTCATCCATACATTGGTCGTCCCTTACGACCCCAGTATATACATCAACCCTGTCCACCTACCTAAGCCGGCGTTGTTCATCCCTGAGAGCATAGACTTGTGCACAATGAACGCGTCCATATTCCAACCTGAACTTGTGGTGGTGATTATGGTAGAGGAAGGCAGGCTAGCCTTGGTGGAGAATGAGAATGCCATTCCAATGCCTGAGGGCTCCATGGATTTAGTAGAGAAGGAATACAACCCATGTCGCTACATTGTGCCAACCAATCAGGCCAGACCAATTGTGGAACTACCAACAAAAATGGGAGTCCGGGAGGATGGCCGGAGCCAAGGTCTCAATGATCTAGCAGAGTTGGAAGAAGACTTGGACAATCTGTAGTTCTACGATGAACAATATCCGGGGAATGTACAGATTGACTGGTTTGATCTGAACGGGTCAGCAGATAATTCGGGGTGGCTCAGTGATGAACCTGATGTGGATGAGGGACTTCAAACAAAGCTGGAACAGCCAAAAGCAGGAACTGCTACAAGGGCCGGAACGGCCGAGGACAAAGGGAAATTGCCAGAGAGCGTTGGTATCAAGAATTTCGCTCAAGAAATGGGCGTTATTTGTACTGTTGATACAAAGCAAAAAGCGGCACTGAAGTAGTTTGAACAAGAAAGGGATGGGAATAGTCAGGAAGCTGGAAAAGCCAAGCACTCTGCGGGGGATGACTGTGATATGAAAGTAATTACAACAGAACCGAACAATTGTCTGTCGGTTGCCGGAGGAATATGGTAGGAAGATGATGATCTGCATCTTGTCCACATAAACGAGGATTGGGGCCAAGACCTGACAGACAACACTTGGTATTCTAAGGAAGTGGATCGTATGACTAGAAGCGGGCAGTGCTTCAAGCCCCCACACTTAGACTAACCAGAAGCATCCGGAAAGGATAAGGAGGCCAAAAAACAAAAGGATAAGCAGTTGGAAGAAGAAGCTGTACTGAAGCAGCTAAAGAAGATCCAAGCAAACATATCCATTTGGAGGTTGCTCATGGCTTCACGAGTAAACAGGCAAGCCGTCCTATCAGCAATGGATAAGGCTAAGCTGTCCATTGACATAACTCCCGAACAACTAGTGGGACTCGTCTTCCTAGGAGGTGCTTCGCCTACTTTGACCTTCTTGGATAAGAAATTGCCGCCCGAGGGCTCTGCACATAACAAACTCGTATATATCTCAGTTGAATGTAGAGAAGTGGGTACTACTTGTATTGGTTGACACTGGGTCTGCAATTAATGTTTGTCCGTCGCGCACAACCTATGCTATTGGCTTGAAACTAGTGAACTTTGTACCTACGGCCCAGGTGATCTGGGCATACGACAACACAAGTAGAGAGGTGATGGGAATAGTTTAGATCAAAACACAAGTCGGCCCAGCCCAACAGGATATTGAGTTTCATGTCCTGGATGTTCCGGCTACTTTCAACTTGTTACTTGGGCTACCCTGGCTGCACCAAGTAAAAGCTGTTTCTTCCACCATACATCAAATGCTGAAGTATCCTCTTGGAAAAGGGGGTAGCCATTGTGTTTGGAAATTCATCTATACAGCCTCCGCCTGAGGTCACTACACCAGTACTGGAGATTGTACACGGCGATAAGGATGCTTTCCTTTTTGGATTTACTTTGGCTGAGGCTTGAGTGGTGCAAGATATCTTGGCTATTGATAAGGGGTTGTACATCAGTGCTCAATCAATCTACCTTATGAACAAGCTACAACATATACCCGGGATAGGATTAGGAAGGAGCGGCTAGAAGGGCGTTGTTGCATTGGCCGAAGTGCCACATAACCCACATATCTTTGGTCTCGGTTACATGCCCACCAAAGAGGACTGGGTGAGAAAAGGGAACGAAATGGCAGGAAGAGCCAAAGCTAAACAAAGTGGGAAGTACTATGAGCTTGTGCATAGACCAATTCAGGGAACTCTAAACGGCCACTTTGTCCGGGAGGGGGAAGACTTCCCATTTTATGGCTTTCCGGAGCCATGGTTAAACTCTGAGAAGTGGCGTCTGCTCGGCTTTGAGATTTTCTTTGATCTATAGCTACAAGAGGATGAAGCCTCAGAGGAACAAACCGAATTAACTGTTGAGGCTGAACAGAGTACAGAGGGTGAGTCCAACGGCAGTGAACTCGAGATAGGAGCAGCGCTGGCGTGTCTCCTTTTAGATCCTCAGATCAAATCAGAGAGCTTGGGGGATGACTTCACCGTTTCCATGATTGGAGATCAATCAGGTGTGGACCCTTCCGGTGGTATTCTGGACGCATCTAACGCACCCTCTCTCATTTGGCAGCTAGAGGAGGGCTTTTTGTCTAGCAATTCTGAATCAGGTAGTGAGCCAGAATCTAATTCCACATAGTTTGTGGAGTCAGAATCAGATTCTAGTTCCACTGAGTCCGAGTCTGGTATTCCTGGGGTTGATAACCTGGATGCCGTAGTTTTGTTCAGGTTGTCTTTTTCCTTTTCTTTTGAGTCGGTTGTAACCGAGGAATTGGACGAGTTGGAAGCTTTGAATGAGAATGATACCACTGTTGTTTCTGAGTACTTCTCTGTGCCACTTGTATATTACATTGATCATGACTTTCAAAATTTTGATAAAAACAATGAGGAAGGAATTCCTCTGGTTTTGAAACATTTGGTTGATCGAGAGAATGAGAGGTTTGTAAAACCCCTTGTTGATGAAATTATTGCAATTGATGTGGGTACTGAAAAGGATCCACGTCTGGTCCAGATCGGGTCCACGTTGTCTTCGGAGGAACGCAAGCGCTTAGTCGCTTTATTAAAAGATATCAAAGATGTTTTCGTGTGGTCCTACGAAGACATACTTGGAATCGATCCTGAAATTGTACAACACCGGATCCCTCTTGACCTTGAGGTCTGACCCATCAAGCAAAAGCTTTTGAGAATACGCCCAGATTGGGCTTTGAAAATTAAGGAAGAAGTCACCAAGCAGATAGACACAAGGTTTTTGCTAGTATCTGAGTATCCGACTTGGTTGGCCAACATTGTTCTGGTGCCGAAGAAAGATGGTAGAATTTAGGTGTGTATGGATTTCAAAGATCTGAATAAAGCTAGTCTGAAGGATGACTTTCCTCTACTGCACATCGATGAATTGATAGACTTCACCGGAGGCCATGAGCTGCACTCCTTTATAGATGGATTTTTAGGGTATAACCAGATCTTGATGGCACCCGAGGACAGGGAGAAGACTGCTTTCACCACGCCATGGGGAACCTATTGCTATAGGGTGATGCCGTTCGGTCTAAAAAATGCTGGGGCTACTTATTAATAGGCTGCAACCATGATCTTACATGATATAATCCACAAAGAGGTTGAGGTGTAAGTGGACGACATGATTGTCAAGTCTAAGAAAAGAGAGGGCCACTATACCGCCTTGAAGAAATTCTTCCAATGGATCAGAGAATATCTGTTGAGGTTGAATCCACAGAAGTGCATTTTTGGTGTCACAGCAGGGAAAATGCTGGGGTTCCTGATTACACAAAGAGGGATTGAGGTCGATCCTTCCAAAATCAAGGCCATCCTAAAAATGCCACCACCAAGGACTGAAAAGGAGGTGCGAGACTTTCTCGGTAAAGTGCAATTCATAAGACGGTTTATTGCAAAATTAACCTTGACTTGTGAACCACTATTTGGTCTCCTATAGAAAGGAAAGAAATTCCAATGGGATGACCGATGCCAGTTTGCTTTTGAGCAGATCAAGCAGTACCTTCAGAACCCAGCCATGTTGTCACCACTAGAGCTGGGGAAGCCGTTGATTTTGTATCTGTCAGTAACCAACACGACTATGGGCTACATGCTTGCGCAGGAATCTGAGGATAAAGTAGAGAAAACCATCTATTACCTGAGCAAGAAGATACTGGAGTATGAGACTCGTTACACCCCGATGGAGAAGGCTTGCTTAGCTTTGGTATGGGCCACCAGGAAGTTGAGGCACTACTTGTTAGCTCACTCTGTAATTCTGGTTTTGAGATTAGATCCCATCAAATATCTCTTCGAGAAACTGGCGCTTACAGGTAGGCTAGCTCGTTGGCTTCTTCTTCTCTCCGAATTTGATTTGAAGTATGTGACTTGCAAGTCTGTTAAGGGGTGAACGGTAGCTGAGTTCCTAGCAAATCACCCAGTGGAAAGGGACGAAGCAGTAGAATACCTATTCCCGGATGAAGCTATTCTGCAGGTTGAGGAAGAGATTTGGACAATGTATTTTGACGGAGCATCTAATCAATACGGTTATGGGATAGGGGTGTTGCTGATAGCACCCGACAATTCCCATATACCTTTAGCCTTCAAACTCCGGTTCAAGGTATCTAACAATGAACCAAAATACGAAGCATGTATCGCTGGCTTGGAAGTCGTCTTGGAACTAGGGGCAAAAAGGTTAGACGTCATCGGGGACTCAAACCTGGTTATTTCTCAAGCAAAAGGAGACTGGAAGGTTAAAGAAGAAAGGATAAAAATCTATCACCAAACCCTGGATGATCTGATTCCTAAGTTTGAGAAGCTAACCTTCACGCATCTGTTAAGAGAGAACAACAAGTTCACTAACGCTTTATCAACTATATCTTCTATGATAGACGTCCCATTGGGAGTCTGGATGCGTCTGATCATTATTGAACAGAGGTATGCGCCGGCCTACGAGTTGATCGCCGCAATAGATGAAGTACAAGATCAAAAACCCTGGTATCATGATATCTGGAACTTTTTGGAAAATGAAGCTTATCCACTAGGGGCAAATGCCAAAGATAAAAGGGTAATACGGCAAATGGCTGCTCAATTTATCATCTGCGGGGGTAAGTTGTGTAAAAGGGGTCATCTGGGAATGCACAAGCTGTGTGTCGATGCAGAAGAATCGAAGCGCCTAATGGAGACCATCCATGGAGGAGAGTGTGGAGCACACATGAGCGGAGTAATGCTAGCCTAGAAGATTCTCAGGCAGGGCTATTACTGGTCAACCATGGAGGAGGATTGTATCGGTTTTGTTCGATGATGCCATAAATGCCAAATTCATGCAAATCGCATAAATATCCCGCCATCGAAGCTGTACAATATGACTTCACCATGGCCATTTTCAATCTGGGGAATTGATGTTATTGGGTAGTTACGTCGAAAGGCTCGAATGGGCATGAGTATATCCTGGTGGCAATAGACTATTTTATAAAGTGGGTAGAAACCCAATCCTATTCCGTGTTGAAAGCATTACATGTAGCCAAGTTCATCAGGAATAATATTATTTGTCGTTATGATGTCCCGAATGAGATCATTTTAGATAATGGCTCCCATTTCAAGAGAGAAGTGATCGACTTGTTGAACAAATACAGCGTGGCTTTTCATAAGTCATCCACATATCGGCCACAAACCAACGGAGTTGTTGAGGCCACCAATAAGAACATCAAGCATATTTTGCAGAAAATGGTTGAGACTTACAGGGACTAGCCAAACAAATTGCCATTTGCTCTCTGGGGCTATAGGACTTCAATTCGAACATCTACTGGGGCAACTCCATATTCTCTGGTTTGTGGAATGGACGCTGTTCTGCCGATTGAAATAGAGGTTCCGTCGCTGCGGGTTATGGCTGAGTGCCAGATAGTATAAGCGGATTGGCAGCAAAGCAGGCTTGAGGAACTGATACTGTTCGACGAGAGGAGGCTGAAAGCATTGTACCATGTTTAAGGTTATCAACGTAGGATTACCAAGGCTTTTAACAAGAAAGTTAAGTCTCGGAATCTCAAGGAAGGGGATTTGGTGCTGAAAGACAACCAAGCTCCCATCCATGACCCTAAGGACAAGTTCAGACCCAATTGGACTAGTCCTTACATTATCAAGACTATTTGGTCGGGTGGAGTTGTCATTCTTATGGATCTAGATGGCCTAGAATTCTTCCAACCAATCAACATGGACAAGTTGAAGAAATACTATCCTTGAGTGGCTCGCTAGGCCGAAAACCCGGAAGGGCGACCTAGGCAAAAGTTAGAGCATAAAAAATTTGAAATAAGAAAAACTGAGCTTGCAAGGTTGAAAACCCGGAAAGGGCGGCCTTGGCAAAAGTTAGAGCGTAAAAGGAGAGTGTTAATACCTGAGTGAACCCGAACTGAACTATGTAAGGCTTGATTCCCATCTTCGGGATACATAGGCAACTTCGTTATGAAGTTCAGCCATAAACACTACAAACTCAACTGTCTTGTCCATGAGATTGTTCAGGTCATCTTTGTCTTTTCTGTATCTGTAGACACCCCATTTTTGACTATCCTCAAGACTTGGATGTTCTTGCAGGTACATCCAGTGACAAGTTTGATTGCTCGTCAAGCGCTCGAACTTCGCGGCGGAACGCCACAGGTTTGAACTTTCCAAACCTTGCATCAATTCTATCTCATTTTTGGACCATATTTTGGTCCTTCCAGCATGTTATTCTTGATGCACTACCGGCCATTTTAAGGCACTACCAGCCATGGATTTTGGCCTACCGGCCATTGATGTGCCCTGCTGGCCATCAATGAGCCCCTACCTGCCATCACTGATGGCCGGCCGGCCACTAGTGTATCAGTAGATATTTTCTGATATTTTGTGCCAGCTGTTTGCACAAGTTGAGCCATCTGCTTACACGTGTATGGCTAGATCTCTTTGAGAGGATTTTGTATCTTCTATATATAGAAGCTTTCCTCTTGCATGCTCAATGTTGGAAATTTTGAAGACAAAAATTTCTCTCTCTCTCTCTCTCTCTCTCTCTCTCTCTCTCTAGAATCCTCTCTCTTTAAATATTTTACCTTAAAGCTTGAATTCTCTACACTCTTGCTTGTGAGCTCTTGATCAAACTTGATCACCATTGTGTTGAGGTTGCTTGAGGTCCTATTTGAGCTCTAGAAGAGGATATTAGCTTGGTTTGACTTGCCTTTGTTGCCTAAATAGCATCTTGTCTTTAAAGAGGTAGAATACTTGTACTTTAAGTCTAATTTAAATACTTGTTTGGCCACCTTTGCATGCTTTTTTGAGGATGGTTTTAACCTTTGAAATCTCTGTTTTTATGGTTTAAAATGGTGGTTTGAGGTTTGATTTGAGTTAGGGGTAGTCCACTATTTTGGTAGCTTGTTTATTAAAGAGTTGTGCCATCTTTCAAAGCTTTTAAAACAACTTTTTTTTGGCTCTTTTATCCACTGAATTCCAGGAGATTTTTAGTGATAAAAACCTTGTTTTGAGGTCCAAAATAGGAGGGGGTGGCCTTCCCTCCTTGTGTCTTGTTTGCAAGTGTAGATAGCCTAACATGTGAGCATGTTTTTCTTCCTTTTTGTGACTTGATCTCAGCATGTTTTAGCTACTGATTTGGCATGATTTAACTCTGTTTTGGGCTGTCTTGGTCAAATGAGCCTTGTCTTGCATGGTTGTAGTGCAAATGGCCTTCACTAGCTCATTGTTTTAAGGCTCTAAACTTGATTTGCTTGAGATGTTTGCTTTTTGAAGTGTCTTTTTACATGTAATTTCAGTGTATACAGCTCTGTCACGTGCTCATTTATTTCACTCTTTCATTGCTTTAGAGAGTTGTGTCTTGAGTCTTGTTTACAAGCTAACACGCGAGCATGTTTTTCTAGCCTTTTGTGCTTCAATCTCAGCATGTTTTAGCCTCTGTTTTGGCATGTTTAACTCTGTCCAGAGCTGGTTTGGTCAGTTGAGCTTTGTATTGCATGCCTATGGTGTTGTGATCTTCACTAGCTTAATGAGTTAGGCTCTTAAACATGTTGTGCATGTGTTGCTTGCGTGATTTAGTGTCATTTTGCATGCCATTTCAGCATTGAATTATCTACCACCTCCCTCATTTCTTCATTTTTCCATTTGTTTTGAGGGTTTGTTAACCTTAAGGTTGTGTTTAAGGTTGAGATAGAGCTTGTGCTTAATGGTTTTAATCCTCTTTTGAGGGTTTCTACTAACCAATGGCATGATCTCTCTCATGTCTTAAATCATCCTTTGGTTGACTCCTCTCTCATTAGAGGACACTCACCTTGGACTATCAACTAAAGAATGGTTTGGTAATGTAAAATGTGTAAATAAAACATGACAAGTAAAACTTGAGCAAGTTAAGCATGTTGTGTTTGCATTGCATGTGTTCAATCGGACGTTATATTGAACACAAGGTAGATTGGAGCATTTCATACTCAAAGTGATGAAATGAGCCAATCTCCTTTGCTCCATTGCCTTTGATCATTCATGACAAGGTAGTGGTCTAGGGTCTTGCTTTTGTGCATTTATTGAAATTATGCAACTTGGATCTTGGCCATCATGCATTGAAAATGTTTGATTGGTGGTTTTGGATCCAAGAATGCCACTCCTTTGATGTTTTGAGATGATAAGGAGGGACACAGTACACACATAACCTTGGAAAACCCTCTCTTTTCCTTTGTTTGTGCTCTGTTGCAATGTGTTGACTCAGAGCACCAGTGGCCGGCAGTGGCTCATTGGTGGTCGGCAGTGCTTCATTCTTGGCCGGCAGGGCACACTTTTGGCCAGCAGATGGCCGGCAGCAAGCATTCATGGCCAGCAGGCCACTAGTGCAGTCCTCAGCATTGGTTTGGTAAGGTGGAGCAGAAAGTTCTGGAATGTAGCTTAACCCTGCAAACAGAGCCTCTCAAGAGCAAACTAGAGGGCTTTTCGGGGCGAAAACCGAGTGCATGCATCCTCCATTTCCTAAAGCAGAGCTGAGGTAGTGTGATTCAGTGCTCTAAATGTTTAATTAGTGTACATTGGTTTTGTAATTTAATTAATTAGTTTGCTAATTAGTTAAGTGTTGTAATAATTAGTCTAATTAATTTAATTAGATTAGTTTGATTAGCTTAGCTTAGATTAGCTTAACTTATTCATTCGGACCCTCCTTCGCGAGGGCACAATGTTGTAATAAGCGTGCGTGCGTGTGCGCATGTCTTCCAACCCCACTTCTTTCTCCCTTTTATTTATCCACTTTCGATGGTTAGATTAGGGATCATGTTTCGATTAGCATACCTTATGCTTGCATGTTGCATCATTCATTTGTCTTGCATGCACTGAGGCTCGACACATCATTCAAACTGCATTGTCAATTCAATACACTTCCTTGAATACGTGTTTCAAAGCATGCTATCAAAGTGTTACAAATACCATGATTAGGTAGCCGAGCCTATTTAGTTGCATTATTGCATGTGTTACATTAAGCATTGTTAACATAGTTAGGATCATGCATTGTTTCTAACTAGCTTTTGTTTTGGCTTGGAGTACTCGGTAAGCTTTTACGCTTTAGCATACTTGCATGAGTGTGAGTGTTGCCATGTTTCGCATGCTTGCCATGAGGCTATGTGCTTACTTGCTAAACTGTATAAATGCTTGTGGATGAAGGCTTTGTTGCTTGAATTGGAACAATTCAACAAATATGAGTTTTAAGCCCACTTTGCAAAGTGGCAAATCATGTTTTAAGCCCATCATGTTTGATGGCAAATCCGTGTTTTAGCCCACTTGAGGGTGGCAAATTCAAACAGTTTTCGAAAATAAACATGAATTGAATTCGTTCCAAGTCTTGCGACTTAGTCTATACTTGCTTGTGTGCGTTACATAGTAAAGTTAGCTAATAACTGGAATAAGAACACATGTGTTTATAAAATAACATATCATGCTTAGTAGAGGCCAATCCTTTGATCAGGCGAGTGAGGGTGCTCATTTCATGACATTCCCCCCTCGTACCCAAGTTCTCGAGCTGAGGCAACTTTGGTGATGACGGACACATGGACTTTGGCACGAGTCAGGGTTTCCTAAATTTTTCCAAAATAAAATATTTAGGTGGCAACTCTGTAATCTGGCAAAGCAGTCTAGTTTGGTATTATTTTATTCAAAAATCTGATTTTCCAAAATGATTTGTCGAATTGGACTATTTGGTATTTATCAGTTTCACATTGCACTTTGTGAGACTAGATTCAGAATCGTGACAGGAGTCCGAACTGTAGGACAAATTCGAGCTCTCCAAAGGAGGGCGCGAAGAAAGTCGAGTCTGCAGTATCCAAGAGTTCGGTTGTGATCTTCACTATGAGAGCTCGTTACAGTACATTGCAATGCTATTCAGACAAGGGGCAACTTTTCAATTGCTGGATTCGGGGTTGTACATCTCGAGGATAGATTCCACGTGTGTCAAGTTGTGATCCTTATCGAAAATGGTTTTGAAAAGTTTTAATAAAAGTTGATTTTGTTCAAATTAATCTTCTTACAACTTAGACCATTTTTGGACCAAAAGGAAAATTTTCAGTGCCCACAACTTCAATTTCATTGATTTCAATGCAAAGTAACCCATCTCTCGATGCAAATTAAAGTTGCTTTTCATTACATTCAAAAGGAAAACTTGAAAGTACAGATCAAAGCAATAAACTTGGGGCATAGATGAGTCATATATTCCTGCGTCCCCTCCCAGAGCTTGTGGAAGCTTCAGACACTAAAGTAGGCCCGGTGTGCGCCTCATCTTCAAGCCAAGCTAGGCATTCGCTAGAAAAGGCGTAATTGAAATTGGGAGCGGGAGCCAGAACTTCTCTTGTCCTCCATGCAGTGGGATATTGAGCTAATAGTGAGCCTTGGACGAAGAATGGAGTCGGGTACTCTACCCTCTCTTTTGGACAAGTTTGGTCATGTCCAAACTGACTTCTAAATCGGAACGGAAAGTAAAACACACAGTGCGTCAGGCCAATCAGTTGAATGCCAGGTTGTCGAGCCATGCTGTAGCTCATCTCGGGCAGATCAAACCAAAGGCAACGCCAAGCAATGTCAACAACAGACCTATTGCACATCCAATGGCACCACCACCCTTCGTTCGGGAAATCAACTAGCCGTTGGTGAAAGAAATGGCCTCGTGCTGAGTATGTAGGTCATGAGTTCACTACTTTCAACCTGTCCATGAGCCATATCTGGGGAGGGATGAAAAATAAGAGAGATTAAAGAATATAGAGTTGTATATGGAGAGGAAAAGTGAGAAAGGGTTTTGAGAGGAAAACAGAGCATGAGTGCCAAGTGATGTGAGAAACACATATGAGATAGGGTGGGAAACATTACTTGTAAAAGTAGTGGACTTCCTGTGAATTTGGTTGTCTCCCACCGATGGAAGGCATCCAAGCCCATCAAAGTCTTGGCCAATGCTAGGCCAATGCAGCTCTTGCCCTCTTTCAAGCCTTGGGCTACTTTGATCAAGCGAATGCTAGACCCACCGAAACTAGGGGCGAGTAGGAAATGTGCCAACATACACAAACAAAGGGCATGTTGTCAAAAACTCTACCAAAGACGGTTGCTGCGGTCACCAGCATTAGAAAATTAATGAATAAAGCTGGGAATGTCCAGCTCCCCGTTGTGAACTAAGGATTGGGCATGGTGTAAAGTGAGCCCACACATCCTTCCTAAAGCTTGGATGTGACCAAAACGGGACTGGGGCAAGGTTTCCTCGTCGCGCTGGGATTCCATCAAAACTTGGAATTCTTCAATTGTAGGGCATATCTCTTGTCTCTCGAAGCTAAAAACATGTGTAATCGAGTTCCAACACCTAGCCGCGGCATGAAGGAACGGAAAACACAGCAGAGAACAACTTAGTGGGAATAGTGCATTTATCCCGAAACCCCGAAAATTCACTTTTTTCGAGCCATCTAAAGTCGCAATCCAATTTGAGAGTTTTTCAGCAAAGAATGGTTCCATTTGTGGCAAAAGTAGAGCTAGAATGAAGAAACTACGAAGTCCCAACTTTTATAGAAGATAAGGCACTCAGTGGAAGACAGGTGGCAACAATCTGGAGGTCCCTCACATTGATGGTCGATCGGCCAGTGGTGATGGCTGACAGCCACCTTTGGTAGCCGATCGGCCACCAGTGGTGGCCGATAGCCTCTGTTCATGGCTGACAGCATTCTTGTGGTCTTCTTGTGGGTTGAGAGTGCTTGGTTCTGCTGTTGGTGCATTCCGCTCTTGTTTTAGTAGTTTTATCGAGTCGCTTTTAAGTTGTTGCAATTTGTTTATCGAGTTGTTTTAGTTTGATTATCGAGTTGTTTCAATTGTTGTGTTGCTCGTCGAGTTGTATTTGTTTTGGTTTTGCTTAATCGAGTTGTTGCTTGTTGAGTTATTGCATCATTTATCGAGTTGTTATTATTAGTTGTTTATCGAGTTGTCTTATTTTTGTTTGCTAAGTGTTGGTTGCTTCATTACCTGATTAGGAAAGTGCCAATACAATGTGCAGTTTTCAATCAAGATCAACCTCGTTTATATGCTATGCGATGTTATACGGTGCTTAGAATGCCAAATACAACACTCTTTCATCAAAAAGACTGGTTTTCATTCCGATCATGGTTACCTTTTTTTTACAAAAGAGTACAAGTTTTTAAAGCAAACAAAACCTGTCTAAAGTTGTACAAAGTGCTAACACTACTAGCAAAAAGAAACTAAGCAAAAATACAGAGAATCAACGCCAGCTATCTTAGTCTCGAGAGGCCTTCTTCGTCCTCTTTCTGGGCAGAACCTCAGAGCTGTCCCCGTCAGAGCCGCTGTCTGCACCTCCTTCTGAATTAGAATCAGAATTGTCACTGCCATCTGCCTCGGAGCTTGATGCAGCATCATCTCCACTAGCAGAACCTGAGCCAGCATCATTATCTCCGCTCTCGGATGACTCGGCATGCTGACTCGCCACCTCCTCGGCCTCGCTGGTCTCAGCCTCGTCATCACTCATAATAGGCTCAGAAAGGCCACTCTCATCTCTGCTTCAACTATGCACTGGAGCCTATCTCTCTCTCCTCCTTACTGCCAGAGGGGACACTGATGGTCCTGTTGCGGCTCCCGTTGGCGCACCTGATATTGCTGGGATTTGAAAAGGGTAGTTGTCAATATATCAGTCTCAGTGTATATATCAGATACAAAGATGGTATGCAATATGAGTGTAGGCAAAAGTCAAGTACAATGTATGAATGTAGTGTATGTGTTAGAATGTGTTAGGATATTTCCCATTTTTATTCATTCAGTCTCTTTATTTGCTATAATGGGCCTTTATTTAGGCCTTAACTTATGTTTATGATTTAATATAAAAGGGTATGATTAACCACTCATACCATAATCTTTTCTCTTCTAAAATTAATAGGGTATCATAGCTGAACTAGAAAAGAAAAAGAAAAACAAAAAAAAAACAAACCGTAGCCGTAGCCGTACCACCACCAAGCCACAGCACCGCCACCCCAGCCCATAAGCCCCCGGCGAAGCCACCTAGGGTTCCGACAGCCCCAGTCGACGGCACCTAGGGTTCTGACAGCCCCAGTCGGAGTCACGACTCCAGTCGCAGGCCTAACCTAGGGCTCCGACAGTCCCAGTCGAAGGCCCCTAGGGTTCCGACAGCCCCAGTCGGAGTCGCGACTCCCGTCAAAGGCACAGGCGCATCTCTCTCTCGGCTGGCTTGGAGACCTGTGGTCTGTCCTCGTCGACATCTCTCACGGTCTCTACATGTCACTCTGTCTTTATCTTTCTCCGTGTCTTCGTCATACGTAAGCCTCTCTGAGTCTGTAATCTCTCTCTGTCTTCTATATAAAAACAATAAAAACAATAAAAAAAAAAAAAAACAACCACAACAACAAAAAAATAATAATAAAAAAAATTGTTCTATTAAATTTATTTTAAATTCATTATTATTTTTTCCCATCTTTCGGGTTTGTGATTCACTCTGGATGTGTTTGTGAGGGTTCCATCGCGACGCCATTATGGCCGAATTAACTAGTGAGTCTACTACTTCCCAGCCTGCTACACAGGGCGGGAGTCTTGTTTTGACTACTTCGATGACCGATTCTCTCCACCCTGGCCAGAAAATCACCACCTCTCTCTTTAATAGTCAGAACTATCTAGCGTGGTCGCAGAGTTTGACTATATTTTTGAAGAGCAAAGGAAAGATGGGATATGTTGATGGGCGTGTTCAGGCTCTCAGTATCACCGATACAGGTTATGATCAGTGGGAGATTACCAATTCTCTTATCATGGGTTGGTTGATACACTTTATGGTTCTGGAGATCGGTGAGGGATACTTGTCTATGGACACAGCACAGGATATTTGGAAGGCTGTGGCCACTACGTATTCCCGCAAAGGTAATTTCTCACAGACTTTTGAGTTACGACGCTCTATTGATCGGTCTGTTTAGGGTGAGATGGCTATTCTCCGGCATTTTACTTTCCTTAGCAATGGGTGGAAGCGACTTGATCATCTTCAGGACTACAAGCCTGTCTGTCCCACAGATTCTGCTGGTTACCAAAAGTTTGTTGAACAAGTGCGGGTCTTTAAGTTTTTGGAAGGTTTGAATGTGGAGTTTGATCCTGTTCGGAGTCGTGTGCTTGATATGGATGCTCTTCCTTCTCTCCAAGAAGCATTTGCTTATGTGCAGAATGAGGAGAGTCGTCGTTCTGCTATGCTTCCGGCTGTCTCATATGATCGATCTGCCTAATTTTTGCCTCCTCTCGAGATGGGGATCGTGGTTCTTGCCCTCCTTCTGAGAAGGATACTCTCTTCTGTGATTTTTGTCGTCGCCCTCGCTACACCCGTGAGACTTGTTGGAAGTTGCATGGGCAACCATCTAGAGGTCGTGGAGACCGTTCTAGTTCTCGAGGGGGTCGCTTTGGACTGGCTCGAGGCCGTGGGCCCAATGCCTGAGCCCATCATTCTGATACAGTTGAGCCATAGTCCACAGCTCTAGTTGATTCATCTGCTGATATCTCGGCGTTTTCTACTTCTGAGTTGGAGGTTGCTCTTCGCCACTTGCTAGACCGTCGGGCCTCTAGTTCATCTTCAGGTAATATTGCCCAGTCAGGTAACTTAGCTTCTTCTACAAGTGCTTTCCTCTCTCATCAAACGTTACCTTGGATTATCGATTCTGGTGCTTCCGACCACATGTCTGGTTCTTCTGATTTGTTCTCCGCGTATACCCCTTCTTCAGGGCAGGATAAAGTTCGAATTGCTGATGGTACCATTTCTTCTGTGTCTGGAAAAGGTTTAATTCATGCCAGCAAATCCAGAATCAATGTATTCCCCCTCATTATCAGAACGCAGAATTTTGACAACTGCCCCAAATTGAGTGCAAAGCATTTTATGAAAATTTTGAAACACAGAAAACACCTCACATTTGTCTTTCATAAGATACACCTAGGTGGTCCTAGAACAATCATCAATAAAGGTGACAAACCATCGTTGACCCTTTAAAGACACAAAATGAGAGGGACCCCATACATCAGAGTGAATCAACGAAAAAGGAACTAAACTTTTATTAATAGAATGAGCAAAAGAAGCTCTATGTTGTTTGCCAAGTTGACACGACTCACAATGAAACTCAAAAACATTATTTTTCAAAAAAACAGAGGGAAAAAGATGCTTAAGTAACAAAAAAGATGGATGCCCAAGACGGTGGTGCCACAGCCAGATGTCTTCCTTGGTAGATGGAAACTGAATAGATGAATGAGCCAGCTTGTCTGCTTGATCCAAGATATAGAGACCATTCTCGTGTCTACCACTGCCAATCATTTTCCTCGTGATAAGGTCCTGAAACAGACAATGGTCAGGGAAAAAGGTCACACTACAATTTAAGTCCCGAGTAATACGACTCAAAGACAAAAGATTAACACTAAAATTGGGAACATGTAGGACAGAAGATAAAGGGAGAGAAGCAGTGGCATGAATTAAACCTTTCCCAGCCACTTATGGTATTATTCATCAAACTTCTTGTACCAATACCCCTCAACAGAATGGTGTTGCCGAGCGTAAAAACCGGCATCTTCTTGATATTGCACGTTGTTTATCCTTTGAAATGCGCGTTCCTCGATCCTATTGGGGGGAAGCGGTTCTCATTGCTGCGTTCCTCATCAATCGGCTTCCTACCTAGGTTCTTCATAAACAAACTCCTCTTCAGGTTTTGTTTGGCTTCCAAGCTTCTGCTGTCTTCTCCATTCCTTCCAAAACTTTTGGGTGTGTGTGCTTTGTTCATAATCATTCTCCTACCCATAGTAAGTTTGATCCTCGGTCTCTTCGATGTGTCTTCTTGGGTTACTCCGCCACTCAAAAGGGCTACAAGTGTTATCATCCCCCTTCTCGTAAATGGTTTGTCTCTATGGATGTGTCTTTCTTTGAATCTCAGTCTTATTTTCTCTCCTCCCCGGTGTCCCCGTTATCTCTTCAAGGGGAGCTTTGGTGTGAAGAGACTCCTGTATCACTACCATCACCATCAGTTATTGCAACTCCTGAGACTATTATTACTGATGATCCAACTATTGAGAATGCTGACTTTCCATCTGCAGTGAAAGACGACAAAGTGTATGTCAGGGACAAGGGTAGACAGAAAGTTACTTGGGTACAAGAGACCAATTCAGATTCTCCATTGCTATCTTCTTCTTCTGATGAGTGTCCAGAATCCTCTCCTTCTGGTGAACTTCCAGGTAACTCAATTCTTTCTGATCTAGATGTTCCCATTGCTAAAAGAAAGGGGGTTAGGTCGTGTACTCAACATCCTATTTCTCATTTTGTCTCCTATACTAATCTGTCTTCTTCCTATAAAGCTTTTTTGTCTAAAGTTTCTTCTGTGAGTCTTCCTTCCAATTTTCAGGATGCTTTTTCTACTCCTGAGTGGAAGCATGCCATGATGGATGAGATGAGAGCGCTTGCTAAAAATGGCACTTGGGAATTGGCTGCGTTACCTAAGGGCAAATGACCTGTTGGATTTAAGTGGGTGTACACTGTAAAGCACAAAGCCAATGGTTCAATTGAACATTAAAAGGCTAGATTGGTGGCCAAGGGTTTTACTCAGACTTATGGAGTAGACTACCAGGAGACATTTGCACCGGTTGCTAAGATGAATTCTGTCAGAGTCCTTCTCTCTCTTGCCTCTAATCTTGACTGGCCTCTCCATCAATTTGATGTAAAAAATGCTTTCCTCCATGGAGATCTGGCAGAAGAAGTGTACATGGACATTCCCTCTGGCTTTGAGGATGTTAAAACCACAGGAAAGGTGTGTCGGTTACGCAAGTCACTTTATGGCTTTAAGCAGTCTCCTAGGGCTTGGTTTGAGAGGTTTACTCAGGCCATGCTGAGATATGGTTTCAAACAAAGTCAAGCTGATCATACTTTGTTTGTGAAACACTCCTCACATGGTAAAACGACAACCCTCATTGTCTATGTGGATGATATTGTACTCACAGGGGATGATGTTGAGGAGGTTCCTCGGTTAAAGGAGTATTTGGCTAATGAGTTTGAAATCGAAGACTTAGGCAAACTAAAGTACTTTCTAGGCATTGAGGTTGCTCGGTCCAAAGATGGTATCTTCATATGTCAACAAAAGTATGTGCTTGATTTGCTAAAAGAAGCTGGAATGCTTGGAAGTAAAGCATGTGATATACCATTAGAACCCAGACTAAAGCTTAGTGAGGATGAAGGAGGTGAGCCTGTAGACAGGGGGAGATACCAGAGACTAGTGGGTAAGCTTATTTACTTATCCCATTCGCGGCTTGATATTGCTATTGCAGTGAGTATGGTTAGCCAGTTTATGCATGCTCCACGTGCAACTCACTTAAAGGCGGTTATGCGGATTCTGAGATACTTGAAATCTTCTCTGGGTAAGGGTCTTTATTTCTTAAAGCATAGTCATCTCAGTGTGGAGGCATATACAGATGCTGATTGGACTGGCTCAGTAACTGATAGAAGATCCACCTCTGGCTATTGTACCTTCGTTGGTGGAAATCTAGTTACTTGGAGAAGCAAGAAACAAAATGTTGTTCCGCGGTCTAGTGCAGAGGCCAAATTCAGAGCTATGGCTCAAGGTGTGTGTGAGCTTTTATGGATTCGATTATTATTGCGGGATTTGGGGATTCATCAGACAGATTCTATGAGGCTATATTGTGACAATAAGGCCACCATTAATATAGCCCACAATCCGGTTTAGCATGATCGGACCAAGCATGTGGAGATTGATCGGCATTTTATCAAGGAAAAGCTTACTAGTGGCGCTATATGTATGCCTTTCGTGCGATCTGGGGATCAATTGGCTGATGTTCTTACTAAAGGATTAGGGATTAAACCATTCCGTGACATTCTCGACAAGCTGGGCATGAGAGATATTTTCGCACCAGCTTGAGGGGGAGTGTTAGAATGTGTTAGGATATTTTCCATTTTTATTCATTCAGTCTCTTTATTTGCTGTAATGGGCCTTTATTTAGGCCTTAACTTATGTTTATGATTTAATATAAAAGGGTATGATTAACCACTCACACCCTAATCTTTTCTCTTCTAAAATTAACAGTATGAATGTAGTGTTTGAGTGCAGTATGGAACAGGTTACAGTTGAAATGCTAATGTATCAGTAGAAAGTTTGATGGCATGAAACGTGAACTGAAGAAAATTACCGGAATTCCGTAAAGGCTGAGAAAATTCATGTTCCTCTGCACCATCCCCATAAGGGAAGCCGCTAGCTCGAGAGCGTTCCCTGTGTACTCTATAGATGCCTGTAAGTGCGTTGAGGTGATCAGTGTTCTATAAGCATAATTGAAATAAGTTTAACATGCAAAAATGTAAAGTGTGGTACATACTGGAGTTGGGCCTCAAACCCTAACAAGCTCGCGCCTGGCTGGTGCAGGCTCAATAGAGATCTAGTAAGCCTCCCGGTATGCTGCCAACAGGTAAGTGTAGCGGAAAGCTCTGGCCAACCAGTCGTTCGTCTCACCTGAGAAGCCCCTCTGCCCCTGGCTGCTCTGGTCGCTTTAGGTCCCATCCTCGCAACAGGAACCCTCGCTCCCTCGCCTCTGCGAACACTGCTCAGGGGTGGCGTAAGATGTGTCTGAATGAAGACTGCATAATCACCCTCAACTCGGAAGTATTCTACCTCCAAGCTAACCATGAACTAGATAACTCTGTCAACAGATAGGCTGTCTGCTGATCTTATGGACTCAGGCGGTATTATTAGTATGAACTGAGCAGGCATGCCTAGAGATTGGCATATGACTCTCTCATCAAGGTACCAGGCTCGGCAGACCGGACCCTCGAGTAGAATGCAATAACGAGACATGCCCTAGGCCGCATTATACCGACCTTCGAGTCCTCTCGGTATCATGGCCCATGGCTGCCATGAGATCTACAAATGGAAGTTGTATAGATTGTCAGTTGCTGTCAGTGGCTATAATGTGAATCAGAATAGTATGAAAGCAAATGATGACCGTATTTTAGGTTACCTCGTGAGCAGTTACGGTGTTGAAGTAACGTCTGAAGAAACAAAAGGGCTCGTGAGTCCTGCGGCAAAGCTGCCCTTTGTACACCCGTAAGTAGGGGACCGTCAATGGGACCTCCACCTCTGGCTTCGGGGTAAGAGTCGGGAAGTATGCGTATACCCATAGCTGCAGGGAAAGTGCAAAGAAGAAAGCATACAGTGCATGAACAGATACAGAAAGTGCAAAGCAGAAAGCATACAGTGCATGAACAGATACAGAAAGTGCAAAGCAGAAAGCATACAGCGCATGAACAGATACAGAAAGTGCAAAGCAGAAAGCATACAGTGCATGAACAGATACAGAAAGTGCAAAGCAGAAAGCATATAGTGCATGAACAGGTATAGAAAGTATAAAGCATAACGTACATGTGTTGAACAGATGTAAAGCAAGAAATGCTGAACAAAAATGCAAAGTGTAAAGAGGGAACTGAGATGTGTACCTCCCAAGCTCGCCAATAGTCTCTGACCAAGAGTCCAATCCCGCGGGAGGTCGAGCTCATATAGACGTACAAAGTGGCGAGGCCAGCCCCGCCCTAATTGTAGAAGCTCACTCAGGGAAGGACCACCAGTGCACTCAGCAAGTATAGCCCCACGGTGTTTGCCCTATTTGCAAACAGGGTGGTACCGGAGAGGAACATCAGAAAACCTCGAGCGTAGTGCTCTATCTCCTCCACTGTCTCTGGCATGGTCCCTAGGAACCGCTCCTCGAACCAGCTGTATTTGACTTGGGCTATCTGGAACAAAGGTGGACACGCCTGCAGAAGCTCAATCCAAGCAGCCTCTCACTCCCTCATATCAGGATCAAAGGGAATCGGATCACCTCCTACGGCTAGGCCTGTGATCATAGCGAAGTCGTACGGGGTCATCGTCATCTCTCCGGTAGTGGAAAGGTAGAGAGAGTTGGTGGTGTCCCACCATCTCTCCACTAGAGCTCCAAGAAGTGGACGGCTCGCTATGACTCGTGGCAATCCAGAGCAGAATAGGTCGAAGCCTGCATCGTCGACAATAGCTCATACTCCGGCAGGGAGCTTGTCGTACCAATCTCTGGCCGTCGTGGCCCCATAGCCCCGAGCATCACCCTGTGAAAAATGCAGGTGAATCAATGTAAATACAGTGCAAGAGTGTGATCAGTGCAACAAATGCAGGTAAAGAACATCAGATGTGCAAGTACATAGAGTTTGTACCTCAACGGGAACGGCTAAAATATGGGAGTCCGGCTCCCTCAGTAGGAGATCCGCTGGTGCATTAACGAAATTAGTAAAGTGCCTAACGCCACTAGCAGGCAGAATGTGAGTCTAGGGATGATATCTCACCGCGTCAAAAGGCCTCACTCCCAGTGGTAAGGGCTCTGGCTTTGCATCAGAATTGAACTCTACCTCGAACTCCACCTCTAGAGGAACTCCATCATGTGGAAAGTCGTCTGCCATCTGGAATATAGGTGAAAAGTCGACGAAAAGTGAAGAAAATGGGGAAAATAGGTGGAAAATGCCAAAAGTCAACTCAAGTCAAACCCCAGGAGAGAGAAAATTGGTGAAAAAGTCAAAGCTGGGAAAAGGAGCCAAACCCAAGAGAAACTCAAGGAGAACAAACCTCAAGTGGTGAAAATGAAGAAAAAAACACCGAAATCAATTTTCAATCGGTTCAAAACGAAGGAAATCAAGAGGTTTTAGCGAATCAACTTTGCGTGGGGCATTGGGAAACGCGTATAAAGATTAGATCTAGAGAGAATAAAGATCTAGAGAGATAGGAGGAAGAATTTCGGGCATGGGGTGTGGAGGAAATGAGCCCCCATGCCCTATACTTAAACACCCGAATGCAAAAAGACTAAAATGGCCAAACTTGCCATCGATGGCCAGTCGGCCACCACTGGTGGCCAACAACCCTTAGGGGTGGCCGACACCTCTGCCTGGTGGTCTTCAAGCTTCTAGTGCTCCTCCTTTGTGTTTTGCTGCTGTTTTGTGTTTCAATTCTCGAGAACGTGCAAGAAAAGTTCACTTTTAAGCTCATATTGTCTCTGCGGAAGCTTTGAACCGTGTCTTCGATGCATGATAATTCATCGTTAATCAACATCAATGAGGTGTATCCTTTTTCACTTGTTGCAACTCTTCCGAGAGGTAAACCGGAAGTTGCTATTCAATCCATTATTGCATAGGATGTGCATTCATCTATTGTTGCACGGAATATGCATTTCTTCATTTTCGCATAGAACATGCTTCCGATTATCGTGCATAGAACTTGCATTTGCTAACCTTTGCATAGGATATGCATTTTGTGCTATTAATAGACCATGCATTTTGTACTGTTACATTGAATATGCATTCCGAAGTTACATAGTACATGCTCCGATTCTCGTTGCATAAAATATGCTTCCATCTTGTTTCTCACATTTTTGCATGAAACATGTCTCTAACATTGTGTCATAGTTGTTCGTCTTGCATAGAACATGGACTCTTGCTATATTATGCTTGTTAAGTTTCTTTCTTATACAAGCACGTTATTGTATGTACGGTTCATTTGGAAGAGTTCCAGGTGAGATCATTCATGTCCTTCACCACTCCCTGTTTTGGTTTAGAGCATTTGGACGTGTTCCGATGTTCATCACCACTCCCTGTTTTGGTTAAGAACATTTGTACGTGTTCCGATGTTCACTACCACTCCCTGTTTTGGTTTAGAGCATTTGGACGTGTTCCGCTGTTCACCACCACTCCCTATTTTGGTTAAGAGCATTTGGACGTGTTCCGATGTTCACCACCACTGCCTGTTTTGGTTTAAAGCATTTGGACGTGTTCCGATGTTCATCACCACTCCCTGTTTTGGTTTAGAGCATTTGGATGTGTTCTGATGTTCATCACCACTCCCTGTTTTGGTTTAGAGCATTTAGACGTGTTCTGATGTTCACCACCACTTCCTATTTTGGTTAAGAGCATTTGGACGTGTTCCGAAGTTCACCACCACTCCCTGTTTTGGTTTAGAGCATTTGGATGTGTTCCGATGTTCATCACCACTCCTTGTTTTGGTTTAGAGCATTTGGACGTGTTCCAATGTTCACCACCACTCCCTGTTTTGGTTAAGAGCATTTGGATATGTTCCGATGTTCACCACCACTCCCTGTTTTGGTTAAAAACATTTGGACGTGTTCCGATGTTTACCACCACTCCCTGTTATGGTTAAACAAAAACAGCCGGATGTGTTCCGATTGTTTATCACTATTCCTTGTTTTGGTTACAAACGTTTGGATGAGCTCCAATGTTTATTACCGTTCCCTTTGGTTCAGAACAGTCGGGTACCCCCCGGTGTTCACACCATCACTTCTCTCCTACCGCATGCAACGCGTTAGGATCTTGTTTGACACCTTGGGTGCACCCGACGATTGTGTTATTCTTTGCCTTTCCTGCATGGTGTTTGGTTAAGCTTGCATAATTTTCTTACATCCTTTCTGCATGAAATGTGGTTTGGTTCATGTCTACTTACTTCTATTCATGTTAGAGGTTGCTATACCTTACTCCAGTTTGTTTGACTGTAACATTTCTTTGCATAACATTTGCATCTAGATGTTTCATTACAGCCTCATTGCATGATCATAAGTTATGTTTTTGCATCATGCATATCTTTTGTATCTTGCCCCAGAACTACGCTGGTTTAATTCCTTGCAAATGGATACATAGGCAGCCAGCGGGCGCAGCCGTTCTTTGTCTTACTTGTTTATTTGTCCAAGTCTTCAGCCTTGTTTTGCCATCCTTTTGTATTGTTTTTGGGCTGGTTTTCAACTATAAAAAACTCTATTTTTTGAGGCTTAAAATGATGGTTTGAGGCTATCTTGTGTAAAGGGGTAATCCACCATTCTTGTTGTTTAATTGTTTAAGTTTTTGTGCCATCTTTTCATCACTTTCAAAACTCCTTTTTTGGCCCTTTTAACCACTGAATGGTAAAAACCAACTTTTGAAGTCCAAAATTATAGGGGTTAGCCTCCCCTCCTTGTGTCTTGCTTGCATGCCTAGTTAGCCTCACATGTTAGCATGTTTTTCTAGCCTAACTTAGCTTTAGTCCAGCATGTTTTTGCCTCTATTTTGACCTGTTTTAGCTCTGTTTTGGATTGTTTGGTTCATTTAAGCTTTGTTTTGTATGGTTGTAGTGCAATTTCCTTCACTAGCGTAGTGTTTTTAGGCTTTGAGCATCATTTGTGTGTCTTGGTTGCATGTTTGAATGCTTTTTCATGCTTAATTTCAGCACATACAATCTCTTCAACCTCCCTCGTTTCTTCACTTTTTCATTTGTTTTGAGGGTTGTTTAAGCTTGAGGTTGAGGCTCATGCTTAACGGTTTAATCCTTCTTTGAGGGTTCATTACCAACGACATGAAACTTCCCTCATGCCTTGAACTACCCTTTGGTTGACACTTCTTTCGCTTTAGAGGACACTCACCTTTGGACTTAATAGATTAAAGAATGAATCGATAATTTAAAATGAGTAAACAAAATGAACAAGTAAAAGAGGCAAGATAAACATCTTTCATGTTGCATTGCATGTGTTCGAATTGGACGTTAATTTGAACACAAGGAAAATGGGACATTTCATACTCGAAAGTGATGAAATGTGCCACTTTCCTCGATCACCATCATCCTTGATCATGCATGATAGGGTGGTGGCATTTTGAGTCTCATTTTGCATTAATTGAACTTGCACAATTGGCTACACAAGCCATCATGCAATGAAATTGCTTAATTGATGGTTTGTGAAATCAAATTTTGTCCCTCCTTTGATTTCTCCATGAAGAGGAGAGGCAAAATGTGTAAACATTTGTGAAAATACTCTGCTTTGCCCTGTCTACTCTCTGTTGCAGTAAAAAGTGGAGTTCATGTCATCAGTGGCTGACCGGTCACCACTAGTAGCCGACCGGCCACCAGTGGTAGCTGACCAGCCACCATTGGTAGCCGACAAGTCCCCTGTCGGCCACCAATGAAAATTGCACAGTGTGTTCCTGAGGTGGAGCAGAGGTGTTCTGGAAGTAGACAGCTTTTTTGGTGTTCAAGTGTGCAAACAGAGGCTGCAGCAACAACACAGTGGCTTTTCGGGTGAAGGATCAAGCATGCATACATTCCTCGCTTCCCTGGGATTAGTTAGTTGGTTTAATTAGCATTAGATCAAATGTGTGTTCTAATTAATTAGTTGTAGTTAATTAAGTGTTTTCAATAATTAGTTAGTTTAACTAGTTTTTCATTTTTGGTTTGTAATAATTAGTTAACTAGAATAGTTAATTAATTCGTTTTGTAATAATTAGTTAGCTTAATTAGCGTAGCAAGTTAGCTTATTCATTTGGACCTTTCGTCGTGAGGGCATAATATTATAATAAGTGTGTATGCGTGTGTGTATGTTTTCCAACCCCACGTCTTTCTCCATTTTATTTAATTGCTTTCAATGGTTAGATTAGGGACATTTTCAATTAGCATACCTTATGCTTGCATGATTGCATCCATTCATTTGTCTTGCATGCACCGAGGCTCGACGCATCATTCAAACTGCATCGTCATTTCAATATCTTCTTTGAATACGTGTTTAAATCGCATGTTATTCAAATTGAATCATATGCTATTCAAATTGAATCATATGCCATATTAGTAGCCGCGCTTATTAATTTCATATTGCATGTGTTGCATTAGGCATCTTGTATAGTTAGGATCATGCATTTTTCTAACTAGTTTTTGTTTTGGCTTGGAGTACTCGGTGAGTTTTACGCTTTAGCATACTTGCATGAGTGTGATTGCCATATTGCCATGTTTAGCATGCTTTCCATGAGGCTATGTGCTTAAATGCTAGACTACATGAATGTCTGTGGATGAAGGCTTGTTGTTTGAATTGGAATGATTCAACGAATGTGCATTTTAAGTCCACTTTGCTGAGTGGAAAATCATGTTTTAAGCCCACTATGTTTGGTGGCAAATTCAAACCATTTTCGAAAACAAACAATAGTTGAATTGTTCCAAGTCTTGCGACTAGTCTATACTTGCTTGTGTGCGTCACATAGTAAAGCTAGTTTAAAAACTAGAATAAGAACACCTAATGTTTATAAAGTATCATATCATGGTTAGTAGAGGCCGATCTTTGATCGGGCGAGCGGGGGTGCTCATTTCAGGACCTTCCTCTTTCGTACCTAAGTTTCCAAGCTGAGGCAACTTTGGTGTTGACGGACACGTGGCCTTTGGCACTAGTCAAGATTTCCTAAATTTCCCCAAAAACAAAATATTTAGGTGGCGACTCTGTGCAAACCAATTTTGGCATTATTTAATTTAAAATGGATTTTCCAAAAAGGTTTGCCAGACTTGGACACTTTGGTGTTTATCAGTTTCACATTGCACTTGTGAGACTAGATTCAGAACCGCGGGAGTCCGAATTGTGAGGCCTTTCTTTTCAAATCCTTTCCGAAAGGTGAGGCGCGGAAAAAGGCGAGTCCACATGTACATACAGAGCAAGAAGCCGCACTGAAGCGTTTTAAGCAAGAAATGGGTGAAAACAACCGAAAAGCTGGAAAAGCCTAACACCCTGCAAGGGAGATTTGTGACGAGAAGATAATCCGAACGAAGCCGGACAAATGCTTGTCGGCTGCCGAAGGAATCTGGTGGGATGATGACAACCTACACCTGGCTTATATTGATGAGGATTGGGGTGAAGACCTTCCTGACAACACTTGGTATGTAGAAGAGGTTGACCATATGACGAGAAGTGGCCGATATTTCAAACCACCACATCTGGACCAACCCAAGGCATCCGAGAAGGATAAAGAAGTCGAGAAGCAGAAGAAAAAATAGTTGGAAGAAGAGGCTGTGTTGAAACAGTTGAAGAAGATTCAAACTGATATATCTATCTGGGGTCTGCTTATGGCTTTGCGAGTGCATAGACAGGTTGTACTGTCGGTGATGGATAAAGCTAAGTTGTCCATCGACATTACCCTGGAACAACTGGTAGGATTAATTTCCTGGGAGGCGCTGTGCCAACTCTAACCTTCTCGAACAAGGAATTGTCGCCGGAAGGCTCTGCACACAACAAGCCTCTGTACATATCAATGGAGTGCCGAGAAAAATGGGTACCAGTAGTATTGGTCGACACTGGGTCAGCAATCAACATCTGTCCTCGTCGCACGGCTTATGATATTGGCTTGAGACCACCAGATTTCGTACCTGTAGCCCAGGTGATCCGGGCGTATGACAATACCAGCAGAGAGGTAATGGGAACAGTACAGATCATAGTACAAGTCAGCCCAACTCAACAGGATATCGAGTTCCATGTCTTGGATATTCCGGACACTTTCAACTTACTACTTGGGCGACCCTGGTTGTACTAAGTGAAAGCTGTCTTTTCCACTCTCCACCAAATGCTGAAGTACCTCCATGGAAAGGGGGTGGCTATTGTATCCGAGAATTTATCTATTCATCCTCCGCCAGAGGTCACTACACCTGTGTTGGAGATTGTGCATGGCGAAGAGGATGTTTTCCTTTCGGGGTTTACCTTGGCTGAAGCCCGGGTAGTGCAGAATATCTTGGTAGCTGATGAGGGCTTGTATGTCAGTGCCCAATCAATCTATTTCATGAACAAGCTCCAACATATGCCAGGAATGGGGATGGGAAAAAGTGGCCGAAAAGGCATTACTGCATTGGCCGATGTGCCACATAACTAGCATGTCTTTGGTCTTGGTTGTGCCACATAACCAGCATGTCTTTGGTCTTGGCTATATGCCCACCAAAGAGGACTGGGTTAGGAAAGGGAAAGAGATGGACGGCAGAGCCAGAGCTAAACAGACCGGGAAGCACTATGAGCTTGTGCACCGATCTATCTGGGGAACCCTGAATGGTCATTTTGTTCCGGAGGGAGAAGACTTCCCATTTTGCGGTTTCCCCGAACCTTGGTTCAATTCTGAGAAGCAGCGGGTTCTTGGCCTTGAGATTTTCTTTAACTTGCAACTGCAAGACAGTGATACAGAGGAACAGACTAAACTGACTTTTGAAGCTGAATGGAGCATAGAAAGTGATTCCAACAGCAGCGAGCTTGAAGTAGGAGCAGCACTGGCATGTCTCCTTTCAGATCCTCCAATCAACTCGGAGAGCTTGGGAGATAACCTGGCCGTTTCCATAATTAGGGACCAACTGGGGGTGAACCTTTCTAGCAGCATTTTGGATGCATCTGATGTACCATCCCTCATTTAGCAGCTAGAGGAGGGCTACCTGTCCAGTAGTTCTAAGTCGGGTAGTGAGCCAGAATCTGATTCCACAGAGTCTGTGGAGTTGGAATCAAATTCCAGTTCTTCTGAGTCAGAGTCTGGTATTCCTCGGGTTGATAACCCGGATGTCGAGGTTTTGTCTAGGTCGTCCTTTTCTTTTTTCTTTGAGTCGGTTGTAACCGAGGAAATTGATGAGCTTGACTTTCTGAATAAGAGTATCACCGCAGATTATGAGTATTTCTCTGTGCCGCTTATTTATTGCATTGATCATGATTTTCAAAATTTTAATGAAACTGAAGAGGAAGGAATTCCTCTGGTTTTGAAAATTTTGATTAATCGAGAGGAGGAGAGGTTTGCAAAACTCCTTGTTGATAAAATCATTGCTTTTAATGTAGGTACTAAGAAGGACCCGCGTTTGGTCCAAATTGGGTCCAGGTTGTCTTCAGAGAAGCGCGAGCGTTTAGTTGCTTTATTAAAAGTTTTCAAAGATGTTTTCGCGTGGTCCTACGAAGACATGCCTGGAATCGATCCTGAGATTGTACAGCATTAGATCCCTCTCGACCCCGAGGCCCGACCCATCAAATAGAAGCTACGGAGAATACACCCGGATTAGGCTTTGAAGATTAAGGAGGAGGTCACCAAGCAGATTGACGCCGGGTTCTTGCTAGTAGCTGAGTATCCAACATGGTTGGCCAACGTCGTCCCTATGCTGAAGAAAGATGGCAGAATTCAGGTGTGTGTGGACTTCAGAGATCTGAACGGAGCCAGTCCAAATGATGATTTTTCTCTATTACACATCAATGAATTAGTGGACTTCACCGCAGGTCATGCATTAGTCTCCTTCATGGATGGATTTTCCAGGTATAACCAGATTCTGATGACACCCGAGGATAGAGAGAAAACTGTTTTCACTATGACGTGGGGAACCTACTGCTACAAAGTGATGCCGTTTGGGCTGAAGAATGCCAGGGCTACCTATCAAAGGGCTATAACCACAATTGTGCATGATATGATCCATAAAGAAGTAAAGGTGTACGTAGATGACATTGTCAAGTCCAAGGAAAGAGAGGCCACTACACCGCCTTGAAGAAATTCTTCCAACGAATCAGAGAATACAAACTGAGGTTCAATCCACAAAAATGTACTTTCGGTGTGACAGTAGGGAAAATGCTGGGTTTCTTGATCACATAAAGGGGCATCGAGGTAGATCCTTCCAAAATCAAGGCCATCCTAGAAATGCCACCACCAAGGACTGAAAAGGAGGTGCGAGGCTTCCTGGGTAAAGTGCAATTCATAAGACGGTTTATCTCTAAATTAACCTTGACTTGTGAACCACTATTTGGTCTCCTAAAGAAAGGAAAAAAGTTTCGATGGGATGATCAATGTCAATTTGCTTTTGAACAAATCAAGCAGTATCTTCAGAACCCATCCGTGTTGTCGCCGCCAAAGCTGGAGAAGCCTTTGATTTGTATCTGTCAGTAACGGACACAACGATAGGATGCATGCTTGCTCAGGAATCTAAGGATAGGGTGGAGAAAGCCATCTACTATTTTAGTAAGAAAATGCTGGATTATGAGACCCGCTACACTCTGCTGGAGAAAGCTAGGAAGTTGAGGCACTACTTGTTAGCTCACTCCGTAATTCTGGTTTCGAGATTAGATCCCATCAAATATCTCTTTGAGAAACCAGCGCTTACAGGTAGGCTAGCCCGTTTGTTGCTTCTTCTCTCTGAATTTGATTTGAAGTATGTCACTCGCAAGTCAGTCAAAGGGAGAGCAGTAGCGGAGTTCCTAGCAAATCACCTAGTGGAAGGGGATGAACCGGTAGAATACCTATTCCCAGATGAAGCCATTCTGCAATTTGAGGAAGAGATTTGGACATTGTACTTTGACAAAGCGTCTAATCAGTATGGTTATGGGATAGGGCTGTTGTTGATAGCACCCGACAATTCCCATATACCTTTAGTCTTCAAACTCCGATTCAAGGTATCCAATAACGAAGCAGAATACGAGGCATGTATCGCTAGTTTAGAAGCTACCCTGGAACTAAAGGCAAAAGGTTGGACGTCATTGGGGACTCGAACCTAGTTGCGTCTCAAGCAAAATGAGACTGGAAGGTCAAAGAAGAAAATATGAAGATTTGTCACCAAACCCTGAACGTTTTGATCCCTAGGTTTGAGAAGCTAACTTTCACGCATCTATTGAGAAAGAACAACAGGTTCGCTGACGCCTTATCAACTCTATCTTCTATGATAAATGGATTTGGAGTCCGGATGCGTCCGATCATCATTGAGTAGAGATATACACCAGCCTATGAGACTATCGCCGTAATAGATAAAGCGCAAAATCAAAACCCTTGGTTCTATGACATCTAGAACTTCTTGGAAAATGAGGTTTATCCACCAGGGGCAAATGCCAAAGATAAGAGGGCAATATGGCAAATGGCCATTCAATTTATCATCTGCGGAGGTAAACTGTACAAAAGAGGTCATCTGGGAATGCACAAGTTATGTGTCGAAGCAGAAGAGTCAAAGCACCTAATGGAGACCATCCATGGGGGAGAGTGCGGAGTGCACATGAACAGAGTAATGTTAGCCTGGAAGATTCTCAGGCAAGGTTACTACTGGTCTACTATGGAGGAGGATTGTATCGATTTTGTTCGGCAATGCCATAAATGCCAAATTCATGCTAATCGCATGAACATCCCGCCGTCGAAGCTATACAACATGACTTCACCATGGCCTTTCTCAGCCTAGGGAGTCGATGTTATCAGCGCAGTCACATCAAAAGGGTCAAATGGACATGAATATATTTTGGTGGCAATTAATTACTTCACTAAGTGGGTGGAAGCTCAGTCTTATGTAATGTTGAAAGCAACGCATGTGGCTAAGTTCATCCGAAACAACATCATTTGCTGATATGGAGTCCTAAACGAGATCATTTCAAATAATGGCTCCCATTTCAAGAAAAAAGTGATAGACTTGTTAGAGAAATACAACGTGACTTTTCATAAATCATCTACATATCGGCCGCAAACCAACGGAGCTGTTGAGGCCGCCAACAAGAACGTCAAGCATATTCTGCAAAAAATGGTTGAGACTTATTGGGATTGGCCAGATAAATTGCCTTTCGCACTTTGGAGCTATAGAACTTCAATCTGTACGTCTACAAGGGCAACTCCTTACTCTCTTGTTTATGGGATGGAAGCTGTTCTGCCAATCAAAATAAAAGCTCTGTTGCTGGGGGTTATGGCTGAGTGTCAAATAGCAGAGGCAAACTAGCAACAGAGCAAGTTCGAAGAACTAATACTATTTGATGAGAGAAGGCTGAAAGCACTGTACCATGTTCAAGGTTATTAACGCAGGACTGCCAGGGCTTTTAATAAGAAGGTTAAGTCCAGGAATCTCAAAGAAGGCGATTTGGTACTGAAAGACAACCAAGCTCCCATCCATTGCCCTAGGGGCAAGTTCAGACCCAATTAGACTGATCCTTACATCATTAAAACTATCTGGTCGGATAGAGCTGTTATTCTCATGGACCTGGATGGCCTAGAATTGTCCCAACCAATCAACATAGACAAGTTGAAGAAATATTATCCCTGAGAGGCTCGCTAGGCCGAAAACCCGGAAGGGCAACCTAGGCAAAAGTTAGAGCACAAAAAAATTGGAAATAAAGAAAAACTAAGCTCGCAAGGTTGAAAACCCTAAACGGTGGCCTTGGCAAAAGTTAGAGCGCAAAAAGAGAGCGTTAATACTTGAGTGAACCCAAACCGAACTACGTAAGGCCTGATTTCCATCTTCGAGATACGTAGGCAACTTCATTATGAAGTTTGGCCGTAAACAACTCCAAATCAACTGTGCCGTCCATGTGTTAATCAAGTCATTTTTGTCCGTTCTTTACCTGAAAGTTTGGTTATGATCCTTTTTCTGAGAGCTGGTTACAGTGCTGAGCAGTGTTATTCAGTCAAGGGGCAATTTGTAATCTTTGGATTCGGGGTTGTACATCTCGAGGATTGATTCCATGTGTGTCAAGTAATGATCCTTTTCGAAATTGGTTTTGAAAAGTTTTAATAAAAGTTGATTTTTGCTCAAATTTTGCCTTTTACAACTTAGACCATTTTTGGACCCAAAAAAAAAATTATTCAATGCTCACAACTTCAATTTCATTGATTTCAACACAAAGTTCTCCAACTCTCGATTCAAATCAAAGTTTCTTTTATTACATTTATAAAACTTGAAAAGTAAAGATCGAAGCAATAAACTAGGGGCATAGATGAGTCAGATGTTCCTGCATCCCCCATTTGTGCTTATGGAAGCTTCTGATGGTAAAGTAGGCCCAGATTGTGCCTCATCTTTGAGCCAAGTCAGGCACTTGCCAGAAAGGGCACAGCTGAAACTAGGGGCAGGGGCCAGAAGCTCTCTCGTCCTCCAAGCAGTGAGGTATCTAGCCAAATGTGAACCTCAGATTGGGAATGAAACCGGGTACTCTACTCCCTCCTCTGGGCAAGTCTGATCATGTCCAAACTGACATTTGAACTGGAACGGAAAGTAGAATACACAATATGTAAGGCCAAGCAGCTCAATGCCAGGTTGTCGAGTCATGTTGTAGCTCATTTCGGTCAGATTAAGCCAGGGGCAACACCAAGCAATGTCAGCGGCAGACCTGTTGCACATCCAGTGGCACCACCCTCCCTCGTTTGGGAAATCCACTAGCTATTAGCGGAAAAAGTATGCTCGGGTTGAGTATGCGGGGCAAGAGTCCACTACCTTCAGCTTGTCCATTACCCATATATGGGGGGGATGAAAGAAAAGAGAGACTAAAAAATAAAGAGATATGTGTTGAGAGAAAAGTGAGAAAAGGGCTTTGAGAGAAAAACAGAGTATGAGTGCCGAGTGATGTGAGAAACACCTATTAGAGGGGGTAGGAAACAGTAACTGCAGAAGTAGTGGACTCCCTGCGAATTTGTTTGTCTCTCGCCGATGGAAGGCGTCTAAGCCCATCAAAGTCTCAGCCAATACCAAACCAATACAACTGTTACCCTCTTTCAAACCTTGGGCCACTTCAATTAGCCGAATACTAGACCCGCTAAAATTAGGGGCAAGAAAGAAATGAGCCAACATACACGAACAAAGGGTATGTTACCGAAAACCCCGCCAAAGAAGATTACCTCAGTCGCCAACCTTAGAAAATCGATGGATCAAACTGGGAATATCCAACTCTCCGTTGTGAACCAAGGATCGATCCTCGTGTAGAGTAAGCCCGCACATCCGTCCCAAAGCTTGGATGTGGCCAAAGCGAGCTTGAGGCATGATTTCCTCATCGCGTCGGGATTCCATTAACACTTGAAATTCTTCTATTGTCAGGCATATCTCTTGTCCTCCAAAGCTAAAAACATGGGTAATCGGGTTCCAATATCTAGCCGCGACATGTAGGAATGGAAAACAAAGCAGAGAATGACTCAGCGAGAAAAGTGCATTTATGCCGAAACCCCAGAAATTCACCATTTCCGAGCCATCCAAAATCGGAATCCAATTCGAGAGTTTTTGGGCAAAAAATGGCTCCATTTGTGAAGAATTTGCAGCTGAAATGAAGAAACTACGAAGCTCAACCTTTTGTACAAGATAAGATAGTGAGTGGAAGCCAGGTGTCAACAATCTGGAGGTCCTGTACATCGATGGCCGGCAAGGCTCATTGATAGCCGGTAAGAGGGATTGATGGCCGGCAAGCCACCCCTCATGGATGGCAACCTTTTTTTGTGGCCAGCAGTCTCTCATTCTGACCTGTTGTCCCTCTTTGTGTTGAACAATGCTGAAAGCATGTGTTTTGTTCTGCTTTTAGTCTGGTTTAAGGTCTTGTTCTCAGTCCTTTCGGCTTTAGCAAGTTTGTTGTTTTGTATTTTAGTTGTTGTTGCATAGTTTTGCTTATCGAGTTGTATGTTGTTCTGTTTATCGAGTTGTCGTCGTTTTGTTTATCGAGTTGTTGTGTTGTTTATCGAGTTATGTATTGCTTTTCATTTCAGTTGTTGGTTGGTTCATTACCCGATTAAGAGTGTTGTGCCGATACAAGTGTTTAGTTTTCAGTATCAAATTCAATCTTATTTCCATGCTAAGTGGTGCTCATGATGCAAAAATACAACACTTTTTCAAAGAAAAACTAGTTTTCATTCCAATCATGGTTGTTTTTACAAAAATGCAGTACAAGTTTTTAAAACAAATAAAACCTATCTGAAGCTGTACAATGTGCTAAAACTACAAACAAAAAGAAACTAAGTAAAAATAAAAAAATCAGCACTGGTTGCCTCAGGCTCGAGAAGTCCTCTTCGTCTTCTTCCTCGGAGGAGAGGACTCTGGGACACTGTCTCCGTCAGCGCCACTGTCTGAACTTGGACCGGAACCCAAGCCGGTGTCATCATCGCTCTCCATCCCAAAGCTCGCCTTGGCATCACCTCCACTCTCAGATGACTCTGAATGCTAACTCGCTGGCTCCTCAGAGTCGTTCGTCTCAGCATCATCATCACTCAGAATAGGCTCTAAAGGGCCGCTTTCAGCTCGGGTGCCCCTAGCTTTGCCTCGACCGCGTGTCAGAACCTGTCTCTCTCTCTCCTCCCTGTTGCTAGAGGAGGCACTACTAGTGTGGGCACTGCAGCTGCCGCTAGCGCCATCGGTATGCGTGGAATTTGAAAAGACAGTTGTTGTGTATCAGTTATAGCATGTATATCAGATGCAAGCATAGTATGCAGAATGAGTATGTGCAGAAATCAGATACAATGTATGAATACAATATGCAAGTGCAATGTGTCAGATGTGGTCTATCAATGTAGTGTATCAATGCAGTTTGGGAAGTTTTCAGTTGAAATGTCAGTGTCAGTGTGTCAGTGCAAATTTGATGCCTGGAATGTAAAACTGAAAAAAGTACCTGAATACCGTAGAAGCTGAGCAGCACCTCTCTCTTCTGTATCATCCCCATCAGCGAGGCTATTAGCTCAAGGGCGCCTCCTGTGTACTCGATCGATGCTTGTAAATGCAGTTTGAATGATTAGTATCTACAAGAGAGTATGTCTAAAATAAAACATGGAGTGCAAGTGAACATATCAGAAATGACACATGGAGTGCAAGTGCTGAAGTGTGGTTCATACTGGAGTCAGGCCTCAAATCCCGACAAGCTCATGACCAGCCACTGCGGCCTCAATCGGGACCTGATAAGCATCCCCGGTGTGTCGCCAGCAAGTCAATGTGGTGGGAAGCTCTGGCCAATCAGCCCTCTGTCCCGCTCGGGAAGCCCTTCTGCCAATGGCCCTGCTCGTCTGGGTCACTCTGCTCTTTGCTCTCGTGGCAGGAGCTCTCGCCTTCTCAGCACCACAAATACCAGCCAGGGGCAGCATCAAGTGTGTCTGGATAAAAGCTGCATAGTCACCCTCCGCTCGGAAGAAGTCGGCGTCGAGGCCTACCATGAACTGGATGACCTCCTCAACAGGTAGGCTCTCTGTCGACTGTATGGACTCTGGTGGAGCCATCGGGACGATCGGGTCGGGCAGGCCCATAATCTGGCGCACGAAGTGCTCACCCAAGAACCAAGCCCAGCAGATCGGGCCCTCAAGCAAAATATTGTAGCAGGAGATGGCCCAGGTGCTGACAAACTCATCCTGGACCCCCTGGCATCAAGACCCATGGCTGCCACATGATCTGCAAACAAAAGTTGTACAAATTATTTAGTTGCTGTTAGTTGCTAAACGGACAGTTTCAAAGCAAAAATGACTGTGTGTCGGATTACCTCATGGGCAGCTACCGAGTCGAAGTACTGCCTGAAGAATGTGAAAGGCTCATGGGTCCTACGGCAAAGCTGACTGTCATATATCCACGAATAGGGGGCTGTCAATGGAAGCTCCTCCACAGGCTCCAGGGCGAGAGTCAGAAAGTATACGTATACCCATAGCTGCAGGGAAAATGCAATGGTATGTGATCAGTATAGTATCAAGCAGATACAAAAATGCGAAGCAAAAAGCATACAGTGTTTGAACAGATACAGAAAGGTGAAGCAGAAAGCATGTGTTGATATAGATGTAAAGCAGAAACTGTAAAGAAAATATAAAGTACATAGAGGGAACTGAGATGTGTACCTCCCAGGCTTGCCAGTAGCCTCCAATCAACTCTCCTCACAAACAGGAGGTAGAGCTCATATATCCGTATAGCGTGGTGAGGCCAGCTCCGCCCCAGTCGTAGAAACGAACCCGAGGAAAGGTCACCAGGGTACTCAGCAAATGCAGGCCTACGGTATTCCACCTATTTGAAAACAAGGTGGTACCGAAGACGAACATCAGGAAATCCCTAGCATACTGCTCGGTCTCCTCTATCATCTCGGGCTCGGTCCCTTTGAATCGCTCAGCGAACCAAGTGTATCTGATCATCCCGTCCGGTATATGGGTGGGCATGGCCCCAGCAGCTTAAACTAGGCTGCCTCTCACTCCTCTATATTTGTATCAATAGGGATCAAATCTCCCCCTACGTCTAAGCTAGTGATCATGGCAAAGTCGTAAGGAGTCATCGTCATCTCTCCTGCGGTGGAAAAGTGGAAGGAGTTGGTGGTATCCCACCACTTCTCCACTAGTGCTCCTAGGAGGGGACAGCTCGCAGTGACCTGAGTCAAGCCAAAGCAGAAGAGGCCGAAGCCTGCCTCGTCGATGATGTCACGAACTCCAGCTGGGAGCTCGTTATACTAGTCTCAAGCGGTCTTGGCACCGTAGCCTCTGAAGGCGCGAGACTCGCTATATGGCAGAAGACAAATGCAATCAGATATAAGGCAGTGTAGGAAATGCAAGTAACTAAAGGTAAAATACATGAAAATAGAGGTCATACCTCAATGGCAATGGCCGACAAGTGAGAATCCGGCTCCCTCAACAAAAGGTCCTTCGGTGCACCGTGGGCAAACTCTATGAAGCGTCTAATGCCCTCGAAAGTGGGCAATATGTGTGTCTATGGGTGATATCTCGCCGGATTGAAAGGTCATACCCTCAGTGGTAGCGGCTCTGGCTCGGCCTCGGGCTCGAACTCCGTCTCCAAGTCAGCCTCAAGGTCAACTATCGGCTCCTCTACCTCCGGCACAGGTGGAACAACTAGGAGAATCTTGGAAGGAGCCTCGTCGTGAGGAATCTCGTCCGCCATCTGAAAATAGGTGAGAGATGGGTGAAAAGTGAAGAAAAATGAAGAAAAAGGGTAAACTTGGAAAAAGTCAAACCCTAGGAGAGAAAAAATGGAGGAAAAAGTTAAAGCCGAGAAAAATGCACAAAACTCAAGAGAAACTCAAGGGAAACAAGCCTAGAATGGTGAAAATGAGAAAAGAAGCACCGAAATCAAATTTCAATCAGTTCAAAGTGAAGGAAATAAAGAGGGTTTAGCGAATCAAATTCGCATGGGGCGTTGGAAAACGCGTAGAAAGTGCAAATCTAGAGAGGAGTGTCTAGAGAGAGAAGGAGGAAGCTTTTGGACAAGAGGGTGTGAGGAAATGAGCCCTAGTGGCTCATACTTAAAGACCCAAGCTGAAATGACCAAAAAACCTTTAATCTGCCATCGATGGCCGACAAGGCTCATCAATGGCCGACAAGGTTCACCAATGGTCGGCACCTGGCTGGCGGCCCTCTCTCATGGCCAGCAAGTGGCCGGCAGCTTTCCTTGGGTTCTTGATGTTGTTTTGTGTCCTTGGTTTTCAAGAATTGAAGGGACTGTTCACTATTGAGTTTAGAATGTCTCTACGGAAGCTCAAAAGTGTGTTTTCGGTACGCAATGTTCGTCACTTGTCAACATGAATGAGGTGTATCCTTTAAACACATTGTAATTCTTCCGAGAGGTGAATCAGAAGTTGCTATTGAGTTTGTCTTCATCAAATCATGCTTTGGTATCTTGCATAGAACATGCATTTCCTATTCGTTGTTACATAAAACATGTACTTCACTTTGTGGCATAGAATATGCATTTCACATGTGTTGTTGTAGGATGTGCATCTCATGGGAATTGCATGTGTGTCTTGCATTCACTCTTGAATCATGCATGGAACCTACATCCGCTTTTGAATCAAGTATAGAATATGTTCCTGTTACGAAGTATGCATAGAATATGCTTATGCTTTTGTTTCTCACATAGAACATGCCAATAACATTGTATCTCAATTGTTCATATTGCATAGAACATGCATTTGTACTGTATTGCACTTGTTTAGTCTCTTTCCTACACATGCATGATATTGTATGTACGGTTCATTTAGAGGAGTTCCAGGTAATCATTCGTGCCCTTTGCATTGCATCCTTTTACTCTTCCTCCTCTCACGTGAGACGCATTTGGTGTGAACACCGCAACCATTTATTTTTGTCTTGAGTGTTTGTCCAAGTCTTACATCCATGTCAAAATGGGTCGTTTCTGGGCTTCGATATTCACTCACGTCATTTCATGACTCCGAGTTCTATCAAAGAGAGGCAACTGTAGACACCCCATTATTTATGGCCCTTCAAGACTTGGATGTTCTTGCAGGTACATCCGATGACGAGTCTGTTTGCTCACCAAGCCCTCGAAATCCTCAGCGGAACGCCACAACTTTGCGCCTTTCAAATGTTGCAGGTGCATTAGTCACTCCAAACGGCATAACAAGAAATTCATAGTGACCATACCTTGTTTTGAATACGGTTTGCTCAACATCTTCTACCTTTACCTTCAACTGGTGGTACCCGGATCTCAAGTCAATCTTAGAAAATATTTGTGATCCCTGCAACTGATCAAACAAGTCATCAATATGGGGTAAGGGGTATTTATTCTTTATCATTACCTTATTCAATTCTCGGTAATCAATACACAGGCGTAAAGTTCCGTCTTTCTTTTTCACAAATAATACCGATGAACCCCACGGCGAAATACTTGGTCGGATAAACCCTTTGTCCAGTAGGTCTTGCAATTGCTCTTTCAGTTCTTTCATCTCAGTAATAGACATTCTATAGGGAGTTTTTGAGATAGGCTGGGTGCCCGGGACAACATCAATGGTAAATTCTATCTCCCTGTCCACCAATCCCCCTGGCAGTTTGTCGGGAAATACATCCGGAAGTTTTCAGACCACAAAAATGTTATCCAATTCAATAGTCACAGATTGTTCAGATAATACACTACACAAATAACCCTGGCACCCTTTCCTAATCAATTTACATGCTTTTATTGCAGATATCAAATAAGGTGGAAGCACTACCCTATTACCCATAAATTCAAATTCAACATGGCCTGGCGGTTTAAACACAACCCGTTTTGTCACACAATTGATAATGGCATAATATTTCGATAGCCAATCCATACCTAGAATTATATCAAAGTGTTGAATGTCCAAGGGTAACAAATCCACATATAAGATAGTATTGCCAATCCGCATGTCACAAACACGATACACGGATGCACATAATACAAATTCCCCAGATGGAGCAGACACACATAGCAAATATGGCAATGATTCTAGAGGTCTAGTCAATCTAGATGCAAATATAGTAGACACAAAGGAATGTGTTGAGCTGGAATCAATTAACACAAAAGCATCTTGATTGCATATAGAAATAGTACCTGAGACAACAACTTCAGTATTCCGTGTGTCACTTGGGACGAGTGCAAAGACTCTCCCCTGTCTCATTGTGTCTCTGGTGGCAGCAAGCCTCGCAGTATTGCCCAGTTTCGGGATGGATCCGGTTGAGCTAATGACTGGTTTTCCACCTTTTTGTTGTTCAGTTTGCGTGCAATCCCTTGCCATATGCCCCATTTCCCCACATCCATAGCATGCCCCAGAAATACGGTAACAAACTCCACGGTGCTTCTTACCACATTGAGTACATGTTGGCGCCGTATTTCTGGCAGAGCCTGAAGTGCTCAAAGACCCCGTGTTTTGTTTCTTTGATGATTTCTTTCCTGAGAAAAAGCCTTGCCTTTTAGCCTTCCAATCGGCTGGTGGCTTGCCTCGGTTGGCCATGTTCGTTTCTGACATTAAAGCTCGGTCTAACACATCAACATATGTGGGCAATTTCAGCACATTTACTCTTTCAGAATGTCATTGCGAAGACCGTTTTCAAACTTCCTCGTCTTTTTGTAGTCAGTGTCAACCATATGTGGGGCGAATCTAGCCAATTTGGTGAACTTGGCTTCATATTCAGCCACGGTCGTATTGCCTTGTTTCAATGCTTCAAATTCTGACACTTTTCTATCACGAACACATTGTGGGAAATATTTCTCATAAAAGAGTGCAAGAAATTGTGCCCAATCAATGCCTTTGTTATCATCACGAACTAGTATCCACTACTTTCTCGCTTCATCTTCTAATGTGAAAGTGGCCAATTGTACTTTCTGTGTCTCCAGGCATGGAAATAGCTCGAATAATTTTTCAATACCAAGAACCCAAGCTTCAGCCTTCAATAGGTCCACACCTCCATGGAACATTGGTGGCTTCATTTTCTTGAACTCTTTAGTCAGGGCTATTGTTTGGTCATCATTTTGCAAATCTGGTATGGGTTGCACCGGAGGCGGGGGTTGCGGGTGTTGCCATTGCTGTTGTTGCCTTAGTGTTTCTGCCATGTCTTGCGTCATTCTCTCCATTCGGTCTAGCCGAGTAGTGGAGGACTCTTTTAGCTCACCGGCTCTTGTTCTCACCATTATCTAATGAGACTTGCATTATATTTCTCATAGAATTTATGCACAATATTCATATATGAAATAATAGAGTAGCAAATTCGTACAATTAGGCAACAGTTATATATCATATAATTGCATACTTCAATCCACTTAGCAAGTTCTCAATGCATTCTACACGTATATTTATCACATGAATGCAACTTAGGTCTTTTCTAAACACTCTATCACTCATTTGGACAAGTGTGTGAGTCATTACTTGTACTCTGATACCACTCTGTCATGACCCAAACTCGGCCAGTAATCATGAGATTACCTACGGCCTCAGTCAGAAATCAAACCATATTTAATAATAGAGGGCCAGACTACAGAAGCAATGCTTACAAAGATTGTCCAACGAGTTGTACATACATGGTCTAATCAAAAACTTTCTCACATACATATAACAACTCACACCATGCAATATTAACATTACGTATGTACTACATACATCCAAGATCATTCAAAACAGTAACAACATCAAAATTCAAGGTTATACACAAAGTTGCTCATACATGACCATAAGAGAACAAAAACAAAAGTAAGCCTCTTGCGTGCGGCGACCTTGGTTGACTCTTCAAAACTCGATTTCTCATGGCTCACTGGGGTTGAGACTGGACATCCCGCTGCTCACCTACATACATCTAAGTAAAGAGTGAGCTAATACCTAGTGAATAATACCAAAGTAAAGGAGTTCATGAATGAGATTCGTTTAATTGATAGGTTATAACCCAAACCTGTTGATCAATACCAACGCAAAACGACCTTCGATCCAACATATCATATGTCTTATCCATATTCATTTACTAAACGACCTCGAGTCCATCTCATATTTGTAAAACGACCTTGGGTCCAATTCATAGGCAAAATGACCTTCGGTTCAATATATATACGAAACGACCTTAGGTCCATCATATGTAAAGCAACCATGGATCCAATTTACACACAAAACGACCTTGGGTCTAACTAATCCATTTTCGCACTTATGCGTACTCATGATCCATAATCACGTTCATATTCATCTCTACATTCAATTCAAAACGACATCAGGTCCAATCATTCCCTTATTCGGAATCGCCTTTGGCCCATTCAGCAATTATACAAAATGACCTTGGGCCCATTTCATATTCGTTCAAAATCACCTTTGGTCCGTTCAGGTGATTTCATACTTATCAACTTCATTATAGTCTTACACAATCAAACGAGGAGAATACTCATCCATAATTCGAATTCACAAGTCCAGAACACTTACACATGAATAGCATTAACAAAAATAGCATATACAAACTGTCTTTACTACAGTATTACTGATAGTGTTCCGGTGCTTGATTCGTCCTTACACTTGAGCCTACATAATTCATAACACATTGGGTCATAATACAATTCAATCTGTTCTTTAATTTGCTTAATGCTCTTAGGTTTTTTTCGTGTCTTTTAATTCGTTTAGAATGTCCAATGCATGCCTAAGAGTGCTTAGAAATGAAAGAGAATGGAAAACGAATCATAAATGACTTTTCAAAAATTCTAAAACAGGGCTCTCCGCTCAAGCGTAGCTTTGGTCGCTCGAGCATGCCCCTTTGGTCTGTAAAAGTACTGGTTGTGTGGAATTCACGCTCGAACGAGATTCTCAATGCTCGAGTGGGAAATTTTGCAAAATAGGGTTTGCTCAAGTGTAGAGTTTGCCGCTCAAGCCACAGTGCAAAACTCTACAAAACTTCTGGGAGCTCGACTTTCACGCTTGAGCGACGCTTTTCTCGCTCGAGCGGATAGGTCAAATTCTGGGTTTTCCAGAATTCTTTTTGAAGCTCAAAACACATCTTCAAATGTCTAATTCATGTATAACTCATCCAAACATGCAAGAATACACCTAAAAACATAATTTCGAAGAGAACTTTCAACCATAATTCAAAATTCCATGGATCTAATGGTTTTAAAACATGAACTTTACATGTATATACAACCCATGTTTTGTATCTTGCATAGACAAGCTTCAAGGCTTGAAACTAAGCCTCAATACATGAAATTTCTTAAATGCATGTATCAAACAATCCTCAATGAAACATAACCAACATGCTTTACATTCAAATATGCCAAATCATGGCCAATTCTTACACGCATGCATCCAATGATTTCAAATTCACCAAGCTTAGCTTAGTTTGTATATTAAACTTCATATATACTTTGAATTCACTTAGTTATGAACTTAAACTCATAAATTTGAGTTCAATTACTCACCTAGAGTCTTCAACCCTTCCAATAATGGCTAATTCTTGAGCCTGGCTTCCAAATTCTCAAGCTCTTAGTTCAAATCTCCAATCTTGAGTTTCCTTCTCTCTCAAATTCGGCTCCCTTTCTCTCTCTCTAACGTGTATCTTCAGATTTTTGAACTCAAAATGAGGGGCCTAAGTGTGTATAGTCATATATATACTAAGTGATTAGCTTAAACTAATCCATCTTAATTAAGGTTAATCAATTGTACTTAATTTAATCAATTTAATCTAATTATTTTGATCCGAATCAGTTTTCAATTAAATTTTGCCATAGGCTCTAAAAATTACGCTAATCACATTAATACGGCCAATTTTAGTTTCTGTCGCCTCTATGGCCTTCAATTTAAATTTATAACAGAAAATCAAACAAATTTTCCTGCAGTGAACAGATAGAAACTCAAAAACACATATAATCATATAATTAGCATTCAAAATTATATCAAGTTCACAATTATAAGCATAATTAAGATTAATTAGCATAATAAAGAGTTGGGTTGTCACATTCTTCCCCCTTTTAGGAAGTTTGGTCCCCCAGACTTATGTTACCTTCTGTAGGAAACAAATGTGGGTAGTGTTGTCGCATTTCTTCTTCTTTCTCCCATGTGGCATCCTTACCATAATATTCTTTCCATTCCACTTTTACCATTGGAATGGATTTGTTTCTCGGCTGCTTCACTTGTCGGTTAGTAATCCGTTATGGCCATTCCCCGTAGTCCATATTTTCATCAAGTGCTATTCGGTGATGGTCAATCACATGGAACAGATCTTGGAGATAGCCCCTCAACATTGACACGTGAAACACATTGTGCATTTGTTCCATTCCCGGCGGTAAAGCAACTCTACAAGTAACTGGACCAAGCCTTTCCAAAATTTGAAACGGCCCAATGTAATGAGGTGATAGTTTACCCTTCTTGCCGGACCTTAATTGGCCTTTCATTGGATTTACATGAATGAACGCATGATCACCGACCTCATGTTCCAGAGGCCTTCTTCTAACATCTGCATAACTGTTTTGTCGGCTCTGAGCTATCATAAGCCTTTGTTGAATAACTTTGATTTATCAGTAGTTGTCTGCACAAGCTCGGGCCGAAGCAAGACTCCATCCCCATCTTCAGTCCAGCATATTGGAGATCTACATTTTCGGCCGTACAAAGCGTCATATGGCGCCATGCCAATGCTAAAGTGGAAACTGTTATTATACGCTAATTCAACCAATGGCAAGTAAGTCTCCCAACTCCCTTGAAAATCCAAAGCACACATTCGGAGCATGTCTTCTAGAGTCTGTATTGTCCGTTCCGATTGTCCATCAGTTTGTGGATGGAACGTTGTGCTAAGCCTCAACTCTGTTCCCATTGCCGCTTGAAGACTCTTCCAGAATCTAGATACAAATTTCGGATCTCTATCCGACACAATAGACACCGGAACTCCATGTAAACAAACAATCTCATTAACATAAATAGTAGCTAATCAGTATGCATCGTACATAGATTTTACAGGTAGAAAGTGTGCAGATTTAGTCAGTCTATCAACTATAACCAAAATGGAATCGATACCTCAAGGTGTTCGAAATAGGCCAACAATGAAATCCATGGTTATATGTTCTCACTTCCATTCCGAAATAGGGAGAGGTTGGAGCAAACCTGCTGGTTTCTGGTGTTCAGCCTTAACTTGCTGACACTGAAGACATTTAGACACATATTCTGCAATCTCGCGTTTCATTTTTGGCCATCAGTAACTCTGCTTTGGGTCTTGATACATCTTGTTGTTACCTGGATGCATAGCAAACATCGATTTATAGGCTTCATCGAGAATTCTCCTCTTTAACTCGGGAATATTTGGATCACATAATCTGTGCTGGAATTTCAGCACCTCATTTACAACACTGAATCTCGGTTTCGGGTTTGCTTCAAATTCATCAATTATCTTTTTGAGGAATTCATCCTTCTTTTGTTTTTGTTTGATCTCATCGATGATTGCTGGTTCGGCTAATTAGCCAATACAATCACCCCAGTCTTCGTAAGTATAGGCTAGATGCAGATCATTATCGTCCCATCATTCGCCCTCAACAGTCGACAAACAGTTGTCAAGCTCTACTTGTATCACCTTCACATCATAGGTGTCCCCCATAGGGTGTTATGAATTTACGGTTTCCCGGCTGTCTTCAATTCTTTCTCGTTCAAACTGCCTCAGTGCAGCTTCCTATTCAGTTATGTAAGGTGTTCACATCGCCCACTTCTTGGGTTGGGTTTTCCACACCGGTGCTCTCCAGCAACTTTTCTTTCTCATCAGCCCTTCTGGCTACTACAGCTATCTCTGCTTCTTTTCCCTCTTGTTTCATTCCAATTTCTTCTTCCTTGTCTGGCTCATCACTCAGCCATCCAGTGTTGTCAGTTGATCCACTCAAGTCGAACCAGCTAATTTGTACATTTCCTTGATCTTGCTCGTCAAAGAACTACAGATTATCTAAATCCTCTTCGAGATCTGCCAAATCATCTAACCCTTGGCTCCAGCCATCTTCCCTAACCACATTGATGTCTACCACGGTTGGCAGCACCAATTCAGGCTTGATTTGACCAGTTGACACAATATAGCAACTTGGATCATACACCCTGTCAAATAAGTCCTCAGGACACTGTAGCAGCAGACTAGCACTTTCCTCCAAGGTCGACTTCCCTTCCATTGTAAGTCTCATCACCACAAGCTTAGGTTGAGGTTTGGACGTGTCCATCATGCACAGATCTGTGCCTTCCGGAATGAACAATGTTGGTTTTGGTAGGTGGAAGGAAGTAATATATACGTTGGGGTCATAAGAGGTGGCCAGTGTATGGATCAAGTTGAGATTTCGAAGTGGAAGGGACTTGATTATGGACTGGGAGTGGATTTGTGGTTACGTTCAGTTTCTAAGGTGGAGTGATCACCTTGTTGTCAATAAGATCCTGAATCTCATGACGCAATTGAAAGCACTGGTCGGTGTCATGACCATGCTGTTGGTGAAACGCATAGTATTTTGCGAGGTTGTGTTTTGGTGGGAGAGGATCAAAAAGTGGGCGAGGTTCTAAAGGTTTGAGGTTCCCTTTCTTGACTAGCACCTTCATGGCTTGAGACAAAGTCATGTACAGTTGGTTAAAAGTCCTTTGGGATCAGGTAGGGTTGGACGGTATTTGTGAGCTTGTGTTGGCAAAGGGGTCAACAGTCTTGGTTATGGTGACAACACTTACGTCTGACACCCTCGCAGCTGTGCTACCACTGGCAGCATTGGAACTACGAACAAACGGCCTTTTTGTCGGCTCCTTCTCATCTATAATAAACTCCTACTTCATTGCGTCTTCGATCTGCACTCCCATTTCATGAAGTTCTATGAATTTAAATAACAGGAGCACAATCATTTTCTGCAACAGCTTGCCATGAAAATTCCGAACGACCTTCTTGATTTGATCCTTCTCGAAAGGCGTTGTGGTCATCATCGAGGCTTTAGCTCTCTATCTTGTCACAAATTTAGAGAAACCCTCCTTCGGCTCCTGGCGTGTTGCCTCGAGATCACAAGTTGTGACCTCAATCTATATATTGTAAAAATATTGAGCAATGAAGGCCTCGGCCATCTCTTCCCAATTCTGTTTGACAGAATCTTCCAACTTGGCATACCAAATGGCTGCCATACCCGACATGGTACGACCGAAGAGAGACAACTTTTCTAGTCTAGTTAAGCCCATTGGCCGTAAGATGTCCGAAAGCAAACGCAAGTAGACCATTAGATCCCCAGAGCCATCGAATCGATTAATGTGCGGCATTTTAAACCGATCTGGCAACGTAACTGCAGAATCAGTATACCTGTCCTTTATGTCCGGGATGGAGTTAACCTCTTGTGCTCTCTTAAATAACTTTTCTAGTTTATTGACCTTAAGTGCAGTTGGGTCAACCTTGAACTCGAACGGAGCCTCGGTCTGATAAACCGATGCTTTGGAAGCTTGTGCTGGGATTGGCTCTATTGGATTACCCTGGTTTTCTTGGACATTAGCAGTATGAGCGGCGGCTCCGGGTGTTGGGATACCCGTGGTAGGTGCATGAGATGTAGAGGTCGTAGCCGACTGTGGTTGTTGTTATTGTAGCCTGGTTATAACCTTGACTTGACGAACCGTGACCTCAACCTGACGAGCCGTATCCTGCTGTAGGGTTTTAACTGTCTATTGCAGATGGTGTATCAGTTCTTCCACACTGACTAGGGGATACTAGGCTATTGGGATAGGTTGATCTCGTGCTAGGCTAAAAGCAGATGACCATTCCTGAACCGGACTGGACACAAGTGAGCTGAGGGGTGACTGTTGTAAGAACTGAGCTGGTGAATTCTGCCTGATTCTCCTACATCTTGTAACCGGTGGGAGTGAGGTAAACACGGGTTTTCGCCGAACAAGATCTCCGGCTTTACAAAGTCTTCTGACTTGGGTCCAAAGTACTTGGGGGATATCCAAACTTTCTGATGCTATGGTTTTAAACTACCTAGCAAAAGAGCAGTAATTAGAAATCGCACAGCATCTCAACTAAGACGTTATCAACACAGACATGACCAAAGCTGTAGGACTATACTCCACACTGAATTCTGCCCCCAAAATAGATATCAAATTTGCAACTACTATGCACATTCCTGTACAGTTTCATTGTAAAGCACATACCAGTTAAGAGAGAGCCAAAACACTCTTATGAGGGGGTAGGGTTACCCTGTCCTAGTTTTTTCATGAACTAGGTTTCACTATTTCAAACAAGCAGTTTCACACAATCCTATATTTTGGGTGAGCATCCTGTCCTAGTTTGGAATAGTTACTATGGTTTTACTATATGCAGCTAGGGCCAAATGGTCAAAAGGGGGTACCTCAGCAAGACTACCTAATATACCTCTCACATCTAATACCGAGAAGTGAAAGGAGGATCAAACGGTACAGTGGTAGTCCAGATCTAAGGGTTGTGTTCCCATCATGGCAGAGCCCACTACCGATCAGCCTTTTGGTAAGCTTTTGGGCAAGCCTCCGGCAAATCGCTCAGGAATAGCAGATGGCAAACACAGTGACTTAAGCGCAAAAATGCAAATACAATACAAAGAACATATAAGTGTATATAACATTTCACATCATGAAGTTCGAGACAAGTTCTCTAATGTCCCCAGCAGAGCTGCCAGAAACTATAGCTCAACTTTTTGTGCTCCTTTCGAATATGACTAGCCCTACAGTTTGGACTCCCGTGGTTCTGAATCTAATCTCACAAGTGTAATGTGAAATAGATAACACAAAAGAGTCCAAATTCAGCAAATCTTTTGAAAAATCGATTTTGAATCAAAATGCCAAAAATAGACTGTTTTACCAGATACAAAGTCGCCACCTAAATATTTTTTGAAAAATTTAGGAAACCCATGACTTGTGCCAAAGGCCACGTATCCGTCATCACCAAGATTCTCTCAGCTCAGGAACTTAGGTACGAGAAGGAAAGGTCATGAATTGAGCACCCCACTTGCCCGAGCAAAGATCGGCCTCTACTAATCATGATGTGAATCTTATTTACATTATATGCTCTTGTTCCGATTATTAGGCTAGCATTACTAGGTGATGTGCACACAAGTATAGACTAATTTGCAAAAATTTGAACACTTTGATTCATGTTTGTTTTTTGAAAAGTGTTTGAATATGTACCACTTGAAAAAGCGATATTACATGTACATTTGATCAAATCATCCCAATTTGAGCAATTAGCCTTCAACCACAGGCATTCAAGAAAGTATATCAATTAAGCACTTAGCCTCATAGCAAGCATGCTAAACATGGCAACAATTACACTCATGCAATGCTAAAGCACAAAAATGCTCACCTAGTACTCCAAGGCGAGCTAAAAGAAACAAAAGAGTTAGAAAATATGCATGCTCCTAACTAATGCAACATGACTCATGCAACACATGCAATGGTGCAACTAATAGGCTCAGCTACTAATTTATGACATGTGAATCAATTTGATAGCATGCGGTTTAACACATATTCAATGAAGTATGTAAACTACAATGCTTGTTAGAATGATGAACCGAGCCTCAATGCATGCAAGACAAGTGGATGCAAATCATGGAGTATGCTAAAAGAAACATGATGTTCTAAACTACCCATTATAAGCAGATAAATAAAACGGAGAAAGACGTGGGGTTGGAAGACATGCACATTATTACAAGTTTGGCCCTCGCACAGGAGGGTCTGAATAAATGAACTAGCTAATTAATTACCTAATCAACTAACTATTACAAACCAAATGAAATAAATTAGCTAAGCTACTTTAACTAATTATTACAACAACAAATTAACTAACTACTTTAGCTAATTAATTAAATACATCACAAAACCAACTAATTAGTTAACTAATTAATTACAAATCCACTATTTACATCATGCTACTATTACAACATCACTTCACGAATCCTGAGGATCGAGGGATGGCTCATGCATGGATGTGGATTTCCACCCAATAATGCTCTTCGTTTTGCTACCGGAATGCCTCTGTTGCACAGTTAGAAAATTGCACTATTTTTTCACCTCAGCTTCTGCTCTGCTCTGCCTGAAAAAGGACACTGCCTGCCTGGAAAAAGTAGCCGGTAACCCAGAAGTAGTGGTCGGCCACCCACTAAAAGTGGGTTACCGCCCAGTAAAAGTGGTCTGCCGGCCACTAATGTTGGTTCTTTCTTGCAGCAACAAAGGACAAACAAAGCACAAACTAGAGTATTTTTAGGGGATATTTGTCTACCCTGCCTCTCCTTATCAGTAAACAGGTCAAAGGAGGAGTAGGCTTGATTCGCAAGCCATTAATCGATGCAATCTCATTGCGTGATGACTTATGAATCAAGGGACACAATTTCAATAAATGCATAACAAAAGACCAACAAAACCTCCTCCCTATCATGGATTGATCAAAGGAAGTGGTTGACCTTAGAAACTTGAACCATTTCATCACTAGCAAGTATGAAATGACCCAAGTTTCCATGTATTCAATTAACGTCCGATTGAACACTAAGTTGCTTTATTATCTTGCATCACTTTTAGTCTCAATTTTGTTACTTCATTCTAATTACCATTCATTCATTAATTCATTTAAGTCCAATAATGAACTTTGAGTCCTCTAATGGAAAGGAGCATCAAACAAAGAGTTGTTTTAGGCATGAGAAAGATACCATACCATTGGTAATGAACCCCCTAAGGGATTAAACCATTAAACAGGATACCTCTATCTCAAGCTTAAACAAGCAATTAGTTTGAAACAACTTTCAAAACAAAAAAAAGCTAAGAAATGAAAGAGGTTACAGAGGTGACTAGAGATGAATATAAGTATGGAAAACAAGAAATAAACACTATCAACTCAAATAGGTTGGTAGCTAAGGCCTAAACCACCAAACCTATGAAGACCGTTACACTACAAGCCTACAATACAAAACATGATTGGAACAAACACATAAAAAAAAAAAAAAAAGTCCTAAAATAGGCTAAAACAGTGCTGGAATTGAAGTCAAAAGAGTCAAAAGAGCTAAAAGAGCTAGTTACAACATGGAGCAAGTTAAGCTAGTAAGTAAGCACAAGGAGGGGAGGCTACCCCCTCCATTTTTGAGACTTCAAAACATGATTTTAGCCTTTGAAAATCCTCTAAGATTCAGTAGTAAAAAGCTCAAAAAACGATAATAGAAATGTGAGAAACACAAGGGCAAAGGCTTACGAAGTTAGGTGCAAAGAAGGGTGATCCACCCCTCCACCCTTAATGGCCTTAAACCACAAGTTTCAGCCTAGAAATTCAGTGTAAAAAATACTCCAACAATAGTAGAAAAGATGGCAAATAAAGAAGATAAACAAGTTAAGAATTATACATCTTGAAGAGAGATACCTTTTTTGAGTTACAAACCAACAATGACACACCCTTAAGAGCTAAATGCAAGCTCAAAAACACCTCAGTACAAATACCACAAGGTTTGGTTTAGAGTGTATAGGCAAAGAGTGAAGAACTTGCAAGAGAGTGAGAGAATTGTAGAGAGAGAAAAAAATTTGCTCCCAAATTTTTCTAACCTTTTAAATGTGAGAGAGGGTCCTCTGTATATAGAAAAACATGAGAGCACCTCAGAAATATCTATACAGACACGTATGGACTGGTGCATTCATCTGTGGAAACAACTGGCACAGTTGGCAAAAAGATCTGAAAAAACACACAAATGGTCGGCAACACACAAGTGGCCGGCAGGCCACATTAATGACCGGCAGTCCACACTAGTAGGTCTGCAGGTCTGTAGACACCCCATTTTTGACCGTCCTCAAGACTTGGACATCACCGTTTGAACACCCGGTGATCATCCATGTTTGTGTTCGTCTCAAGTTCCCGGAGGTCTCGGCTATGCGCCTTACCTCAGGATCTCCCGACTCGACTGTTTTGTGTTTGGTTTTGCACCAAACACTTTTGTTTTGCTTTCAAGGGGCAGGGAATGGCTTGTGAGACATCCCCACACATCACCGGCCATGGCTAGAGGCCACCGGCTAGTGTTTTGTTTTCATCGGCCATACATTTGGCCGATCGACACTCTGTTTGGTCGGTCGGCCATCTTTATTTGGCCGATTGACTCTTTTTCTGGCCGAAACCTCTTCTTGGGGGGGTTTGAACCTTTTGAACCCCCTGTTTTAGCTTCTTGAGGAAGCTTGACCCTTTTGAATTCTTGGTTCTAGCTTCTTGAGGAAGCTTGAACCTTTTGAACTCTTGGTTTAGCTTCTCCAAGAAGTTTGAACCTTTTGCACCTTGGTTTAGCTTCTCCTAGAAGCTTGAACCTTTTGCACCTTTGCCTAGCTTCTCCAAGAAGCTTGAACCCTTCTAAGCTTCCAAGAGAAGCTTGCACCTCTTGAACCTTTTGCCTAGCTTCTCCAAGAAGCTTGGCTCTTTTGTCTAGCTTCTCCAAGAAGCTTGGCCTTCTTGGCCCTTTTGCTCCAAGCTTCTAAGAGAAGCTTGACCCCCTTGACCCTTTTTGCTTAGCTTCTCTTAGAAGCTTCAAGCCTCCATCTTCTCTATAAATAGAAGTGCTCCTCTTCCATTTTAAGGGTTCCAAGAATTGGTCTAAGGCTCCATACATATATCTCTCTCCATATCTCCTCCATTTTAGCTCCAAATTGCTTGGTTCTTGGCCCCTTTGCACACCAACCCTTAGCCTAACACCTCCATCATCAACCTAAGGGTGTTGGAAGCCATTTTCAGAGGTTGAAGGTCTACATTTTTGGTCCATAAGCTGCTGGAGCTTCTTGGCTACAAGGGTGAGCTTCTTACCTTCTTTATTCCCCGTTTTTGCACACACTTTTAGCCTGTCTTACATGCTGATTTGAGCTTTGTGTATAACATAAAAAAGTTTTGTTTTTTTGTGTTTAAGATACTTCATTAAGGTCACTTTTGTGTTTGGGGTCGTCTACCCCGTCTTAGGCCTTGTTTGGCCCCATTTTGTGCTATTTTTGGTGAACTTCGGGACCACCTTGTTTGGGCCTCCTCACCACTGAAATCTTGAGGGATTTCAGTGGTGAGGATGGTGGTTTAAGGTCCTAAGAAGGAGAGGGCCATCCCCTCCCCTTGTTGTCTTCAAAAAGTCCCATTTTAGCCTCATGTGTGAGCACCTTTTTTAAGTTCATGTTGGCCATGTCTTAAGTGTTATTTGTGCTTATTTTGCCATGATATAGCACTGTTTTTAATTGGTTTAGACACACCATGCTTAGCTTGCATACATGTCTTGTAATGCCATGATTTGCCTTAACATGCTTTGTGCTTTGAGCCTTGTTTCTAGCATGTTTTTGGCTTAGCTTTGTGAAGCATTTGTGCATGATTTTATATGCTTAAGGTCTGTTTTTGGTTGTTTAGGCCATCCTTGCCATGCTTTGTATAGCTCCTTTGCATTCTAGCTTACTAGCCTTGGGTATGTGGGTCACTAGCATGCTTTACTTGGCTTATTCTCATGATTTGGCATCATTGGAAACCATATTTCAGTCCATGTTCCATGCTTGCATACTTGCATTTTCCATCCCTTTCATGCTTTGAAGAATTGATGGCTTATGCTCTATGTTTAGGCCCTTGTGCATGCATGCTTGTGTGTGTGTTTTCATGCCTTTGTTGCATCATTTTGGCCACTGTTTTGGGCCTGGTAGAGAGCTGTCCAAATTAGTATAAGACCATCCTCACATGTTGTTACATGCTTATATGCTTGCACACTTGCCTCCATGCTCATGTTGCATACTAGTTTGCATGCCTAGGTTGCATTACATTGGCATGCATACTTTGCCTCTTGAGTTGAGTATGATAGAGGTTGAGTTCATTATTTGTTTATGTGCATTTCATTCCACATTGAAATTGCACACTTTGGCTTCTTGGGCCATCATGCATTGAAATGCACGATTGGTGGTCTGAGGGTCGAGGACCGTCTTCCTTTGAGTCATGAACATGATAAGGAGGGTGGTGGTGCAAACATTGCTTTGAAAATGCATTGCCATGCCTTGTCTGCCCTCTGCTGCTGTCAAACAGGTTTCTGCAGGAAGATTTGGCCGGCCGGCCATCTGCAGTGCCGACTGGCCATCCATCAGTGGCCGATGGCTTCACAAGTAGCCGGTGATCATTCCCCATGGCCGGTGGCCATTCCTTCTAGCCGGTGGTGCTCCACAGTGTCCATGGAGCATACTTTGGGAGTTGTGCAACTTCCAGAAGAGTAGAGCAGGGAAAACAGAGGCAACTTGTGCATGGCGACGGATTTCTGAGCAAACCCGAGCACGCGTGCATTGGACCCTCTTCCCGAGGCCTTTTACTGCTTTCCTTAGCTTAGTTAATTTGTTAATTAATTAAGTGGACTGTAATATTTAATTAGCTTGTAGGTTAATTGATTGTATTATTCTTTTGGTCCCTCCGAGCGAGGGCGAATTTGTAATAAGTGTGGGTGCGTGTGTGCATGTCTTCCAACCCTCACTTCTTTCTCCCTTTTACTTACCTTCTTTTGATGGTTAGTATTAGGGCATATTTAAATTAGCATACCTTATGCTGTGCATGCGTGCATCCATACATTTGTCTTGCATGCACCGGGCTCGGCGCATCATACTAACTGCATTGTATTTCAATTCCAAGTTGAATACGTGTTAGTTGTAGCATCATCATATGCCATGTTTAGATTAGCCAAGCCTATTCTAGCTACATTTTGCCTGTGTTGCATTAGCCATCTTAACATGAATTAGGATCATGCATATGATTACTAACTAGTTTCTGTTTTGGCTTGGAGTACTAGGTAAGCTTTTATGCTTTAGCATATCGCATGCGTGTGAATGTTGCCATAATAGCATGATTACCATGAGGCTAGCTGCTTATGTGATATAATTGCTTGAATGCCTGTGGATGGAGGTCAAATTACCTAAGTTGGAATAATGCATTAAAATTGTGAGTTTTAAAGCCCACTAGATAGTGGCAAAACCATCTTTTCTAAGCCCACCCGAGAGTGGCAAAATCTACATTTTAAGCCTACTTGCGAGTAGCAAACCACTTTCTAAACAAACATGAAATGTTTTGTTCCAATTCAGGCGATCCAGTCTATACTTGTTTGTTGTGCGCATAACATAGTAATTCTAGGCTAATAACCGGAATAAGAACATATAATGTTTTCAAAACAAGATATCATGGTTAGTAGAGGCCGGTCTTCGGACCGGGCGAGAGGGGGTGCTCATAGCTGACCTTCCCCAATCGTACCCAAGTTCCTGAACCGAGGCAACTTTGGTGATGATGGACACGTGGCCTTTGGCACCGAGTCAGGGTTTCCTAAATTTCCCCATTTTAAAAATATTTAGGTGGCGACTCTGTATCTGGCAAAGCAGTCCATGTTTGGCACTTCTTTTCAAAAATCTGTTTTCTCAAAACGATTTGCCAGATTTGGACTCTTTGGTTCAGATTAAGAACCGCAAACAAAAATCGAGTCCGAACTGTAGCGTGTAGCGCGGTGTCCCCCGCGGGCGTGTTACAAGGTCCCAGGATGTTTAGGCTTGAAAAACTATTGTTTTGGTCCAAAAACAAGGCAAAAGGTTCATAGGGTTTTAAGGCTCAAAGCTAAAGCATTCTGCTGAGGACTTCGAGCATTTGACAAGCATATACAAATTCATCATTGGGTGCGCAATTGGTGGCGCCCAAGTCGTAAGGGCAGTCAAAAATGGGGTGTCTACACCTACTCAAAAAAAATGTGATTATTACGTACCACTAATAAAAAAGCCAAGCATAAATATAATTCAATGAAACACATACTCCAAATACTTCTCTATCTCTGGGCTATTGTACAACACAAACCAATAAGCAATATCACGAATTTCTTCAGACATTTTAGCAACTCGTGTGATTAGACCAATTGGACATGCAGTTTTTGTGAATATTGTCAACCCTTGTTGACGTTTACCACGATCTTCATTCTGTTCTGGTCGATTATGCACGGTTTCAATCCCATCAACATAAATTGAACAAAAAGTAATGCACTCTTTCACAATGTGAGCCTCAGCAATTGAACCTTCTGGTCGAGCTCGGTTGGTCACAAACTTTTTTAATATGCAAGAAACCTTGAAGAGAGAACCAATTAGGAGTATAGTTATACATGCAACACAATTATATCTCATTTGCAAGTATAAGTGTAAAAAATCCCTTTCAATTAGGTACATCAATCGATATTGCATGGGTCCTCCAAAAATAGCCTCACGAGGCAAATGAACAGCCAAGTAAATCATCGTATCGAAGAAGGCTAGAGGAAAGATCTTTTCGAGTTTGCATAAAATGTGTATTATACGTTTCTATTACTTCTCTAGTTCACTGTACCTTAGTGTCCTAGAGCATAGGTCTTGGAAGAAATTGCCTAACTAAAAAAGTGTTGTGCTAATTTCTTTATCCATGTAACCACGCATTCCAATAAAAAGAATTCTTTGTATAAGTACATGGCAGTTATGGCTTTTTAGGCCTATTAATCTACCCTTTCTTGCATTCACTAATTTGGATATGTTTGCCGCATACCCATCTGGATACTTAACAATTTTTAAGAATTCAAAGAAACCCTCCCTCTCTACAGGTATCAATGAAAAGCTTGCTCGAGGCTTGACATATGACCCATCGGGTCATTGTGTTAGCCATAACTCTTTCCTCCATATCTTCCAAGTCTAACCATGCCTTGTCTGTGTCCTTGTTCTTTCTATTAATGCGTAACATAGTTCCGAAAACATCTTCACTAAAATTTTTCTCCACATGCATGGCATCAATGTTGTGTCGAAGTTTTCTTTTCTTCCAATAGGGTAGCTCATACAAGATGCTTACCTTTGTCCAATTAGGTGTTTGATGGGGCCTTTTCCTATTACTTGGATGCTTTCCATATATGACACGTGTCACATTGTCCAACTGCTCATGTATCTTTTCCACTGGCAACTCCAAAGATCTATTCCGTTTCTCAATCTTACCATTGTAAGCCTTACTCTTTCGCCTTTCTAGGTGGTCCTCCGGCAAGTAACATCGATGGTTAGTGTACCCAGTCTTACTTCTCAAAGATTTAAGTTCATCGTTGTAAGTGTAACAAGAATAATGACCATTTGTTCTCCACCCAAATATGTCACCAAATGCAAGCCAATCGTGTATTGTCCACAACAAAGCTGCATGAATTCGAAAAGTCTCATTGGTGGAGGCATCGTAAATTAGTGCACCATTTGTCCACAACTCATTCAACTCATCCACCAATGGTCGCATATAGACATCAATATCAATCCCTAGTTGCAATTCTTCGGGAATAAGTAATGACATCAAACAAAATAGATCCTTCATACCAACCAATGTGGCAAGTTGTATGGAATGAATATGACGGGCCACAAACTGTAAGAGTTGTTCATGTTCCCAAACGGGTTAAACCCATCAACGGCCAACCCCAGCCTTACATTTTGAGGCTCCAAGGCAAACTCGAGATATTGTGAATCGAATTCCTTCCATTCATCACTGTCAATAGGATGCCTCAATATCTCATCGTCCGCTCATTTGTCTTTGTACCATTTAATGTCCTCAGCCCTCTTCGTTGACATGTACAATCTTTTCAACCTTGGTGTCAAAGGAACGTACCGCAATACTTTATGGGGGATCTTCTTACCCCTTCCACAATTGATCTTGTATCTAGATGTCCTACAAGTTAGACATTTATCTAGTGTTGCATTCTCCTTCCAAAATAATACACAATCATTTATGTAAGCATCAATGAGCTCATATGACAAGGCCAAGTCACGTAGTATTTTCTCAGCTTCATAAGTTGACTTTGGAACCAAATTTTCTTTCGGTAAAAGTCTAGTCAAAAGCTCTAGCATCATGTCAACGGACTTATTGCTCCAATGATTTGTTACCTTCATATTAAGCACCTCGATCACAAACTTGAACAAAGTATAATTTGTACAATTCGGAAACACATCACGCTTGGCATTAGTCAAAAACTTATCAAAAGTTCTTATTTCCTTCCCTTGGGTTGTATCAGTTGATTTCTTATTTGATCTTCCACTAAGGCATCAATATCATCTAAAATTTCATCACCATCGAGTCGTATCTCATCATAATAATAAGCCTCATTTGAAACACGGGGTTCCCCGTGCTAGTGCCATATAGTGTAAGTTTGCATAATCCCATATTGGAGCAAATGAATTTCCACATTTAAAAAATTTTGTCTACAAACATTCACACACTTTATACACAGGCACAAAATATTACCATTCTGGTCAAAAATCCCATTGCAAATTGAAGAAATAACCTGACCCCATCATTATATAGTTTACTCATCATTTCATCAACCGTCCTACCTAGGGCAATCTAACTTTTATCTATGTCTGATCACAAGTGAAAGATTAGGAATAATATAGTATAATATAGACTTGTGTATTTATGAACTGTTTAAATTGAAATATTCAATAAGAGCTTCACCAAATATATCTACAGATCTTTAATAAAGATTCTTATACAAGTTCTAAGGTTATATGCAAGTAAGGAATAAAAACTAACAAAAATGGTCATTAATAATTTTAATACATATTTAACAAAAAAAGATCATTAAAAATCAACAAAATCACATGTCTACACATCTTTAATATTTTTTTAAAAAAAAGAAATCAACAAAAAGTAAACAACAACAACAACAACAAACAAACAAACAAAAACAAAAATATTAGATGAATCAAAATTAAACACCAACTCTCCTATTGATCACTAACCACTTGACCCATCATTATATTTGTTTTATAGCATATTGACAAAATCATATTTTAGGTTCCCTAACAATGGTCAAAAACACACTCTGACGGACAATTAATTTGAGCTAGTAGCTGAACAAAAACACACTCTGTGATTGATTGAAATAGCATAATAGGTTTAAATATTAGGTCATATTTAAAGTGTGATAGATTAATTTAAATAAAAAAATCCCACTATTTGAATCAATTACAAAGCATGTTTTGTTCACCACCAAAATATTAGATCCCTACACAATTCCATCTCACCCTCTCACCATTCACCACCTCCAAACAATTCAAAGTTGAACAGAAACCAATAAAAAAGAAAACATTAAGTTGTTGAGAAAACAAATGAAAAAAAAAAATTCAAAATTCATTGCATACTTGAACTTTCTTATTTTTATTTTTAGCAAATAAACAAAACCCAAATCAAATGATTTACATATATATATACATATAATACATATGTTCCCAGCAAAGAATCCAAAACCCAATTTAATTAATTTTCAAATTTGCTTAACAAATAAATATATATAAATTCATGGAACTTCTGGTTTTTATCCTAGTAACAAATAGAAAACCCAATTCAATTGATTTCTGTATCTCATATAAACAAACAATATACACATTGAAACTTATCTTTTTGATTGACAGCAAAGAATACAAAACATGACTCCCTCATTGAAACTCCTTTATTTTAGTTACACTTCTTTATAGGTTGAAGAAGTTTTTTATTTAGAGCTTCCTAATATATTAAGTTGGTGTTTTTAAGGGTTTCTAGGTGCCTTGTGTTACAGTTTGTAGCTGTACTCCTTTCTTGTTAAAAAATGAAATCTATTTATAAAATAAATTATTTATCAAAGAACTAGCTTAAACTCATGGCCCCATGCCACCTTCTTTTCATTGTTCATTTATTTATTTTATTCAGCTCGGTTTTTTTTTTTTTTTTTTTTTGGAGAGGGTGAAATTATTAACATCACTATGCACTGAATTATATTTGACAGAACTAAGGAAAATGATAATTGAAACTAAAAGAACATAAATTAATCATTATTTATAACTATATAGTAGTTGAAAAAGATTTATTATTAAGAAAATTAAAATAAATGTAGTAATATATGCAACCTATATGGAAAGTCATATTCATTAAAATAATTTAATTAACAGAACACTGACATATCGAAATTTGGGTTGAAGTAGATTACTACCACAAGCCACAAATTCCATGGGAGAAATTTAAGATTGAACTAGTTTCTCCAACCCAAAAAAAAAAAAAAAAAAAAAAAAAAAAAGGAACAAAAAAACAAAACAATAAAGAAAAAACTAGCCATTATGGCATTTTATCAGTAAAGCACGGGTACTCCACAAATGGTGGCGTACTCGTACCGGGTACGTACCGGGTGCTGGTACGCGTACCGGGGACGGCAAACAGTGTCTCGGTACGTTTGGGAGAACTGGTACGGCTTGGGTACGCCGTGGGTATGCCGGGGTACGGCAAACCTCAGCTGTTCCGAACACGGAAGAGAAGAAACAGAGAAGAGAGGAGAGAAGAGAGGAGTACCTGCTTTGAAGCTCCGACGGCTCCGACGACCTTCGACGACCTTCGATCGACCTTTGCCTTCTCTTTCTCTCTCTCTCTCTCTCACTTCGCCTGTTTCTCTCGTCTCTCTTCGACTCTGTTTCTCTTATCTATAACCTAGATATAGATATTATACATAGATATATATATATATAGTATAAATTATAATTTATATTATATTATTATAACTTTTTATTTTTTTATTATATATTTTTATTTATGTTTTTATAAATTATACTTATATATATATGTATGATATGTTTTTATTTATATATTATATATATAGCCTTTATAAATTATTTAAAAAAATAGATCAAAAAAATTAATAAATTAGAACACAAAAATTAATAATCAATCATACTTATATAATGTTAATAATCAAAAAAATTAATTAGAACAAAATTATAAAAATTAATTAGAACAAAATTAATAATCAATCATACTTTTTAATTTTGATATTTAATTTCAATTTGTAGGTTGGATCTTTTAACCATAATTATAAAAAATAAAAAAATATTGGCGTACCACAGCCGTACCCGTACCCTACTTTTTTGAAATTTTGCCGTATCGACGTACCCGTACTCGTACCCGTACCGTACTCGTACCCGCACCCGTGCTTCTTAGCATTTTATCAAACACCTAACAAACACAATTAGAATATCATGAGACTTTACTTTGTGTAGATCAACAACAATCCATTCAATTCAATGATTATATTGGTTAAAATATGAATATCATAATCAAAATATAGAACATGTCAATCATTATATTTTCCATATTATTTTCCCAAATTAAAATCATTCAAGTTGTTCATGGAACCTTTCAAAGTAGAGAAGTTATAGAAATGTTAGAAGCAATGAATGAAATGGCTTTAATCTCATCTTGACCCAAATGCGTCTGAAGACAGAATAAGGGTAGAGAAAGAGAAACGAGAGACCCGAATAGAGATAGGGGTAGAGAAAGAGAAACAGAGACAACAACTAACCTGGAATTCGTGGACGGTGCTGCGAGTTGGACGGTGTTCATCTGTGAGTTAGATGATGGTGTGAGAGAGAGAAACAAAGGGTTTTGATGAAGGTTCTGCCTATGTGTGTGTATGAAATGAGAGGAATAGATTATTTGGCTCAAGAGAAAGGATTTGGTGAGGAATAGATTTTTTCTCCAAAACACAAAACTACGTAGTTTTGTATATTGAAATATTTGGTGAAAAAATATTTATCCTCACTAATAATATTTTTAATGGAGATGAAATTCTTTGTCACTAACTTGGCGGCATGATTTCCCCCAAATTTTTGAATGGCAGGAAAAAAATTTGGTGACGAAAAAAATAAAAATAATGACGAAAAATAATTCCGTGACCTAATTTTTTATTATGTATGTAGATTGGTGACGAAATTTTATTTTTCTCTCAAAAAATGGTACATTTGGAGACGAAATATTATTTTCTTCACTAAAAGGTAAGTCTTTCGTAACAAAATTTCTTTTCGTCATTAGTTTTCATCTCCAAAGACTCTTTTTGTTGTAGTGATTTTACTTTGCTGTAATGGTCGAGATTGGAAATACACACCCTCATAGCTTGTTGGGGCCTGAGGAAAAAATAAATAAATGACAATCTAAACAATAATTTGAATGTCAATCCAAGTTAGAACAGGCTTGCAGTTGCCAAGGCATTGAGTGAAGAATGAAAGAACATATGTACGTATAATTGTATAAACAAAACTTGTTAGGTCTAGGGACACCCAAAACTCAATCACACACACACACAGAGAACACAGAATTTATGTGGTTCGGCAGAATGCCTACATCCACGGAGCAGAAATCGAGTTTTCACTACAAATAGAGCAACATACAAAAACAATGGAGGAGGAGGTGATTCTCTCTCAACTCATAGCTCTCTCTCTCTCTCTCTCTCTCTCTCTCTCTCTCTCTCTAATTTCTTATACAAATGAGCTTCCCCTTCCCTCTCTATTTATACACAAAGTTGAGAGGTGTGAACGCTCGGGTTGGCGGCCGCCTCTTCTCACGACTAGTCGGTGGCAGCCACCATTCTTGACCTCTCTTGAAGCTTTCATTCCAGCTCCTTTCAGCTCTTTCCAACCTCTAATCTGGACTTCCATAAGCTTTCAGAATGATCAACTGAGCGAACGACCGCCAAGAGAAAATGTTCATAGTGGTCATTCGGGCGGACGACCACCTTGTGCAGAGCTCATTAAAACTGTCAGATGCTGAGAGCAGAAAAGAAATCATTCTATATGATACACCCATTATTCAATAGGAAAAATACATATAGGTAGCAGAGATTCTCTGAGCAATGAATTGTAAACCATCCTCAGCCTATCACCATTCCATAAGAGGATGGGTTCTGTCAAAGCATAACAGACCACCACCTCTGTTATATATAGAGCTCTAAACAAAGCAGAATAGAGACATACAACAACAAACAACGTGCCATACAATTTTTTCAATCTTCATCACTCTTATTTTTCTTCATTTTCTGAAGTGTTCTTTATCTGGTTTTCATTTTCCTTCAGAACACATACACAGAGCCATTAGCTTTAAGCATATCTTACTTGTGTGAGATTTACTAGTATATCTTTTGAGCTTTAACATTGTATATCTATCTTTGAGAGATTATTATTGTAGTTTTCTTTGAAAGCAAAAACACCCTCATTTTAATCTTGTAAGAGTATAGTACACTCAGGTTTCTTGATTCATTGAGAGTGATTGTGAATCACTTAAGATTTATAAGGGTTTAAAGACTTGGAAAATCTGTGTAACATCTGTGGAGAATTGCTCCATTTGTGAAGAAGTTGCTAGCGCCCATGTGAAGCTAGAGGATAGTGAAAAATCTCTAGTGAAACTTAAGGAGTGGATGTAGATTTGGTTGAAGCCAAACCACTATAAGTCTGTTTGCGCCCTCTTCCCTAATCTTTTTAATTTTCCTTACTGCTATAGCCATAACTAATATATACATTGTGATATAGCTGTTATACTTTATGTTGAGATTGTGCCAATTATCAAATCTCTTCACTCACCTCATATAACTATCTGTTATCATTCCTTCATTAAGTGTTAGAGTTAAAATTGCTTATTCATCTAAATCATAGTCTATTAAGGAAAAACTGTGACGCCCCGATTCTACACTGTTGGTTGTAGTCAAGAAAGAATCACGAATGAGTCCTATGGTCAATAACCAAGTAAGATCCCAGTTCGTCGGAAGAGTCAAATTAGCCTCCTTTCTAAGTCCGGCTTTCTTAGGCAGCGCACTACCCTTTTGACAGATCTTAAAAGGCATTGACATAAGGTCTCATAAGCAACGGTAAGGTTCATACATATACGTAGAATATAAATACATAACAACCACGAATATCCTTAATTCAAAAGCTTGTTCCATTACATTACATCCCAAGAAAATTTAAATCTTCACATGAGTCTTACAAAACATCAAAAGGAAATTTATAACTTTACTAAGATCGCCAAAAGTCTTCGAAGGTTTCAGGCTCTTTGTCTCCAGCTAGAAGTTCCTCTTCGTCACCTGGCATGATACGCCGTGAGCTTTGAATGCCCAGTAAACACACACACACCCCGTCTTTTTTTTTACAGTCCAATACACAATCTCAAATATAACAACAAGTAGTAAAGCATGATACTCAAAATAGATAAACAAAGGGTTACAAGTTAGATGTTAGTAAACTAGAAATCCCCCAAAGAGATTTCGTCCTCCCAACCACAAGAATCGGATTCGGATTATTCGGTATGCCCCCTCTTTTGCTGCTTTGTTGCAGAACTAACCTCGGATGCCTACCATCGGTTATATACCGCGTAGCGCCAACCGCAGGGCCTCAAAAGAGACGGTAATAATGGGCCTTGCCCAAATCCCTCCTCACACCAAACCACCTAGGGTCCGAATACAACCACTCCGTTCAAGGGTTCCGAAAACCACTTGCACAAGACTTTAACTTCCAAGTAGGAACTGTGGACACCCCATTTTTGACCGACCTTAAGACTCAGACGTCATCGATTGAGCGCTCAGTGATTGTGCATGTTGTGCTCATTCTGAGGTTTCAGAGTCTAGGCTGAGAGCCTTGCCTCTGGGCCTCGGACCCCTTTTGTGCTTTGCTTCGGTTTGCGAACTAGGTTCTGTTTTCTCTTCCCGAAGGGAGGGAAAGGTCTCGTAGACCATCTCTCAGTGGCCGTAGGCTACTTTTCGTGGTCGTAGACCACTGTTCCCGTTTGGAGACCAGTTTTTGATTTTCGGAGATGTCGGTCGTACGCCTCTATTCGGGACCACTTATCCTTCTCCGTTGGCTCCGGTTTTTGGCACACACCTTGTTTCCTCTGTCTAGAGGGACACTGTGGCTCGGGAGACCACCTCCGTGGTCGCACACCACCTTCGATGCTTGACAGTCAGTTTCGGGGAACCCGGCTACACGTTTTGGCCCGCGAACCCTCGTTTTGCATCCGTCTTGGTTCATTTTTTGTGTGGACCCTATTTTCATTGTTTGGAAGGTGGTACAAGGGTGGGAGACCACCTTTTCTCCCGCCGGCCAATTTTCTTATCAGGAAGCTGGTCTCCATGGTTTTTGAGCCACTTTTGACTGGTCTCCACCATACCGCTAACTTGCTTTCAGCTTGGAGACCACCCTAGGAGCCAACCGACCACCTGAACCTTTTGACCCTAGTTGGCCGACCAGGGGGAGTGGTCGGCCAACCACCTGAGCTGGTCGACCAGCTTTCTCCTTTTCTGTCTCACTGAGTTGGTGCCAGCTGTGCCAGCTGAAAGCCACAAATTGTATCCTCTATACACGTGTATGGAGGATGTTTAACCTTGGTTTTAAGCTTCTTGGAGAAGCTTTGAGCCCTCTTGTCTATAAAGGGAAGGCTCCTCTTCCCTTGCAAGGGTTTAAGAAAATTGTTTAAGGCTTATGCATACACTTCTCCCTATATCTCTCTATTTGGTGTTCTAAAGCCCCTTGTTCTTGCACCATTGCACATCACCTCTTAGCCTAACACCTCCAACATCAACCTAAGCACCTTGGAGATGGTTTTCAGAGGTTGAAGGGGTGCTATTTTGGTCTAGAAGCTGCTGGTCCCTTTGGCTACAAGGGTAACACTCTCTTTCCCTTTTCTTAGCATTGTTTTGCTTTATCTTTTAGCCATACTTGCAAGCATATTTGGGCTTTTTCATAAACTGAAAAAAGTCTTATTTTGAGTGTCTTAACATGTTTGTTTAAGACCATTTTTCTGTTGGGGGCCATCTACCCCCTTGCATGTTTCATTTCCCTTTGTTTTGAGCCATGCATTAGGGCCTTTGTGTTGAGCTTTGTTGGCCCTTTTGACCACTGAAATCCAATGGATTTTCAGTGGTTATTATGTGTTTTTTAGCACCAAAATCAGAGAGGGGTGACCCTCTCACCCCTTGTCTTATTTTCTCGCATATTTGGCCTAACAAAGGAGCCCATGTGTGCATGCTTCCAAGCCATGTTTTAGGCCATTTTTGGTGAGTTTTAGGACCTGCATGAGCTCTTTCCAAAGCTTTTTTTTCTATATTAGGTGTCCCTCTTGCATGTGTAGAATAACTCTCTTCATAGCATATCAAAGGAGCCTATACTTGCATGCTTCCTAGCCTCATTTCAAGCCCTTTTCAGTGAGTTTTAGGGCCTTTATAACCTCTTTCCAGAGGTGGTTTTGTCATATTGGGTGTCCCTCTTGCATATGTAGAACAACCCTCTTCATGGCCTATCAAAGGAGCATCTCATTCTTGCATGCATAGACCGTGTTTCAGTGAGTTTTTGGGCTTTATTTGGCATCTCATACCTCTAAATTTTGCTGGTTTAGTGGCCTCTTGAATGCTTAATATACTTGTAGTGTAAACCCTCTTTACTAGCTTGTATTGCATGTTGTCTTGGCCCTTGATTCTAGCACTTTTTGGCCATGCCTTAACTTGATTTTGTGCATGTTTTGGACTGCCTTAGCTTTGCTTTTGTGCCTCATGGTCGAATGATGCATGCTATGCATGGTTGTAGTTCAATATCCATGCCTAGCCTTGAGTTTTGTAGCCTCTTGCACGCTTGAATAGAGGTGTTTGCATGTCTTGGCATCATTGTGCATGTTATTTCAGACCTCATACTTGTGCCATGTTCCCATGTTTTCCACTCCTTAAGTGCATTTGAGAGTTGTGCTTGTTTGCCTCATTTTCGGACCATTGCATGAGCTTCATTTCCATGACTTTTGAGCCACCATTTTAGTCCATATTTGCTACTGTTTTGGTCTGCATAGGGACTTTTTGGGGGTGGTTTGGTCATTTGAGCATCGCTTTGCATACCTCTAGTGTAATCCACTTCACTAGTTTCGGTATTTGGGCCACCTAGCATGCATTGTGTGAGGTGTTTGCATGATTCAGGACCCTTTCGTATGTCATTTCAGAGCTGCAAAATGTGTTGTCGTATGCTATATTACATGATCGCCATGCCTTGGTAGAGTTGCACTTGGTGCCTTAGTTTTGGTCCCTTGCATTTGGGCATGTTTGCATGAGTGTTGTTGCTTTATTTCATCATGTTTGGCCACTGATTTGAGTGTGGCTGAGGCTCACCCATCTTGGTTTAAGTCCATCTTGCATTTTGTATGCCATTCTAGTCATAGCATTGCGCATGCCATGTAGTTCGTTGCATCGAGTATGCCATTTGATATTCGCATTGTGTATGCTAATCATATGTTGTCATATTGTTGCATAAGGTGTCTTGCATCGAGTGTGCCATGTAGTTCATAGCATTGTGTATGCTAGTAGCATGTTTGCATGTCATTCTCTGCATGTTTGCATCATTTAGGCGCATTGCATTCAGGTTGCATAGTCCGAGTCGCATCATGCATGCCATGTATATTGCATTGTGTTTGGAATAGGGTTTAGTCCAAATGCGGAAAACGAGGGACGTTTCGTACTCCAAGTGACGAAATGTGTCTCGATTTTCAGTCGCCGACACTCCGGATTACCCATGATGGAGTTTAGGCCTTGTTGTGTTTATGTGTGCATTCATTTCATATTGAGTCGTGTAATTTGACTCCCCGGCCATCATGCATCAGGATGCGTGATTGGTGGCACGAGTATCGAGGACTACACTCCCTAGAGCTTATGCAATGACGAGGAGAGTGGTCATGCATACATATGTTGAAAATACTTTGCCATGCCCCTTTCTTGCTCTCTATTGCAGCAAACCGGAAACCAGCAGCAAAAACTGGTCAAGCAGCCTTCTAGAGCTTTGTACAGTATTCTGGGACCAGTCGCAAACAAAGGCAAATCGAGGCATCGCGATGGATTTTCCGGCAAGGCGACTCAAGCATGCATGCATTCCTCATCATTCAAGACCGAGCTGAGGCAGTCCATTTCATTTGTTTTGCATGCTAGCTTATTTATTTTAGTTAATTTGTTAATTAATTAGGATTGTGTAATAATTAGCTGTAATTCGTTATTCATTCGGTTGTGTATTATTTATTCAGACCCTTCAAGAGAGGGCAATGTTGTAATAAGTGTGCGTGTGTGTGATATATGTCTTCCAACCCCACGTCTTTCTCCCTTTTATTTACCAGCTTATGATGGTTAGTTTTAGGGCACGTTTCAATTAGCATACTTGTGCTCGCATGTTTGCACTCGTTCATCTGTCTTGCATGCACCGGGCTCGACGCATCATGCTAACTGCATCGTATTTCAATTCCAAGTTGAATACGTGTATCAGTTGTTGCATTTCATATGCCATTTTAGAATAGCCGAGCCTATCTTAGTTGCATACATGTATGTGTTGCATTAGGCATCTCAGCATAGTTAGGATTCATGCATGATTTCTAATTTGCTTCTTTCTTTAGCTTGGAGTACTTGGTAAGTGTTTATGCTTTAGCATCCTTGCATGTGTGTGAGTGACTGCCATGATAGCATGCTTACCATGAGGCTAAGTGCTTATGTGATATAACTACCTGAATGCCTATGGGTGGAGGTTGGATTATCTGAATTAGAACAATTCATTGATTGCGAGTTTTAAGCCCACTAGATAGTGGCAAATCACCATGTTTTCTAAGCCCACTTGAGGGTGGCAAAACCCGCATTTCAACCTACTTGCGAGTAGCAAACCGCTTTCAAAAACAAACACGAAATGTTTTGTTCCAACTCAGTCGATCCAGTCTATACTTGTATGCTGCGCGCATCACATAGTAATTCTAGGCCAATAAACCGGAATAAGAGCACATAATATTTTCAAAACTCGATATCATGGTTAGTAGAGGCCGATCTTTGATCGGGTGAGCGGGGGTGCTCACGAAGTGACCTTCCCCAATCGTACCCAAGTTCCCGAGCCGAGGCAACTTTGGTGATGACGGACACGTGGCCTTAGGCACGAGTCAGGGTTTCCTAAATTTCCCAAAAATAAAATATTTAGGTGGCAACTCTGTATCTGGCAAAGCAGTCCATGTTTGGCACTTCTTTCTAAAAATCTGTTTTTCAAAAGGATTTGTCGGATTTGGACTCTTTGGTGATTTATCGGTCTCGCATTGCACTTTGCGGGATTAGATTCAAAACCGTGACATTTGAGTCCGAACTGTAGTAAGCCCAATGAACAAAACGGGATTTCCTCCCCGGACGTTCAGAGACGTTTACAGTTTCTGGCGACTCTGCTGGGGAGTTAGAGAACTTGACTCGAACTCATGATATCTTGTTTTGATTACACTTATGTGTTTCTTTGCATTGCTTGTGCATTGGTGCGCCTAGGACACCGTGTTTGCCATCTGCTATTCCTGAACGGTTTGCCAGAGGCCCGCTTTGAGAAGCGTACCATAAGGCTGACCGGTTATGGGCTCCACCATAATGGGAACACAAACCCCAGTTTTACCGGGGCACCCTTTTTGACCAGTCGACCTAGTGCATATTTGAAATCCATAATGACCATTCCAAGCTAGGACAGTTTGCTTACCCGATTATAGGTTGTTTGAAACCGCTGTGTGTGTAGTGAAACCCTAGCTCCTGACAAAATAGGACAGGGAAATCTTACCCCAACATAGGGGTGTTTTGGCTCTCACTTGTTTGCTATGTGCTTTTAGAGTGCGTCTCTACAGGAATGCATGTATCAGTTTACAAGTTTGGGTATCAGGCCTGCGGGCACCAGTTCAGTATTTTGGGAATCAGTTATCTGCAGGTATCAGATTTAGTTTTGGGGGCAGTGATTTGGGAACAATGATCAGTGTCTGAGAACAGTGTATTCAGCTTATCAACTGTGTGTTGTGATGCCCAACTGTGTGTTGTGTGTTTATTTACGTTGTTATGCTGTCCGTTTGTCTGGTTGTTTATTTCCTTATTACTGCTTTATTTATCTTTTTGCTAGGTAGTTTAGCACAATTGTTTCAGACCAAGCAGATATTCCCCAAGCACTCTGGACTAGAGGTCGCTGACTCAATCGATCTGAGGATCTAGTCGATGGACAACCAGTGTTTTGTTCCTTACCCCCGGTTATCAGATGGAGGTCGAGAAGACGCAGTGTATCCGAGTAGAGGTTGCCAGAACGGTGGTCTACCCCGTCAGTGGATAGTCAGGCTAAGGCTTCAGTTTTTACCACAGAGATAGATATACCAGTCAGTCAGCTGGAACAGCAGAACATGGCAGGGATGGAGGAAATGGTGCGTCAACTCCAAGAAAGTATGAAACTTATACAGGAGGACGCTGCTCGTCAAGCGGAATTTGCCAAACAGCAGGCTCTAGTCATGACCCAGCAGGCAGAGCTAATTACCCGGCTACAGCAGCAAACCGGAGCATCAGCCTCACATCAAGCTCCTCCCCCACCAAGGGTCCCACTACCCGGGGTAGACACCAAATGTCCAGAATGTCCAGGAGGATACAGACATCCCAATAGGGTCGGCTCCACCCCCGATTCTACCTCAACTATCCAAGGCACCTATGCCTATCAATCAATCGGACTCTCCCTTTGAGTTCGAGGTGGACCCTACAGCATTGAAGTTGAGCAAGCCTGAAAAGTTGTTCAAGAAATCCCAAAGGGTAAAGTCCATCCCAAACATTGAGAACGGGCATACCGACGCGGCTGTGACACTGCCAGATCGGTTCAAGATGCCACAAATCGACCGCTTTGATGGGTCCAGGGATCCCATGGTGCATCTCCGTTTGTTTTCAGACATACTAAGGCCGATGGGCCTCACCAAACTACAGAAGTTTTCGTTGTTTAATAGGAGCCTAAGGAGAGTTTCTCTGAATTCGTAACCCGGTGGAGGGCCAAGGTGTGGACGCGCCCCGCGTGGGGGCCTCACCCCACAGTTCGGACTCAATTTGTCACGGTTCTTAATCTGAACCAAAGAGTCCAAATCCGGAAAATCGTTTTGAGAAAACAGATTTTTTTGTAAAGAAGTGCTAAACATGGACTGCTTTGCCAGATACAGAGTCGCCGCCTAAATATTTTTTATGGGGGAATTTAGGAAACCCTGACTCGTTTGCCAATGGCCACGTGTCTGTCATCACCAAAGTTGCCTCGGCTTGGGAACTTGGGTACGATTGGGGAAGGTCAGCTATGAGCACCCCCTCTCGCCCGATCCAAAGATCGGCCTCTACTAACCATGATATCTTGTTTTTGAAAACATATGCGTTCTTATTCCGATTAATTAGCTAGAATTACTATGTGATGCGCACAGCAAAACAAGTATAGACTAGATCGCCTAATTTGGAACAAAGCATTGCATATCCGTTTTTTTAGGAAATGGTTTGAATTTTGCTACTCGCAAGTAGGCTAAAACACAGATTTCAACGAGTTGTTCCAACTTAAACAATCCAAACTTCACCCACAGGCATTCAGGCAGTTAATCAAATAAGCATCTAGCCACATGGTAATTATGTTGTCATGTTAACATTCACACTCATGCGAGATGCTAAAACATAAAACACTTACAGTGTACTCCAAGCCAAAACAATAAACATGTTAGCAATCATGCATGATCCAAGTCCATGTTAAGTAGCTAATGCAACGCATATAGAATGTCACTAGAATAGGCTCGGCTAATCCTAGGATGGCATGTGGGATGCAACAAGTAGCACGTATTCAAGTTAGATTTGGAATACTATGCTGTTAGCATGATGCGCCGAGCCCGGTGCATGCAATACTGATGAATGATGCACGCATGCATAGCATAAAGATGCTAAATTAAACATGTCCTAATACTAACCACCAAAAGCAGGTAAGTAAAAGGGAGAAAGAAGTGGGGGTTGGAAGACATGCACACACGCACCCACACTTATTACAAATTAGCCCTCGCTCGGAGGGACTGAAAGAATAATACAGATTTAACTAGCCTACAAGCTAATTAAATATTACAGATCAATTAAACTAGTTAAGCAGATTAACTAATCTAATAAAACAGTAAACAGCCTCGGGAAGAGGGCCCAATGCAATGCATGCTCGGCTCCGCTCGGAAATCCGCTACCATGCACAAGCTGCCTCTATTTGCCCTGCTCTGCTTCTCTGATCATTGCAAAATTCCCAAGGTGCACTCTATGAACCCTGTGGGATACCACCGGCCAAGACAAATGGTCACCGGCCAAAGGAAATGATCACCGGCCACTGGTCAAGCTGTCGGCCACAAATTGTTGGTCGGTCGGCTCTAAAGATGGCCGGCCGGCCAAATCTTCCTGCAGAATCCTGTTTTGACAGCAGCAGAGGGCAAAACAAGGCATGGCAATGCATTTCAAGCAAATGTGTGCACCAACACATCCCTTATCATGTTTATGACTCAAAGGGACATGGTTCTCGGACCACCAATCGCGCATTTCGATGCGTGATGGCCCAAGGAATCAAGTTATGCACTTTGATTTCAAATGAAATGCACATAAACAAGCAAGGACCTCAACCTTTATCATACTCAATTCAAGAGGCTAAGCATGCATGTCAATGCAATGCATCCTAGACATGTGAGCTAGTATGCGACATGGGGATGCAAACAAACATACAAGCTAACATGCATGCAAAGTGCAATATAGACAACATGTTAAGAACAATGCATGCAAAAGGCATTACAACCTAAGCATGCAACAACGTGTCATGGATTAAGCACACAGTGAGGCACATTTGAACTAGCATGCTACAACATGTAATTCATCAAAATATGCAACAAGTATATGGCAATATACAAGGTAAACATGCACCAACATGTAAAGGGTAGACTTATACCAAGATGGACAGCTCTTACATAAGCCCAAAATAGTGGCCAACATGCTAAGGAATGAGAGGCAAAACACACACAAACATGCACATGTTAAGGCCTAAACACTTAAGCATATAAAGACAACTTCTAAGCGCACTTAAAAAGAGGTAATTATGGACAAATGGCATGCATTGTATGCTCTGAAAATCATGTTAAGAATGGTGCCAAACCAAGCAAACAAGATAAACATGGCATGCAAATAAAAGCCCAAAACCCAAGACAAGCCAAAGGGCTTAAATCATGATCATGTGACACATGAAGCAAATGATCAAAATAAATCAAAACAGTCCCAAATCATGTTAAGGCAAGCCCCAAAAACCACTTAGATGGCATCTAAATAATCTACACATGGAAGCATGCACAAATGCTTAAACATGGAGCACACAACACAACTTCTTGAAGCATCAAAGGAGCATTAAATGCAAGCATGTTAAGTGGACTGAAATGACATGATAAGTGGTGCTAAACCACTGAAAATGATGCAAGTAATGCATGCTCATGGTTCATACACTTAAAGCCAACAAGCTAAAATGCAAAGGGGCTATACAAAGCATGTCGAGCATGGCTAAGATGATCAACTCCAGACCTTAAGCATGGAAAAACAAGTACAAAAGCTTTACAAAGCTTGGCTGAAACAAGCAAGCATGGTAGTCTACATGCTAAGTACATGTTAAGGCAATTCATGGCATTACAAGACAAGTATGCAGAGCAAGCATGGTGTGTCTAAACCAAGTTGAAACAGAGGTAATACATGACAAAATACTACCAAATAACAGCTAAGGCATGGCCATCAGACACTTAAACAAGATGCTCACTCAAGAGGCTAAAATGGCCCTTTTCAAGGACAACAAGGAGAGGGGGTGGCCCTCTCCTTCTTAGGACCTCAAGGCACCATCCTCACCACTGAAATCCCTCAAGATTTCAGTGGTGAGGAGGCCCAAACAAAGTGGTCCCGGAGCTCAACCAAATTGGCACAAAATGGGGCCAAACAAGCCCTAAGAGGGGTCAAACAACCCCGAAGCTCAAAACACTCTTAAACAACTATTTAGAGCAAGCAAAATCAGAACTTTTATATGTTATATACTAAGCTCAAAAACAGTTTCAAGGTAGGTTAAAAAGCTATGCAAAAGTGGGGAATAAAGGGTGAAGTTCTTACCCTTGATGACCCTCTTCACCAACAATGCTCCAGCTGGTTCTTTGAGTTCAAAACCACCCAAGAACACCAAGAACAACCCTCTGGCCCCTCAGCAACCAAGAGAAGGTGTAATACTATGTGTTTGTGTGCAAAACCAAGACTTAAACACACACAAATATAAAAAAAAAGGAAGAGATATAGAGATAGAGTATATGTAAGCCCTAACCCTAAAACTCAGAGCTCTGGAGCTTTTTTTGTCTAACCCCAATGGAGGGAGAGGAGGCTCTCTCTTATAGAGCTCCCTCTTGCAAAGCTTCTCAAGTAAGCTAGTCAAGAGGGAGATCCCTCCATACACGTTTATGAAGGGGAGCAAAGTGTATGCCAGCTAGCACAGCTGGCATAAAAATATCTGCAAAAGCAGATGAACAGTGGTCGGCCAACCAAAAATGCAATTTGACCAAAATAGATGGCCGGTCGACCATCTATAGTGCTGGTCGGCCAAATATTTGGCCGGTGGCAACAAACCAGTGGCCGGTGGCCTCAAGCCATGGCCGGTGATGTGTGGGGATGGCCAACAAGCCATCCCCTGCCCCCTCAAAGGCAAAACACAAGTGTTTGGTGCAAAACCAAACATAAAACAGTCGAGTCGAGAGATCCTGAGGCAAGGCGCGTGGCCGAGACCTCCAGGAACTCAGGACGAACACAAACATGGATGATCACCGAGTGTTCAAACGGTGACGTCCAAGTCTTGAGGACGGTCAAAAATGGGGTGTCTACACAAGGCCTCAATGATGCCCATAAGGCCGACGGATAAGGATCAAATACAGATGGTTGTGCGCAACCTCCAACCCAAACTGATGCAGAAAATGATCGTGCTCCTCTTCCCTACCTTTTCAGATCTACATGAGATGGGAGTACAGATCGAAGATGCCTTGAAGCAGGGCTTGATTGATAATGACGAAGAGCAACCCAGGAGAACCTTCAACCGAAACAACAATGCAGGCACAAGTAGTGCTGCAACTGCTAGAGCTTCAGAGGTAAGCATGGTCACCACCACCCCTCCAAAAACCCCAGCAGCTACACCATTCTCCGGTGCATCCGGGAGTAACACACAAACAACCAAATTCCAACCTCGAGGCCAAAGAACCTTCACTCCATTATATATGCCCCTGTTCAAAGCTCTGGGGGTATTAATCAGGAAAGGGCACTTGAAGCCCCTGGAGCTGCGGCCATTACCAAATCCACTACCTCCCTCTCGTAACCCGGCAAAGTATTGCGCCTTTCACCAACAACATGGTCATGATACCGACCATTGTTTTAGATTGCATCACGAGATCCAGGATCTCATTGACAACAGGGTGATTGTGTCTCCAGAAAAACCCAATGTCACAACCAACCCTCTCCCACCACACAACCAACCTCCACCTCCAAAATGAATCAACTTTATCCAAACTGGGGTCATGTCATATGACCCCAGCATGTATATCACCCCGTTTCACCTACCCAAGCCGGAGGTGTTCCTTCCCGACAGCACTGACTTGTGCATGTTGGACATCTCCCGAACTCAACCCGAACCAATGGTGGTGACCATCGAAGATGGAACAGGGATGACTTTGGAGGAGAATGGGATTGTTGAGTCAGAGTCTGAGGAAGTTGTGAGCTTTGCTGAGGAGGTATACAATCCGAGTGACTACATTGCGTCAGCGGGTCAAATTAGGCCAAATGTGGGATTGCCGGTGGGGGCAGAAATTTGCGTACTGCGGGGGGATGGATTTGATCAGAGGATAGATGACTTAGCAGTTCTGGAAGGGGACATTGCTGACCTTCAGATTTTCAACGAACAAGACCTGGGGGACAGCACAGTCAACTGGTTTGATTTTAAGGAATCAGCAGAAGTTACCGGGTGGCTTGATGACCAACCAGACGTTGTTGAAGAATCTCAACTGGAACAGGGCCCTTCAGGGGCAAGAACATCAATTGTGGCCGGAAGGGCCGGGGATCAGAATGCATCGCCCGAGAGCACCGGTGCCAAGAATTTCACTCAAGATCTGGGCATTTTGAATACAAGAGACGTTGAACAACAGACTGCATTGACGCAGCTAGAACAGGAAGGAATTGAAGACTCTGAGAGAGCCAGAAAAGCCAAGGCCCCTGCGGGGACTGAAAGTGCTGTGTGCACAAGAACAGAGGATGCTGCGAGCATGTGGACAGCAGGTACCATGAGCACAAGGACAGTGGTAACGGAGCCGGACAGGTGTCTGTCGGCTGCCGATGGAATGTGGTGGGAAGACGATGATTTATGTCTTGCCTACACAGATGAGGATTGGGGGAGTAACCAACCGAACGATACCTGGTACATAGGCGAATTTGACCATTTGACTAGGAGTGGGCGGTATTTTAAGCCCCCACACCTAGATCAGCCAGAGGTGTCCGGGAAGGACAAGGAGGTGGAGAAACAGAAAGAGAAGCAACTTGAAGAAGAGGCCATGCTAAAACAGTTGAAAAAGATACAGGCAAACATCTCCATCTGGGGACTGCTTATGGCTTCACGTGTTCACAGACAAGCTGTCCTATCGGCCATGGACAAGGCCAAGCTCTCAATAGACACCACGCCTAAACAGCTGGTGGGATTGGTCTTTCCAGGAGGAGGTTCCCCGACGTTGACCTTTTCTGACAAAGAACTGCCGCCTGAGGGCACGAATCATAACAAACCGCTCTACATCTCTGTAGAATGTAGAAGCAAATGGATACCGGTGGTTCTTGTCGACACAGGATCCGCTATTAATGTATGCCCGTCAAGGACGGCATATGTAATCGGGTTAAAGCCTACGGACTTCGTGCCAACAGCCCAGGTGATTCGAGCGTATGATAACACAAGCAGGGAGGTGATGGGGACCATGAAAATTCAGACCCAGGTTGGTCCGGGACAACACGAGATTGACTTTCATGTCCTGGACGTTCCCGCAACCTTCAATCTACTTTTGGGGCAGCCGTGGCTGCACTAGGTAAAGGCAGTCTCTTCCACCTTGCACCAGATGTTGAAATACCCCCACGGGAAGGGGGTGGCTATAGTTTTTGGAAATTCATCAATCCATCCGCCGCCAGAAGTGTCTACACCAGTCTTGGAAATCGAGCACGGCACGGAGGATGTGTTCTTATCGGGGTTTACTCTGGCTGAGGCTTGAGTCATGCAAAACATCTTGGCTGTTGATGAGGGGGTGTATGTCAGCGCACAATCGATATACCTCATGAACAAGCTTCAACACATCCCCGAGATGGGATTGGGAAAGAGTGGCCGGAAAGGCATCGCAGTATCAGCCGAAGTGCCGCACGACCCGCATACCTTTGGCTTGGGTTATCTGCCCACCAAAGAGGACTGGGTTAGGAAAGGTAAGGAGATGGCCAGGAGAGCCAGAGCAAAGAGGGTGGGGAAGCCTTTTGAGTTGATGCACCGACCCATCCAGGGTACCCTAAACAAACGTTTCCGGGAGGGGGAAGACTTTTCATTTTGTGGCTTCCCAGAGCCATGGCTGAATGCGGAAAGGAAGCGCATGCCAGATTTTGAGATCTTCTTTGACCTACAGTTATCCGGGGATGATGTTGCCGAGGAGCAGACAGACCCATCAGCTGAGGTTGAACAGTGTAAAAATGTGGATTCCGAGAGCGCTGAAATTGAAATAGGGGTAGCATTGGCTTGTCTACTTTCAGATCCTCCGATCGTACAGAAGTGCTTGGGGGATAACTTCTCGATGTCCACGATCGGGAATGAAACGGCTGCGGGCCTACCGTTAAACATTCTGGATGCATCCATCGCACCCTCTCTCATCTGGCAGTACGAGGAGGGATTTTTGTCAAGCAGTACCGGGTCAGGTAGTGAGCCGGAATCTGATTCCACCAAGTCTAGTGAGTCGGAATCAAGTTCCAGCTCGACTGAGTCTGAGTCCGGTATTCCTGGGGGTGATAACCCGGATGCCACAGTCCTATCTAGGTCGTCTTTTTCTTTCTCTTTTGAGTCTGTTGTAACAGAAGAATCGGACGATTTGGAAATGCTTAATGAGAATGGAATGGATGTGGTTTCTGAGTACTTTTCTGTGCCCTTGATTTATTGTATTAATTAGGACTTTCAAAATTTTGATGAAAACGACGGGGAAGAAATTCCTCCGGTTTTGCAACACTTAATTGATCAAGAGCAGGAAAGATTTGTTAAACCTTTAGTTGATGAAATCACTACTGTTAATGTTGGTACTGAAGAGGACCCACATCTGGTCCAGATCGGGTCCACGTTGTCTTCGGAGGAACGCGAGCGCTTAGTCGCTTTATTAAAAGATTTCAAAGATGTTTTCGCGTGGTCCTACGAAGACATGCCTGGGATCGATCCTGAGATTGTACAACACTGGATCCCTCTTGACCCCGAGGCCCGACCCGTTAAATAGAAACTCAGAAGGATCCGCCCGGACTGGGTCCTCAAGATTAAAGAAGAGGTCACCAAGCAAATTGACGCAGGGTTCCTGCTGGTATCCGAATACCCAACTTGGTTGGCCAACATTGTTCCGGTGCCGAAGAAGGATGGCAAGATCAGGGTATGCGTGGATTTCAGGGATTTGAACAGAGCCAGTCTGAAGGACGACTTTCCCTTGCCACATATTGATGAGTTAGTGGACTTCACAGCGGGGCATGCTTTGCTTTCGTTCATGGATGGATTCTCGAGCTATAATCAGATAGTGATGGCACCTGAAGACCGGAAGAAGACTGCTTTCACCACCCTGTGGGGGACTTACTGTTACAGGGTGATGTCATTTGGGTTGAAGAATGCTGGAGCTACATATCCACAAGCCGCGACCACGATATTACATGACATGATCCACAAAGAGGTTGAGGTGTACGTGGACGACATGATTGTCAAGTCCAAAGAAAGAGAGGGCCACTACACCGCCTTGCAAAAGTTCTTCCAAAGGATCAAAGAATTTCGGTTGCAGCTGAATCCTCCGAAGTGTGTGTTCGGTGTTACAGCAGGGAAAATGTTGGGGTTTCTGATTACACAGAGAGGTATCGAAGTCGACCCTTCCAAAATCAAGGCCATCTTAGAAATGCCACCACCAAGGACTAAAAAGGAGGTGCGAGGCTTTCTGGGTAAAGTGCAATTCATAAGACGATTTATCTCAAAATTAACCTTGACTTGTGAACCACTTTTTGGTCTCCTGAAGAAAGGAAAGAAGTTCCAATGGGACGGTCGATGCCAAGTTGCTTTTGAACAGATCAAGAAATACTTACAGAACCCTCCCGTGTTGTCACCACTTGAGCCGAGAAAACCATTGATTTTGTACCTTTCAGTGACTGAAACTACAATGGGCTGCATGCTTTCGCAGGAATCAGAGGATAAGGTGGAGAGGGCTATCTACTATTTGAGCAAGAAGATGCTGGAGTATGAAACCCGCTACACACCGTTGGAAAAGGCTTGCTTAGCCTTCGTATGGGCTACCAGGAAGCTGCGGCACTACCTGTTAGCTCACTCTGTAATGTTGGTTTCGAGATTAGAACCCATCAAATATCTCTTCGAGAAACCGGCACTTACGGGTAGGCTAGCTCGTTGGTTTCTATTGCTTTCTGAATTCGATCTAAAATATGTGACGCCCAAGTCAGTCAAGGAAAGAGTGGTAGCAGAGTTCTTGGCCAATCATCCAATGGAAAGAGGTGAAGCAGTTGAGTACTTATTCCCAGATGAGGCCATTTTGCATATCGACGACGAGTTTTGGACGATGTACTTTGACGGAGCATTAAACCAGTACGGGTATGGGGTAGGGGTGTTGCTGATAGCACCCGACAAGTCCCATATCCCTCTAGCATTTAAACTCCGGTTCAAAGTCTCAAATAATGAAGCAGAGTATGAAGCATGCATTGTTGGTTTAGAAGCCGCCCTAGAACTAGGGACAAAACAGTTGGACGTCATCGGGGACTCGAACCTTGTTGTATCCCAAGTGAAGGGAGATTGGAAATTCAAAAAAGAAAAGATGATACTCTACTATCAGACCCTGGACTTGCTGATTCCTCGGTTTGAGAAGCTGAACTTCGCTCATCTGCTAAGAGAGAATAACAGGTTCGCAGATGCACTAGCAACTCTATCTTCCATGATAGACATTCCTTTCGGAGTCCGGATGCGTCCGATCATCATTGACCTGAAATTTGCACTAGCCTATGAGTCGATTACTGCCATAGAAGAGGTTCAAGATGAGAACCCCTGGTATTACGATGTCTGGAACTTCTTGGAAAAAGAAGCGTATCCACCAGGGGCAAATGCCAAGGATAAAAGGGAAATCAGAAGAATGGCTGTTCAGTTCATCATCTGTGGGAATAAATTATACAAGAGAGGTCATCTGGGAATGCATAAGTTGTGCGTTGATGCCGAAGAATCGAAGCGCTTAATGGAGGCCATCCATGGAGGAGAGTGCGGAGCGCACATGAACAGGGTGATGTTAGCTCGGAAGATCCTCAGACAGGGTTACTACTGGTCCACTATGGAGGAGGATTGTATCGGCTTTGTTCGGCGATGCCACAAATGTCAAATCCATGCAAACCGCATGAACATCCCGCCGTCAAAGCTGTACAATATGACTTCGCCATGGCCATTTTCAGTTTGGGGAATCGATGTGATTGGGGCCATCACTCCGAAGGGGTCTAATGGGCATGAGTTCATTCTGGTCGCGATAGATTATTTCACAAAATGGGTCGAGGCCCAATCTTATGCGGTATTGAAGGCTTCGCACATTGCAAAGTTCATCCGGAACAACATCATCTGTCGCTACGGGGTCCCAAACGAGATTATTTCAGATAACGGTTCCCACTTCAAGAAGGAGGTGATTGATTTGTTGGAAAAATACAACGTGGCTTTTCATAAGTCATCCACATATCGGCCGTAAACCAACGGAGCAGTTGAGGCCGCCAACAAGAACATCAAACACATTTTGCAGAAGATGGTGGAAACCTACCGGGACTGGCCAGATAAGTTGCCATTTGCTCTGTGGGGCTACCGGACTTCAATTAGAACTTCTACTGGGGCGACTCTGTATTCATTAGTTTATGGGATGGAGGCTGTTCTACCTATTGAAATTGAGGTTCTGTCATTGAGAGTGCTGGCTAAGTGTCAGATAGCCGAAGCAGATTGGCAGCAAAGCAGATTTAAGGAACTCATGCTCTTTGACGAAAGAAGACTGAAAGCACTGTACCATGTTCAAGGTTATCAGCGCAAAATTGCCAGGGCTTTCAACAAGAAGGTTAAGTCCCGGAATTTGAAAGAAGGAGACTTGGTGCTCAAAGACAACCGAGCTCCCATCCACGACCCCAGGGGCAAGTTCAGACCCAATTGGACTGGTCCTTACATCATCTAGACTATCTGGTTGGGTGGAGCTGTCGTTCTGATAGACCTAGATGGCCTAGAGTTCTCACAGCCGATCAATATGGACAAGTTGAAGAAATATTACCCTTGAGTGGCTCGTTAGGCCGAAAACCCGAAAGGGCGACCTAGGCAAAAGTTAGAGCACAAAAAAATTTGAAATGATAAAAACTGAGCTCGCAAGGTTGAAAACCCGCAAAGGGCGGCCTTGGCAAAAGTTAGAGTGCAAAAGGAGAGTGAAAATACTCGAGTGAACCCGAGCCTGAACTACATAAGGCTTAATTCCCATCTTTGGGATACGTAGGCAACTTCATCCTGAAGTTCAGCCATAAACTTTTCCCCGATCAACTTTGTCCATTTGATCATCTCGATCATCTTTGTCTATTCCGCATTCAGGAGCTTCGGTTGTGATCTCCGGTACAGTGCTATTCAGACTAGGGGCAACTTTCCAGTTACTGGGGATCCGGGGTTGTGCATCTCAATGACAGATCTCAGGCGTGTCCAGTTTTGATCCATATCGAAAATGATTTTGAAAAGTTTTAATAAAAGTTGATTTTGTTCAAATTAATCTTTTTACAACTTAGACCATTTTTGAACCAAAGCGGAAAATTTTCAGTACCCGCAACCTTCAACTTTATTAATTTCAATTCAAAGTCCTCCTGCTCTTGCATACAAATTGAAGTTGCTTTTGGTTACATTCATAAAGAAAACTTGAAAGTACTAATAAAGCAATAAATCCGGGGCATAGCTAAGTCAGGTGTTCCTGCGTCCCCTCCCAGAGCTGGTCGAAGCTTCTGACGCCAAAGTGGGCCCAATCTGTGCCTCTTCATTGAGCCAATCTATGCACTCATCAGACAAAGTGCAATTGAAAGTGGGAGCGGGGGCCAAGAGTTCTCTCGTCCTCCATGCCGTGGCATACCGAGTAAGCTGTGCGCCTCGGACCGGGAATGCAGCAGGGTACTCTATCACCTCTGGTGGGCAAGTCTAATCATAGCCGAACTGGCGCTGGAACCGGAAAGGAAAGTAAAACACGTAGTGCGTCAAACCAATCAACTGAATCCCAGTCTGCCGGGACATGCTGTAGCTCATTGCTGGTAGATTGAACCAAGGACAGCGCCAAGCAATGCGGTCTGCGGACAAATTGCACATCCAGTCAAACCACCATCCCTCATCCAGGGCATTGACTAGACGCTGTCGAAAGAAGTAGCCGCGAGATGAGTACGCTGGGCAAGAGTCCACAATCTGTAATTTGTCCATCAACCACACCTGGGGAGGGATGAAAAATGAGAGATTAAAGAATAGAGAGGTGTACGATGAGAGAAAAGTGAGAAAAGGGTTTCAAGAGAAAAAATCGAGTCTGAGGGACGAGTGATGTGAACAATATATATGTGAGGAAGGGTGGGAACATTACCTGCAACAGTAGTGGACTCCCCGCAAATTTGGTTGTCACTCGGCGATGAAAAGCATCCAAGCCCATCAATGTCTCGGCCAATGACATGGCAATGCAGCTTTTGCCCTCCCTTAAGCCTTGGGCAACCTCGATCAACCGGACACTAGATCCTCTGGAGCCTGAGGCAAGCAAAAAGTGTGATGGCATGCACAAGCAAAGGGCATGACGCCGAAAACCTTGCCAATGATGGTCGCCGCGGTCACCGGCATCAAAAAAACGATGAATCAAGCCGAGGATATCCAATTCTCCATTGCAGATCAAAGACCGAGCGTCATGCATAGTGAGCCCACATATCCGTCCTAAAGCTTGGGCGTGGCCGAAGCGAAACTGGGGCGAGATTTCTTCGTTGCGCTCGGATTCCATCAAAGCTTGGAAATTTTCGAAGGCAAGACACACCTCTTGCCCGCCAAAACTAAAGACATGTGTTACCGGATTCCAAAACCTCGCCGCGGCATGGAGAAAGGGAAGATGCAGCGAAGTGCGGCTCAACGTGAATAGTGCATTCAAGCTGAAGCCCCGGAAGTTCAACTTTTCCGAGCCGTCTAAAGTAACAGTCCAAGCTGCGAGATTTTCGATGAGGAATGCCTCCATTTTGATGCAAAACTGAGATGAAATGAAAGAACCACGAAGCTGGAACTTTTATAGAGGATAAGACACCGTTTGGGGACACGTGTCGAAAATCTGGTGGCTGCCAAACCAGGTGGTCGGCCGACCACCTTTTCTGGTAGGCCGACCACCCCTTTGGTCTCCAAGGCAAAAAGCTGGTCGTCCAGCTCTCTCTGGTGGTCGGCCATGGAGAAAATTTGGTTTTTGGTCTTGTCCCAATCTCTAGAAGAGGGCTCCTAGCTTTTCCATGTGTTGGGAGTGTTGAAGGCCCGCGTTTCCCTCTGTTTCAAACGCATTCCATCGTCCGCTTTCCCCGAAATGCATTTGCTTATCGAGTTGTTGTTAAGTCTTACTTATCGAGTTGTTGTTTTGCTTATCGAGTTGTAGTTTTGCTTATCAAGTTGTTTTGTTTATCGAGTCATTAGGTTTTGTCGAGTTGACGAGTTTGTCCGTTGAATTGTTGTTTGTTTATCAAACATTTTCGTGTTTTGCTTATCGAGTTATAAACTTGCTAAGGTTTTGTTGTTTCTTAGTAAGTTAGGTTGTTTAGTTTGTTGCGTCGGTTCACTGCCTGACTTGGTGATACACAATGCTCAATTTTCATTCAATCTCATTTTTGTGCGAAATGATGCGATGTGATGCTAAGAACATAAAATACAACACTTTTCAAAAAGCTGTTTCATTCCATCATGCTTCCTTTGTTACAACATTTTACAACAAGGGTACAAGTTTTTACATAAAATAAAACTGCCTAACAATGTACAATGTGCTACAACTACTAGTAAAAAAGGAAAATAAAGTAGGAACAGCTACATCAATGCTATCAAGTGCAGGAATAAGAGGCCCTCTTCGTCCTCTTCTGCGGAACAACCTCTACACCATCATCATCATCTGAATCAGAGCCGCCGTCCTCGAAACCCTCCTCGGCATCATCTCCACTATCAGAACCGGAACCAGAGTCACCCTCTCTGTCAGCGAATGTCTCTGACTGGGGATGCGCGGGCTCCTCCTCCTCGCTGGACTCCTCCTCTATGACAGGCGCTCTGCGTCCACCTCGGCTGCGAGTCGAGCCCCCTCTCCCAGCTCCTCGAGAGGGCCTGGATGGCCCAGCCTGTGGCTCAGCCTGTAGTGGAGGCATCTGAAAAGGAAAAGTGCAATTTGAATACATTAGCCAATATGTATATCAGATGCAGAGACAAGAAAACTACATGCAGTGGATGCGTACGGATATAGTATATGAATGTGGTATGTGTCAGATATGCTCTACACATACAATCAATCAATGCAGCGAAATGGTCGAATTCGGCATATCATCAGAAGTATGATAAATGCAAGAAAATTGAAAAGTACCGGAACGCCGACAATAAATAGCTGCGTCTCTCTCCGCAGGACCATGCCCTCGAGTGAGGCCACCAACCCGAGCAACCCCTCTGTATACTCGCTGGGAGACTGCAAATGCAAATGCAAGTTATCAGTAAATGAATGAATGTCCAAATATCTGAGTGATAAATCAAAACTATAAAGCATACCGGTGGCGAGTCAGGCTCTCTGATATATCAGTGATCGGGCAATGGAGGCTCCAAGGGAATCGAGTAAGACGCCCCATATCGCCACTCTGTCAACTCAGTCGAAATATCTGGCCATCCAGCATGATGGTAAGTTGGAGGAATCGGAGGAACCAGTCTAACCCCTCCTCTCGATGTACCGGCCCTGCTAGTCGAAGGAACATCTGTAGCCTGGACTCGACTCAATGATGGCATGCCAGCAGACCTCCTCGTGGGAGTGCGGACACCTGTCAATGGGGGCATCAAGTATGTATGACGGTAGGTCGCGTACTCCCCCTCCTCCAAATGTAGAACTACATCAGTGCCCAGCATAGCCAAATCAACCTCCTGGGAGTGAGTCCCTCAGTGGACCGCATGTCGTCCAGAGGCGCTGCGGGGACACTCTACTCGGGGTAACCCATCGTCTGGCGCATGAAGCGGTCCCCCAGAAACCAGGCCCTGCCAACTAGCCCCTCAAATAGGATCCTGTACCGAGAAGCAGCCCACCCCCCAGGAAACTGAAATCAGGTATCTCCAACCAAGGGCGCCCAAGGTTGCCATGTGATCTATGGACAACCGATGCATAAGCCGATTAGAAATCGTAAATGTGCAAGATGAATCAAAGATGAAAACATGAAGAACTGAGAGTTCTAAATTACCTCGGTCGTCCGCACCGTATCGAAGAACTGCCGCAGGTAGGGTAGAGTCTCTCGAGCTCTCGGCCGGTACTGGCCCTCAAATACGAGCGAGTAAGGGATCAAAAGAGGCGCCTCCACCTCGAGCTCTGGGGCTAGCGTCGGAAAGTATGCGAAAACCCATAGCTGTGGAAAATAGGGCAATAGCCATCAGAATACAGAATGTACAGAGAATGCAGAATGCTGAGAGCAGAGTGCAAAGTACAAAATGTAAAGTGTGCCATGTGTGCAGTGTACAGATAATGAAAAGCAGAAATGTAAATCAAAAGGGCAAAAAGTACCTCCCAGGCTCTCCAATAGCCGCCGACTATGTTCCCCCGCCCGCGGGAGGTCGCACTCATGTAACAATAAAGGGTAGCAAGGCTGGCGCCACCCCAGTCGTACTGACTGACCTGTGATAGGTCCACTAGAGCACTGAGTAAATATAGCCCAACTGTGTTCCCCCTGTCAGAGAACAAAGTAGTCCCCAGGAGGAACATAAAAAACCCTCGAGCATACTGCTCTATCTCCTCAAGAGTCTCGGGCACAGTCTCTCTGAAATGTGCGAAAAACCAAGTATACCTGACTCTGCCCGAAGATCTGTCAATCGGTGGGCGAGCTCCCAGCAGATAGATCCAGGTAGTCTCCCACTCACCCATATCCTCATCATAGGGGACCGGTTGGCCGGCCGAATCAAGGCCAGTCAGCATTGCAAAGTCGAACGGGGTCATCGTCATATCCCCGGTAGCTGAAAAATAGAAGGAGTTGGTGGTGTCCCACCATCTCTCTACAAGGACGCCCATCAGGGTCCTGCTCTCCAGATAGCGTGATATCCCCGTGCAGAAGGGTCCAAACCCTGCCTGGTCAACCAGATCACGAACGGTCTCCGGGACCTCCACGTACCACTCCCTAGCAATGATCGAGCCATAGCCTCATGTAATACGGGAAGATACCTGCATTCAGAATGAACACATGTATTCAGTTTCAAAATGAAAGTATAAACTGTGTGCAAACCAAATCAGATACAATGTTGTGGACTGCGTGTTCAGTATGAGCTGAGTGCAAATGCAATGAATGAGTTGTGTATTCATCAGTAAAGTATATGAGCTGTGTGTTCAAGATTGAATTGTGTGAGCTGCGTGTTCAACATGAAGCATATGAGCTGTGTGTTCAGGATTGAAGTGTGTGAGCTGCGTGTTCAACATGAAGCATATGAGCTGTGTGTTCAGAGTTGAAGTGAAAAGTTTGAGCTGTGTGTTCAGATTTCAAAAACTGTGGGCTGTGTGTTCACCTCAAGAGTTTGAGCTGTGTGTTTAGATTTCAAAAACTGTGGGCTGTGTGTTCACCTCAAGAGTTTGGGCTGCATGTTCAACTTTCAGAAAATGTGGGCTGTGTGTTCACCTCCAAAGTTTGGGCTGCGTGTTCAACTTTCAAAAACTATGGGATGTGTGTTCATAATCAAGAGTTTGGGCTGCGTGTTCAGATTTCAGAAAATGTGGGTTGTGTGTTCACCTCAAGAGTTTGAGCTGTGTGTTCGTAATCAAGAGTTTGGGCTGCGTGTTCAGATTTCAGAAAATGTGGGCTATGTGTTCACCTCAAGAGTTTGAGCTGCGTGTTCATAATCAAGAGTTTAGGCTGCGTGTTCAGATTTTAGAAAATGTGGGCTGTGTGTTCACCATCAAAAGTTTGGGCTGCGTGTTTAACTTTCAAAAAGTGGGCTGTGTGTTCATAATCAAGAGTTTGGTCTGCGTGTTTAACTTTCAAAAACTGTGGGCCGCGTGTTCACGATAAAAAGTATGAGCTGCGTGTTCAGAAATTCGAGTGATTGAGCTGTGTGTTCAAAATACAAACAGAATACTATGTTATAGACTAAGTGTTCAGAACAAGCTGTGTGCCAACTCAACGGAAGTCTGTGTTGTGAAATATGTGCTAAAATAAGCAGAAGTATGGTGCGCAAATGTGTTCAGAATGAGCGAATAAGCATACATAGCGAAAGCATGAAATGCGCAAGAAATGCAGAATACATTGCAGAAAATGTAAAAATGAAGTACGTACCTCTCGTGCCTGGTGAGAGAGATGGGACTCTGGCTCCCGTAACAGCAGGTCAGCGGGCGCCCGGCGATCAAAGTCGGTGAAATGATAGAAAGTACTCGGGGAAAGGATGTGCTTCGGAGGGTCGTACCTTTCGGGATCAAAGGGGCGGATCCTCGAAGGCAAGGACATGATGTCCGGCTCACCCTCGGCACCTGGAGGACTTCCACCATGAGGAATATGACCCGCCATTTCGAGAAATCTGCAAAAATGAGCAAAAATGAGTCAAAATTGAAAAAAGTCAACAAAAGTCAACTCTCGGGAAATAAAAAGTCAACAAAAGTCAACTCCCGAGAAAATGTTCCAAATGTCGAGACAAATTTACCTCAAGTGGTGAAAATGGAGAAAGAAGCTCCGAAATCAAATTTTAATCGGTCCAAAGTGAAGAAAACTGAAAGATTTCACGAAACAACTTTGCGTAGGGCGTTGGAAAACGCATATAGAACGTAGATCTGAGAGAGAAAATGGTCTAGGAAGAAAGAGGGACTAATTTCGGATCTGAAGGTGTGAGCAAAAAGTGCTTTGGCTAAGTATATTTAAAGAAACAAGTGCAAAAGGACCAAACTGTCCCTAATTTGGACAGGTGGTCGACCAACCACCTTTTCTGGTAGGCCGACCACCCCCTTGCACCAAACCTGGTCGGTGGCTCTCTAGGGTGGTCGGTGGCCCCCCTGGGTGGTCTCCAATGCCTCTTTGTTCTCTCTGCAAATTTTGGTCGTGATCGGAGTCCCCGGCTCTCAAGAAAGTACAAGGAAAGTGCACTTTTCGGCGCAAAATCTCTCCGCGGGAACTTCAAATCTCATCTTCAATGCGCGGCTCGTTGTTGCTCGCCAAAAGCAAGGTGTATCCTTTTTGAGTACATTGCGACTCTTCTGAGCTGTAAACCGGAGGTCGCACTTGAGTTGCCCTCGTCGAGGCTTGCATTTCTTTGCTCAATGTTTCGTTTCAAGTACGCTTTTGAAGTTGCACTTATCCTGCATTGTTATGCACATCACTTGCATTATTATGCACATCGCTTGCATTGTTGTGCACATTTAACTGGTATTGTCATACCTTCATGCTTAACTCGCGTTGTCGCGCACGTTTCTTCTTGCATTGCGTTGCACCTTTTCATCGACACCATGTTTGTCTGCGTGTGATGTAACATTGAACATATGTTGCTAACTATGTTGTGCTTGTTAAGTTTCTCTCTTTTGCAAGCACCATATTGTATGTATGGTTCATTTGAAGCTAGTGTGACCAGACGAGCCGCACAGGTATTGTATCTTCTCCGTGTGAGACGTAGCGAGAATGGTGATTCTCTTACACTCTTATTGCATGAAATGTAGTTTTGCTTTGCATTCTCGCTTAGAACTGTTGCATGTATTGTGAATATTTGTTTCATTACAGCTTGCTGCTTTGCATGGTCATGAGTTACGTTCGGCTTTGTGCATATCCTTTTGCATTTTTCCCCCTGCCTGCGGGCACGCCTGCGGGCACATCTCTTCGTTTATCTTGCCTGCTTGTCTAAGTCTTCGGCCTGTCAAAAATGGGTCGTCTCTGGGCTTTGACATTCACTCCCGTCACGTATGACTTCCGAGTTTTGTCAAAGAAGGGCAACTGTAGACACCACATTTTTGACCGACCTTAAGACTCAGACGTCATCGATTGAGCGCTCGGTGATAGCGCATGTTGTGCTTGTTCTGAGGTTTCAGAGTCTAGGCTGGGAGCCTTGCCTCCGGGCCTCGGACCCCTTTTGTGCTTTGCCTCGATTTACGAACCAGGTTCTGTTTTCTCTTCCCAAAGGGAGGGAGAGGTCTCGTAGACCATCTCTCAGTGGCCGTAGGCTACTTTTCATGGTCGTAGACCACTGTTCCCATTTGGAGACCAATTTCTGGTTTTCAGAGCCGTCGGCCATGCGCCTCGGTTTAGGACCGCTTAACCTTCTCCGTTGGCTCCGGTTTTTGGCACACACCTTGTTTCCTCTGTCTAGAGGGACACTGTGGCCCGCGAGACCACCTTCGTGGTCTCACGCCACCTTCGATGCTTGACAGTCAGTTTTCGGGGCACCCGGCTGCGCGTTTTGGCCCCCGAACCCTCGTTTTGCATCCGTCTTGGTTCATTTTTTGTGTGGACCCTATTTTCATTGTTTGGAAGGTGGTACAAGGGTGGGAGACCACCTTTTCTCCCGCTGGCCGGTTTTCTTGTCAGGAAGCTGGTCTCCGTGGTTTTTGAGCCACTTTTAACTGGTCTCCACCATACCGCTAGATTGCTTTCAGCTTGGAGACCACCCTAGGAGCCAACCGACCACCTGAACCTTTTGACCCTGGTCGGCCGACCAGGGGGAGTGGTCGGCCGACCACCTGAACTGGTCGGCCAGCTTTCTCCTTTTCTGTCTCACTGAGTTGGTGCCAGCTGTGCCAGCTGGAAGCCACAGATTGAATCCTCCATACACGTGTATGGAGGATGTTTAACCTTGGTTTTAAGCTTCTTGGAGAAGCTTTGAGCCCTCTTGTCTATAAAGGGAAGGCTCCTCTTCCCTTGCAAGGGTTCAAGAAAATTGTTTAAGGCTTATGCATACACTTCTCCCTATATCTCTCTATTTGGTGTTCTAAAACCCCTTGTTCTTGCACCATTGCACATCACCTCTTAGCCTAACACCTCCAACATCAACCTCAGCACCTTGGAGATGGTTTTCAGAAGTTGAAGGGGTGCTATTTTGGTCCAGAAGCTGCTGGTCCCTTTGGCTACAAGGGTAACACTCTGTTTTCCTTTTCTTAGCATTGTTTTGCTTCATCTTTTAGCCATACTTGAAAGCATATTTGGGCTTTGTCATAAACTGAAAAAAGTCTTATTTTGAGTTTCTTAACATGTTTGTTTAAGACCATTTTTCTGTTGGGGGCCATCTACCCCCTTGCATGCTTCATTTCCCTTTGTTTTGAGCCATGCATTAGGGCCTTTGTGTTGAGCTTTGTTGGCCCTTTTGACCACTGAAATCCAGCGGATTTTCAGTGGTTATTATGTGTTTTTGAGCACCAAAATCAGAGAGGGGTGACCCTCTCACCCCTTGTCTTATTTTCTAGCATATTTGGCCTAACAAAGGAGCCTATGTGTGCATGTTTCCAAGCCATGTTTCAGGCCATTTTTGGTGAGTTTTAGGACTCGCATGAGCTCTTTCCAAAGCTTTTTTTGCTATATTAGGTGTCCCTCTTGCATGTGTAGAATAACCCTCTTCATAGCATATCAAAGGAGCCTATACTTGCATACTTCCTAGCCTCATTTCAGGCCCTTTTCAATGAGTTTTAGGGCCTTCATAACCTCTTTCCAGAGGTGGTTTTGTCATATTGGATGCCCCTCTTGCATGTGTAGAACAACCCTCTTCATGGCCTATCAAAGGAGCATCTCATTCTTGCATGCATAGACCATGTTTCAGTGAGTTTTTGGGCTTTATTTGGCATCTCATACCTCTAAATTTTGCTGGTTTAGTGGCCTCTTGAATGCTTAATATACTTGTAGTGTAAACCCTCTTCACTAGCTTGTATTGCATGTTGTCTTGGCCCTTGATTCTAGCACTTTTTGGCCATGCCTTAACCTGATTTTGTGCATGTTTTGGACTGCCTTAGCTCTATTTTTGTGCCTCATGGTCGAATGATGCATGCTATGCATGGTTGTAGTTCAATATCCATGCATAGCCTTGAGTTTTGTAGCCTATTGCATGCTTGAATAGAGGTGTTTGCATGTCTTGGCATCATTGTGCATGTTATTTCAGACCTCATACTTGTGCCATGTTCCCATGTTTTCCACTCCTTAAGTGCATTTGAGTGTTATGCTTGTTTGCCTCATTTTCGGACCATTGCATGAGCTTCATTTCCATGACTTTTGAGCCACCATTTTAGTCCATATTTGCTACTATTTTGGTCTGCATAGGGACTTTTTGGGGGTGGTTTGGTCATTTGAGCATTGCTTTGCATACCTCTAGTGTAATCCACTTCACTAGTTTCGGTATTTGGGCCACCTAGCATGCATTGTGTGAGGTGTTTGCATGATTCGGGACCCTTTCGTATGTCATTTCAGAGCTGGAATGCGTTGTCGTATGCTATATTACATGCTTGCCATGCCTTGGTAGAGTTGCACTTGGTGCCTTAGTTTTGGTCCCTTGCATTTGGGCATGTTTGCATGAGTGTTGTTGCTTCATTTCGTCATGTTTGGCCACTGATTTGGGTGTGGCTGAGGCTCACCCATCTTGGTTTAAGTCCATTTTGCATTGTGTATGCCATTCTAGTCATAGCATTGCGCATGCCATGTAGTTCGTTGCATCGAGTATGCCATTTGATATTCGCATTGTGTATGCTAATCATATGTTGTCATATTGTTGCATAAGGTGTCTTGCATTGAGTATGCCATGCAGTTCATAGCATTGTGTATGCTAGTAGCATGTTTGCATGTCATTCTCTGCATGTTTGCATCATTTAGTCGCATTGCATTTAGGTTGCATAGTCCGAGTCGCATCGTGCATGCCATGTATATTGCATTGTGTTTGGAATAGGGTTTAGTCCAAACGCGGGAAACGAGGGACGTTTCGTACTCCAAGTGACGAAATGTGCCTCGATTTTCGGTCGCCGACACTCCGGATTACCTATGATGGAGTTTAGACCTTGTTGTGTTTATGTGTGCATCCATTTCATATTGAGTCGTGCAATTCGACTCCCCAGCCATCATGCATCGGGATGTGCGATTGGTGGCACGAGGATCGAGGACTACACTCCCTAGAGCTTATGCAATGACGGGAAGAGTGGTCATGCATACATATGTTGAAAATACTTTGCCATGCCCCTTTCTTGCTCTCTGTTGCAGCAAACCGGAAACCAGCAGCAAAAATTGGTCAAGCAGCCTTCTGGAGCTTTGTACAGTATTCTGGGACCAATCGCAAACAGAGGCAAATCGGGGCAACGCGATGGATTTTCCAGCAAGGCGACTCGAGCATGCATGCATTCCTCATCATTCAAGACCGAGCTTAGGCAATCCATTTCATTTGTTTTGCATGCTAGCTTATGTATTTTAGTTAATTTGTTAATTAATTAGGATTGTGTAATAATTAGCTGTAATTCGTTATTCATTCGGTTGTGTATTATTTATTCGGACCCTCCGAGAGAGGGCAATGTTGTAATAAGTGTGCATGTGTGTGATGTATGTCTTCCAACCCCACGTCTTTCTCCCTTTTATTTACCAGCTTATGATGGTTAGTTTTAGGGCACGTTTCAATTAGCATACTTATGCTCGTATGTTTGCACCCATTCATCTGTCTTGCATGCACCGGGCTCGGCGCATCATGCTAACTGCATCGTATTTCAATTCCAAGTTGAATACGTGTATCAGTTGTTACATTTCATATGCCATTTTAGAATAGCCGAGCCTATCTTAGTTGCATACATGTATGTGTTGCATTAGGCATCTCAGCATAGTTAGGATTCATGCATGATTTCTAATTAGCTTCTTTCTTTGGCTTGGAGTACTTGGTAAGTGTTTATGCTTTAGCATCCTTGCATGTGTGTGAGTGACTGCCATGATAGCATGCTTACCATGAGGCTAAGTACTTATGTGATATAACTGCCTGAATGCCTGTGGGTGGAGGTTGGATTATCTGAATTAGAACAATTCATTGATTGCGAGTTTTAAGCCCACTAGATAGTGGCAAATCACCATGTTTTCTAAACCCACTTGAGGGTGGCAAAATCCGCATTTTAACCTACTTGCGAGTAGCAAACCGCTTCAAAAACAAACACGAAATGTTTTGTTCCAACTCAGTTGATCCGGTCTATACTTGTATGCTGCGCACATCACATAGTAATTCTAGGCTAATAAACCGGAATAAGAGCACATAATATTTTCAAAACTCGATATCATGGTTAGTAGAGGCCGATCTTTGATCGGGCGAGCGGGGATGCTCACGAAGTGACCTTCCCCAATTGTACCCAAGTTCCCGAGCCGAGGCAACTTTGGTGATGACGGACACGTGGCCTTAGGCACGAGTCAGGGTTTCCTAAATTTTCCAAAAATAAAATATTTAGGTGGTAACTCTGTATCTGGCAAAGCAGTCCATGTTTGGCACTTCTTTCTAAAAATCTGTTTTTCAAAACGATTTGCCGGATTTGGACTCTTTGGTGATTTATCGGTCTCGCATTGCACTTTGCGGGATTAGATTCAGAACCGTGACATTTGAGTCCGAACTGTAGTAAGCCCAATGATCAAAACGGGATTTCCTCACGGGACATTCGGGAACGTCTATAGGAACGCATCCCAACAATCCACACATCACACATTATCATCATTACTCAAGTGATCGAAAACCCAATACCATCCAAATTAAGTTTCCCGTTGAATTAAATGTTTTAAAACAAGGTTAAACCAATCTTAACAAGATAATAATATGCACATAAGCATGCATCATTAGGATAAAGGAGAATAAGAACATAACCATAATATGTACAACATCATGCCAAGATATGATCATACGCTAATAAACATTTTCATGAACACAAGAGCATAAAACACCTATGCATAACAAGATTTCCAGATTCAATATCACATAAGGATTAGAATAGTAGGGCTATTTTAGAATTTTTACTGGACTCAACCTTCCTATGGTTCGTAGAGAATCTAATCTAGTTTCCAGAACATATTTCAGAAATGGGATAGCTTTTCTAGATTTTAAGTTATTTAAAAAACACTCCAGCGCTATCCAGATTCGTCGATCGTTACGAAAATTTGATTTTCTTGCAAACCGCTTACTGTTTTTCCATGAAACTAATTTTAATTGAAAGCTAACTCCTTAAGGAAGATTTTGACATAAAATAGAGGTCTAGAATAATTTTTTACATTTTGCTAGAATTTTTGAAAGTGGTTGCAAAAATAGATTCTAAGGTACAATACCCAAAACAAGAAGATTTATGGGAAAAGGGATCCACTAAGGGAAAATTTTTGTCTCTTTTATGATGAAAACATGCTAACGAACATATATCAATGACACATCTGAAAACAATATTTAGAACCCTTAAGAACATGTATTTGAAAAAGGAAAATGAAAGAGAAGGTTGTGTTGTGGCTTACTTGCTAAGCTTTGAACAAGATGGCTCTCTTCTCCCTTCCTCTAGCCGAAAGAGTGTGTGTGAGTGTGATGCTTGCGTTTGCCATGCTAGGGAGTGGTGATATTTATAGGCAAATTTGGTGTATAATGACATAGAAGCCCACTAGTTGGAATTGAATGGACAAGCTAGGATTTACTTGGAGTTCAATGAATTAGGAGTGATTAGGGAGCTTAACCTTGGGAAGTTCAATGAATTAGGAGTGATTAGGGAGCTTAACCTTGGGATTAGGCAACACCTAGTTAATTCCTAGTTGGATAGTTTTTTTTTTTGGTTTCTAGAATACCATGATTATAAATCTTGAAAATAGGCTTCTCACTTCTCTCTAGGGTGGCCGACCATTGGGAAGGGTGATGGGGCCATTTTTTTTTAATTACTAGGAGCACATTCCCCAATGTATAGATTTATATAGATCTTAATTAATTGATGGTACTTATAGTATAAGGTACATGTACTAGTTTTGGGAAAATTTTGAATTTAAATAAAGAAGTGAGGGCTTGAAGTTAAATTCATGTATTGGAACCTTATTTATGTAGAATTTAATTAAATTAGGCTAAGGAACCTAATCCAGCTAGGATACTCTGGTTTTGATAAAAAAAAATGCTAACCAACAAGATTCGAAATAATTCAAGTAACTAAGGGCTTTAAGAAAATAATTTAAACATTAGGGTTTTTAAAGAGAAAACATTTTTCAGGGGCTTCACAAAAACTCATTTATTGCATTCTTGTTTAGCTACCTCAGTGTAAAAGTCTTCATTGTGCTTAATCAATATAACAATTATTCATTTTCTAGTTCTTTTTTTATATGTTAATCATTTGCTATACTAGTTGTAATTTTTATTGGGGTAATATTAATTATAATTTGTAGAAACCTAATTCACCCCCCCTCTTAAGTTGTCTTTTGGGTAACAATCATGTACATTCATTACATGGTTTTAAAAATCGGACCAAACCAGTCGGTTTGACCAGTTAAGTCGTCGACCGGTCGGAGTTCCGGTTCGGATATACCCTCTAAACTGTTCCTAGCCAAAAACCGACCTATTTAAAAAGATTCAGAAAAACTAGCAGTTGGACCGCCGAACCGGGTGGCCCGGCAACGAGTCAGTCAAATCGGCCAAGTTGATGAAATTAAGGTTGTTGTAACAACCCCCGTACTGATCACCGATAAACTACTGAATTAGCTACTGATTACTGCTAAACTGAACTGATAATGACCGATAATTGAATTAACTGAAGTACTGAATGGACTGATTGAAATCGAAACTGAAATTGAATAAGTATATCTCTTGTATTGCATATTGCATCTGTTTGATTGAATGACTATCTGTTAGAATTTATATGTTTAAACTGCTAATTGAAGGCCTTATCGGCGGCCGAATTAGGAACCGTTTAGTGTTTTGCAATCAGGAGAATATTTGTGATTTAATGGTATATTTATCTGAAAATTGATTAGGAATGATTAAATTAGGTTTAAATGAATTAATTACAAGTTGTAGCTTATTTACGGGATTGCCATTGAGTGGCTTTTGTTTATTCTTATTATATTAGAGCCTTATACACTTGACCAAGGCATTTCATCAGCCCATTTTTCTTCACTCTAGCCGACCTTAGTGAGAGGGAGAGTGAGAGATTGACTAGTTCTTGTGAATTGCTAGAAGAACTTGAAGATTTGTACCATAAATTGCTAAATTGAGCTTGCAAGACTTGTACTTGGGACTTAGGTAAGAAAATCCATCTTCTTCTTGTTGTCATTAAGATTGATCTTGCATGATTCATGCCCAATTGTAGAGTTAAGGCATGTTTTAGTTCATCCATGTTGAATTATGCTAGAATTCATGCATGCATGTTTGAATTGATGAGTTTTGAGTTGAATTCATGTTGAAATTGTGCATGCATGTCCATGTTTATATTATAGTCCATGTTTTCAAAATGTTTTCCAACTATTGAGCTCTTTAGAGCAAGGATTGAAGCTTGGATTTGGTTTAAAACTCATGCATTGCATGTTTACATATTGTTCTTGAAAATGGGTTTGAAATTGGGTTTGAATTAAGCACCCTTGGGCTTTGATTTCTTAAATTGAGTTTTGAAACATGTTATTCTATGTGTTTAAAAGAGTTTTCCAAGAAAATAGCCCAAGAGGATCGAAAATGTTGTTTTCGAACTTGGTTTTGAGCTTGGGACTCAAATCTGGGATTTCCAGATTTCTGTTTTCCGCTCGAGCGGAGGAAGTGGCGCTCGAGCGGAGAAAACGAGCTCCCAGCATCTTGCTCTGTGCATCAGTCCGCTCGAGCGGAGTATTGGGCGCTCGAGCGAAGGACTGGGTGATGCGCTCGAGCGGGCGTCGAGCGGAGATTTCACCTATCCAGTACTTTTTGGTCCGCTCGAGCGGGGAAACATGCGCTCGAGCAGGGCTCTGTTTCACTGAAAATTCTGGAATTGTTTTCTAAGTGTATTTTCACATCCTCATTTCATCCTAGGCATTCTTAGGCCTAGTTTAAGACATTTTAATGAGGCTATAGATGTAGAACACACCGAGGCATATTAGGAAGTTAATTATTGTACTTCCCCAACTGTTAAACTTAGAGTGTGTTCATCTTGTTAACTGTTTAGGGTTGGCTCTCGGGGACGCGCTCTAGCTGTTATTAGCCCAATCTCTGTGAGTAACAGATTGTGTAAAGATATGTTCAAAATGGTTATCTTTTGAATACTGAACAGAACTGTTTACTGAACTGATATTGTTATTGAACGAATGTATGTCCTGTATTGTGAACTGTACTGTGGCATCCTTAGCACTTATTACTTACTGTTATTGTTACAGAGCTCTATCGGTTTCCTTGTGGAACCATACTGTTTATTGATTGATGGCCATCGCTACTGTTGGGTCTGTTGAGGCCCGGTCCTTTTGGACCTACTGTTAATAGGCTAATGGATGTACCACATATGACTGATTGACTGAAATACTGAAAGACTGAAATACTGTTTAATGAACTGTTTTCATTACTGTAAGGACATTACATTCTTAACCTCTTTATACATTATGTTATTCACTGGGCTTTAGCTCACTGTTTATATATATATGTAGGTTCTCAGCAGCCAGACCGGAGCTAGGAGCGTGGGTTAGTCCCCAGTTTTGTCAAGCCAGCCTGTGTGCCTCACTGCGAGGTTCCGAGACGCCATGCTATGGCTTGGGGTGTTTTTGTGTTCCCCACCTGTCTCTTGACTGTTTTATATTATTGTATAAACTGTTTACTGTTTGACCGTACTGTTGTCGAGGGATTAGGTCCCCGTACTGAATGTTTGTATATGATTGTATAGGCTGTACTGTTTGAACTGTATGAATGCATGAAAAATGTTTTTGGCATACAGATTGTCACAGCTCAATGGACACTAGTTACTTACTGTATTGGCTTCTGCCAGGCCCTGTACTCTGTTTTACTGTATAACTGTTCAGCAGGCCTTCGGTAATCTCGGATTACTGGCCAGTTACGGTGCTAAACCCATAGGGCCGGGTTTGGGTCGTGACAGCTGTGTTTGGTTATGTTCTGTAAATATAATTCCACCCCTCCATTTTCATTTCATGTTTGGATAGAGTTTTCAAAATGTGATTCCACCAAACATTTCAAAATGTAATTATCCTTCATGTTTGGCTACTCTCTCTCTCTTTCGTGTTGTCACGACCCAAACCCGCCCCTATAGGTTTAGCATCGCAACCGGCCAGTAATCCGAGATTACCAAAGGTCTGCTTAACAGTAAAGATAGTAATACAGAGTAAGGGGCTAGCAAAAGCCAAACAGTAAATAAAACATGTCCAATGAGCTGTGAAAACCTGAATGCGAAAGGACTTTATGCACAAGCCACATAGATAAGCAAAACATATATACAAACATCCAGGTTAAGGACCAAATCCCTAACTATAACTGTACAGTCAAGTCTTAAACATTCATTACAGATTAGAGACGAAAGGGTGAAACTGAGACACCCCAAAACAGCCTTAGCTTGAATGAACTTGGAACCTCGAAGTGAGGCACGGTGGTTAGCTTGACAAAACAAGAGCTTAACTTGACGCTCCTAGCATCGGTCCGGTACCTGGACACCTATATATAAATATAAGCAGTGACCTAAAGCCTAGTGAATAACATATGCGTAAAGGGGTTAAGAATGAATGTCCTTTCAGTAATTAAAACAGTCAATTGTATCGGTAAATCAGTTATTCAATCAGTGGCTCATATTTCATGCCATAACAGTTATTTAGAAACCATAATGGTCATATGTGGTATATCCAATAGCAACAGTACAGTAGGTCTTAACAGACCGAACAGTCAGTTGATGGCCATCATAACAGTAAACAGTAGTAGTTCCAAACATGGGAACTGACAGAGATCTCTGTGACAGTAGTAATAACAGTATAGTAACAGTAAATTGCTATGGATGCCACGAATACAGTTTACAAATAGGACAAACATTCATTCAGTAAGTAATGTCATTTCAGAAAGCAGTATAATTAGTCGTTCAGAGATAATTGTAATTGAACATATCTTTACAACATTGTTACTCACAGAGCACTGGGCTATAGGCAAGCTAATGAGCGTCCTCGGATGCCAACCCTACACAGTAACAGAACGAACACACACTAAATTACACTCTTGGGATTAATGACTTAGCCCCTTAATTTGACTTGGTGTGGTTCTATAGCATTATGCTCATTAAGATGCCTTAAACTTGGCCTAGGAATGCCTAGGATGGAATGAGGATGCGAAAATGCACTTTAAAACACTTTTCAAAATTTGCTGAAAACAGAGGTCTCGCTCGAGCGTGGCTTTCTACGCTCGAGCGAGCTTTCCAAAATAGAGGGGTCGCTCGAGCGTGGACTCCCTCGCTCGAACGGTCTGTAAAAATGTAAAAAGTGCTGGATGTTGAAAATCCCCGCTCGATGCTCACTCGATGCTCGCTCGAGCATGAGACACAGCTCTTCGCTCGAGCGTAGGTCTCGTCGCTCGAGCGTGCGTCTGCATGCACCAAAAATCTAAGAGCTTGCAATCTACGCTCGAGCCAGCATTCCTTTGCTCAAGCGGAGCTCTGAACAAAAGATGGTCGCTCGAGCGTGGAATCCTTCGCTCGAGCGTGGAAGCCAAAATCTGGAATTTCCAAATTTGCCTCCCAAGCTCAAACCAAGCATTCAACACATCAAAACTCAACCTTTTGGGCCCATTTTCTGGAAAACACTTGAAAACTCATACTACAACATGTTTTGAAGATCAATTTTGTAAAATCAAGCCCAAAAGTGAGACAATTGAACACAATTTTGAAGAAACTTGAAGAATAAAACAAAAACATCACATGCATGAGTTCCCATGAACTCTAATGCTCTAAAACATAATCAAATGCAAGCTTGAGCTCAAAACATGATGAATTCATGGGCTACAACTAAAAATATGAACATGCAAGTAGGAATTCTCATGTAAATGACCGCAAAACTCAATGACATGGACATGCATGCAAACATTGCTACTTAATACAACACTTTGAGCCAATTCTAGACTCTAATCACTAATTTTACCATGGACCATGCAAGTAACAACTTAAATACATAAATAAAAGGATAAACTCCCTACCTTAGGCCTTGAATTCTAAGTATGGAAGCTCAATTTTTGCAATCTCCTTCAATTCCTCTAAGTCTCCAAGCTAATTCTTGTTGAAATCAATTTTTCTCCCACTCTCCCTCTCTCTCTCGGTTTTGGTCTCAAGAAGGTGAGCAAATGATGCATCAAACACATGTGAATCAAGATTAGGTGAATGGCCTAAAATAATCCACTTAGTGGCAAACATGTAATAAAGCCAAACTAATGTAATATAACATTATTTAATTTAATTTAATCATTCCAAATCAAATTTTAATTAAACCTACCATAAAATCACATTAATCCTAATTAGCATATAACACTAATCAATTTATGATTCGGTCGCCGTTAAGGCCTTCAATTCTCAGTTCGAAATTAAAACACGAACAGATTCATTCAGAAATCAAACAGATAGAAATGCATTCAAAACAATACACTCATACAATCGATTCAGGATATCATTCTAATCAGTTACTTATCATGCTAAAACACAGTTTAGCACTAATCAGAGGTGAGGGTTGTCACACGTGTTCTCTATTATGAAAAGCAGTAGATTTTTGAATTTTAGGTCTACCTAGTCATCCTTCCAAACGTCACCCCAGACGTCCGGTTGGCCGATTGACCGAAACAGTGTAATTTTTTATTTTTTTTTTTCAATTGCCAATCACCATCTGTTATTTGAGGGAAAAAAATTATATTTGTTTTTGATATTTTTTAAATATAAAAATTAATTTTTTTAGAACAAAATGACATTTTTTTTTTTTTAATTTGAATGTTAAAAAGAGTTTGGTTATGAGTGTTGAATAGAATTTTCAATAGAGTTTTGAATTGTGTGTTTAGTTATGAGTTATAACTTTTTGAATTAAGTTTTAAAAACTCTTTTCAAAACTCATAACCAAACAAATTTTCTACACTCAAATCATAATTCCAAAACTCACAAACTCAAAATACAATTCTATTCTTAAATCATATTTCTAAAACGTTACATAAAAATTTTGATTTATTTTTGGATATTTTCTACCTATTTTTTTATTCTTTATTTCTTATTTTATATATATATATATATATAAGAACATTTTAATAAGAAACTATCTTTCAAGGGTCTCCTCTTGTGAGGAATCCCATTAAAAGTTTGAAATTATTGTGAAAGTCTCTAGCTATTTGAGAGGGAGATTTATGATTTGGATTGGGCCGTGGTAAGGGCCGGACAAATTGTGGGCTGAACACATTTGGGCCGGGGCAGCCTGGGCCCATCCAGAAAGGATTTTCGCTCGGTAATGGCACCGTTGCTGTGAAACCGAGCTACTTGCTCGATAATGGCATAGTTGCTCGGTAATGGCATAATTGCATAATTGATGTCGTACTAGCCACTCAAGTGAGGTTCGACCGAGATGTCCGCTGCCTCACTGGGCTCCACGGTTCATGCGTTAGCTCGGCAGGAAGGCCGACGGCTAACCAGCATGACTTATCCCGAGCTCGGCTAAGCCGGAATGCAACCGAGCTCGGTCGTCATTGAGCTTGGCGAGCGGAGCGCTCTGGCTAGCTGCGCAGCACGGTCGTTGACAGCCAAGATGCTGCAGCCCGGCTGCCGAGCTCCCAGTGGTGTGGGCTGGCAGTTAGGTGATGTTCAGCTAGATTTGTGCTGACAGATGTGATAGCAGCACCACGTGTCGAGAGACTAATGGGAGTAGATTTAGGGTGTAGAAGGTATATAAGCGAGTCTGCGCCCCCCATGCTAAAACAGATGAACATTTGGTGAGACATACACTAAACACTCAACACTCTCCCTTCTCTCTATCTACCCCGTGTGTGTGTTCTAACTTGATCGTCGGAGGGGTTTTCCGGCCACACACCACCGGGTAGCTCACCGCTGTTGTGCTCGCAAATCGATCGGACAGACAGGAGCTTGGAAGAAAGGAGTACGGGCTCACCTGAATATTTGCTCCCCGTACAATTGGCGCCGTCTGTGGGAAGTTGACAGACAAAACCTTGTCTTCCAAGCTCATCTGATCGCCGTCCATGGCGAACAACGATGAGATTTCATTGTCTGCCATCGACGGAGTTACCCCGGAGTCAGGCAGACGGAGAGAAGGACATCCCGCCATCCCTCCTATGGCGGACCTGGAGACTTCTCCAAGAGGACATTCAAGAGACGCGCGGGATAAGCGCGGAAGAAGCTTTGGTCATTCACGGAGTCCAGACGGTCACCGGCGGCGGAGAGAATCGCACGCCAGACGTCTGGAGCACAAGTTGAGGGACTAAGACGCCGTCATCCGGAGAATGGCGGCGGAGATGGAGGATCTTAAGAGGCATGTTAAAGGAAAGGGTGTAGCTGGAGTGGGAGACCACAGTGAGCGTACCCAACCCCTCCGTTCATGTAGTCAGAGCCAGCGGCATACTTCGTCCATCTCAATCACCAAAAGTTATAAGGTTGGAGATTCCAACGCGCATGTACAGAGGTCCAACGCGCAAGACAGCACCTATCAACCTTCACGACCGGCGACGATGTCGAGGTATTCATATTCTGCTCGTTCAGAGGATTTGCGGGTAGTCTTGAAGGAACGGGCTCGCCGGCGGGAGGCTCATAGGGTACCGGCGTTCCAGCGGCTATCCTATGGGGTTCACGCCAGTGAAGAGATCGGAATACCTCCACCCCGCCTAGCTACGCCACTCCTACTAGACATAGACTTGGCAAGGCTGAGCGCCACCCCTTTCTTCCTGGAGATAGAAACAACACCGCTTCCGGCAGGGTTCCACCAACCAAAGTTCACGCTCTACGACAGAAAAACCGATCCCTATATGCATGTAAGCCACTTCCAACAGGTCATGGCCGGATATAGGCGAAATGACGCCCTTATATGCCTTATCTTCCTGTCAAGCTTGGGCGAGCTGGGCTTGAAATAGTTTGAGAGGCTGCCGGAGGGGAGCATAGAAAGGTGGCATCAGTTGGCGGAAGCCTTTGTGACGCGCTTCAAAACCAATACTAAGACGCCGAAGGAAGTTGACCACCTTCTCAGTGTCAAGATGGAGCCGAGCGACACGCTCAAGGCATACAGCTCCAGATACTGGGAAACCTTCAATAAGATCTTGGATTGCCCGGTCAACCTTGCAATCACGCAGTACAAGCGTGGTCTCCCGGTCGAACATAGACTGCGGGACTCGCTTATGATACACCAGCCGACATCTATGGGCCAGCTAATGCAGTGCATCAATGAGCACATCCGAGTAGAAGATGATGCAGCAGCATCTACCGCGAAGGCAACACCAGTAGCAATAGACAAGAGGTCGGCTAGCAAGGTACACGCGGTCGGACAGAAGGCAAACCGTTCAAATGATCACGCAGAGGAATCAGACCGTGGCTCAAATCGCAAAAACTGGGGTAAGGGTCGTCGAAATGACCAAGATAACTTCCCCCGAGATGACGTCGTTGATGCAAACAGAAGGTTGAAGGCCAGGATAGGCATTACCATGGTTTTTAAGATTCCAATTTATCGCATACTTAGTGAAATCCGTGACGAGGATTATGTCCAGTTTCCAGCGCGCAAGACAGCACCTATCAACCTTCACGACCGACGACGACGTCGAGGTATTCTTATTCCGCTCGTTCAGAGGATTTGCGGGTAGTCTTGAATCGCCGACAGGAGGCTCATAGGGTGCCGGCGTTCCAGCGGCTAGCCTATGGGGTTCACGCCAGTGAAGAGGTCGGAATGCCTCCACCCCGCCTAGCTACGCCACTCCTTCTAGACACAGACTTGGCAAGGCTGAGCGCCACCCCTTTCTCCCTGGAGATAGAAACAACACCGCTTCCAGCAAGGTTCCACCAGCCAAAGTTCACGCTCTACGATGGAAAAACTGATCCCTATATGCATGTAAGCCACTTCCGACAGGTCATGGTTGGACATAGGCAAAATGACGCCCTTATGTGCCTTATCTTCCCGTCAAGCTTGGGCAAGCTGGGCTTGAAATGGTTTGAGAGGCTGCCAGAGGGGAGCATAGAAAAGTGGCATCAGTTGGCGAAAGCCTTTGTGACGCGCTTCAAAACCAACACTAAGACGCCGAAGAAAGTTGACCACCTTCTCAGTGTCAAGATGGAGCCGAGCGACACGCTCAAGGCATACAACTCCAGATACTAGGAAACCTTCAATGAGATCCTGGATTGCCCGGTCAACCTTGCAATCACGCAGTACAAGCGTGGTTTCCCGGTCGAACATAGACTGCGGGACTCGCTTACGATGCACCAGCCGACATCCATAGGCCAGCTAATGCAGCGCATCAATGAGCACATCCGAGTGGAAGATGATGCAGCAACATCTACCAGAAGGCAACACCGGTAGCAACAGACAAGAGGTCGGCTAGCAAGGTACACGCGGTCGGACAGGAGGCAAACCGTTCAAATGATCACGCGGAGGAATCAGACCGTGGCTCAAATCACAAAAACTGGGGTAGGGGTCGTCGAAATGACCGAGATAACTTCCCCCGGAATGACGTCGCTGATGCAAACAGAAGGTTGAAGGCCAGGACAAGCATTACCACGGTTTTTAAGATTCCAATTTATTGCATACTTAGTGAAATCCGTGACGAGGATTATGTCTAGTTTCCTGCTAAGTTGGGCGACGGGTAGAAGGGTTTCAATCCGCGGTTCCGTTGCACATTTCACCGGGAGCACGGCCACCGGACAGAGGACTGTTTGCCTTTGAGGCAACACTTGGAAGAGCTAGTCGCAGCCGGACACCTGGACCTTTACATTGACGGGGGCGTGAAGGCAAATCAAGCCCCGGTTGATCCGTGTGCAGCGGGTGACTTGGAGGCGCCCCCTCAAGGAGTGATTAATGTCATCCACGGCATAGTGGAGCCGGTGCGTGTATGCGAGCTCCGAGGTATGATCAAGAAGGCAGAACACATGAGGGAAGTTTTGTCGGTCCAGCCCGCGATCAAGAGGGGGAAGACCAAAGAGAAGGAGTGATCAGTTTCTCTACAAGGGACTTAGAGCGCATTCAGACACCGCACAATGATGCCTTGGTGGTCACTCTCCGCGTCAAGGAATTCGATGTCAAGCGCATCTTGATTGACCAAGGAAGCTCGGTCGAGATCATGTATTACGACGCACTCAAGCAACTCAAACTCCGAGATACAGACTTGGCTCCGGCAACTTCGCCGCTGGTTAGTTTCAACTCGTAACCAGAGTGGCCTTTGGGAAAAATTATCTTGCCGGTCAAACGGGATCCGTGGTCAAGCAAGTGGAGTTCTGGGTGTTGTAGATGCCATCTACTTATAACCTGATCCTTGGAAGGGGATGGCTTCACGCTATGCAATCCATAGCGTCAACCTACCATCAGGTGATGAGATTCCCCTCGACTATGGGGGGCAATTGAGGAGATTTGGGGCGATCAAGTCATGTTGAAGCAATGCTTCGTGGCAGTGAACGGGAGTCGAGCTACCAAAGGCTTCGTCCAAATGATAGAAGGACCGGAAGATCGAGGAGTCCTTGACGATGTAGGCATCAAGGCCGAGGATAAAGCCGTTGAAGAATTGGTGGAAGTTCGGATTGACACAGAAAGTCCAAACAAGTTCTGCTTGCTCAGTTCAAGCCTTACCGCCCAAGAAAGGACTGATATGGTGGAATTCTTGATGGCAAACATCAAAGTCTTCGCATGGTCGCCTTACGACATGCCCGGCATCGATCCGAGTTTCATTTTCCATCACCTGAATGTTTTCCCCGGTGCAAAGCCGATCATTCATAGAATGAGGAGATCGGCGTTGCATCACGCCGAGGTAGTTGTGGAAGAGGTGAAGAACTTGCTTGAGGCACGAGCTATTCAAGAAGTGCACTACCCTCGGTGGATTTCAAACACAGTTGTTGTACCCAAGAAGAATAGGAAGTGGCGAGCCTGTGTCAACTACAAGATCGTCAACCAAGCTTGCCCTAAAGACAACTTTCCACTGCCCATAATAGACCAGCTTGTGGACTTGACGGCTGGACATAACAGGCTCAGTTTCTTGGATGCCTACCGCGGTTATCATCAGATCGCCATGCATTGCCCCAAACGCGAGATCACCTCATTCACCACACCGAAGGGGCTCTTCTGCTACCGAGTCATGCCTTTTGGTTTGAAGAACGCTGGGGCAACTTTTCAAAGGATGGTGACCAAGATGTTCGCTCCTCTACTAGGCCGGACAATAGAGGCTTATATAGATGATATGGTGGTTAAGAGCCGGCATCAAGCAGACCACTTGTCCGACTTGGCTGAGATGTTTGCTATTCTCAAACAACACAAGCTACACCTGAATGCGTCTAAGTGTGCCTTTGGCGTGGGATCCAGAAAATTCTTAGGTTTCCTAGTCACAAACCGAGGCATCGAAGCAGACCCCACACAGATCAGAGCCGTACAAGAATTAAAGCAGCCTAGCTCGGCTAAGGACGTGCAGCATCTGGCCGGAATGGCCGCCATGCTTAACCGATTTATAAGCCGATCATCAGATCGCTGCCGCCCCTTCTTTCAAGCTATGAAATCAAAGTTCTCATGGGATGAAGAATGTGACCGCGCTTTGGCCGAGCTCAAGGAGTATCTGTCTTCAGCGCCCCTGTTGGTCACACCGAAGCCCGGCGAAGAACTCTACCTTTATTTGGCCGTATCTCAGCATGCAGTCAGTGCGGTGCTTGTCCGGTCAAAAGGAATCAAGCACCTCCCCATCTTCTACGTCAGCAAAACCTTGCTACCGGCAGAGTCAAGGTACTTGCCGCTGGAAAAACTTGCATTGGTATTGATGATGGTCTCTAGGAAGTTGGCGCACTATTTCCATCCTCATACCATCATCGTTTTGATCAAGTTCCCCCTCAAAGCTTTGTTCGAACGGGCGGATTTCTCCGGTCGAATTCTCAAATGGGAGGTTGAATTGGGACAATTTGACGTCAAATTCCAGCCACGAATTGCCATAAAAGCTCAGACATTGGCCAACTTCGTTGCTGAATTCTCACCTGGAACTCATCCGGTATGCCCGGTGGATATTGCCGCGGCACATAAGGTGGTGAATGTAGGCCAGACCGCAATAACACAACTAGGCGATGACGGCGACATGGAACTTGCGCGCCCCGCTGAAGAACCTTCGGTTAGTACAATACCACAGCCCGGCGATGCGATGACGAAGTTGGGTATCACCGACCAACCTGCTCCGTCCGGTACCACATCACCAAGGGGGGGAAGAAGTAGAACCGCTCAGCACAGAGCCTGCAGCCAGCATAATACTGCAACCTGGCGATTCGCCTACGGACTTAGGCATTACAGATCAACTTGCTGAGTCCGACGCCGAATCGCCGAGGGGGGCTGAAGTGGAACCGCTCAGCATAGAACTTGAAGCCGAACAGCCGAACAACCGTGATCCCATCAACCTTCAAGCCTCTCAGGACCCCTCAAACTATTGGAAGTTCTCTGTTGGCGAAATATGGAAACTTTTTGTTGATGGAGCCTCTAACCGTCACGGTGCCGGGCTAGGTATAGTTTTGATTTCGCCAAACGGCCTGACTATCGAACATTCTATCACCCTCGGATTCCCTGCCTCAAACAACGAGGCTGAGTACGAAGCACTTTTGGCCAGGCTCAAGAGCGCGCTTCAGATGCACGCATCCGAGCTAATGGTTTACAGTGATTCCCAGCTTGTGGTTAACCAAGTTTCTGGGGTTTACGAAGCAAAAGATGACAGAATGATGAAGTACCAGGCTCTGGTCAGAGACCACATCAAGCGATTCCAGGCAATAAGGGTCCAACAGATTGGCCGAGAAGAAAACGGCCGAGTAGATGAATTGGCCGGCCTTGCTTCCATGGTCGATAACACATCTTCCAACCCTCTCCTGATTGAATTCCTTCCGCGGCCCAACATTGAGGAAACCAGGCAGACAGAAGTTCTCTGCGCCGAGCTAGGTCCTCCATGGATGGACCCTATTATCCTCTTTTTTAGAGACCGGACCCTTTCAGCCGAGAAGAAGGAAGCACATAAAGTCCGGGTGAAGTCAGAGCGGTTTTGGCTCTCTCCATCAGGCACTTTATACAAGAAGTCTTTTACTGGTCCGTATCTAAAATGTGTACACCCGAGCAGCGTGGACGCCTTCCTATACGAAATTCACGAAGGCATCTGCGGCAGTCACATAGGGGGTAGATCTTTGGCCTACCGAGCTATTTCACAAGGCTACTGGTGGCCGTGCATGCAAACCGACGTGCAGAAGTATGTTCGCAAGTGTGAGAAGTGCCAGAAGTTTGCCCACCAAATTCACCAACCGGCCAGAGAACTTCTTCCCCTCACCAGCCCTTGGCCCTTTGCGATGTGGGGGCTCGATATAGTGGGGCCACTCCCAACTGCACCAGGCAACCGGAAGTTCTTCATCGCGGCCACAGACTACTTCACCAAATGGGTTGAAGCAGAGCCTTTGGCAACAATCAAGGAGAAAGATGTCAAGCGGTTTGTCTGGCATAATGTGGTAAAGCGGTTTGGCGTCCCAAAAATTCTAATCTCTGATAACGGCACCCAATTTGATGGTCGCCTATTCAGAGGATTTTGTGAAGACTTGAAGATTGAATTCTACAACTCTACCCCGGCTTACCCACAGTCTAATGGTCAAGCCGAAGCATCAAACAAGACCATCCTTGATGGGTTGAAGAAGAGGCTTGAGAAAGCCAAAGGAAAATGGGCCGAGGAACTCCCCAACGTCCTTTGGGCATACCGAACAACCTCGCGGCGATCTACCGGGGAAACACCTTTTGCTTTGGCATATGCTATAGAGGCGGTCATACCTTTGGAAGTTGGAATGCCCACCCTCAGAAGTGAAAGTTTTGAGCCCGAGCTGAACGCCAAAGCCATTGCCCTGGAATTGGACCTCATGGAAGAACGCCGGGAAAAGGCTCTCATCCATGTGGCCGCCTACCAACAAGAGCTCTCAAGGAAATACAATAAAACGGTGCACCCCAGACCGTTCAAAGTAGGTGATTGGGTCTTGAGGAAGGTCATGGGCAATACCCTGGTGCCAGGTGAAGGCAAACTAGGGGCAAACTGGGAAGGACCCTACAAGATAATCGGTCTGGCGGGCAAGGGGGCATACCACTTGGAGGACCTGGAAGGCAGAGGAATACCCCGGCCATAGAATGTGACCAATCTCAAACTGTACTATTTTTAGCTTTCGTTTTCTTTTTGTGCAAAGGAATTTTTTTGGCCTACACTTCAGAATGTAATATTCTTTTTGTCAATATATAGAAATGTCTCATCTTTGCCTTAGCATTCTGATTGTTGTTTTTCAATTTTGAGATTCTCAATCGAGATGTTTTACTCCGGTTGATTTTGAGATTAAAACCGAGATGATTTATTCCAGTTCATTGAGTTGATGATCTGAACTGAGATTCTCAACCGAGATGTTAACTCCGGTTGAATGAGTTGATGTTTTGCTCAACTTTTAGATTCTCAACCGAGATGTTTTACTCCGGTTGAATGAGTTGATATTTTGCTCAACTTTTAGATTCTCAACCAAGATGTTAACTCCGATTAAATGAGTTGATGTTTTGCTCAACTTTTAGATTCTCAACCGAGATGTTAACTCCGATTGAATGAGTTGATGTTTTGCTCAAAGTCTGAGACTCTCAACCGAGATGTTTACTCCGGTTAATTTCGTTGATTTGTTCAAAAATGTGAATTTAACCGAGATGTTTACTCCGGTTAACGCAGTTGATGATTTACTCAACTTTATGCTGAAAACCGCGATGTCTTTTCCAGTTAGATAAAGTGGTTAATCTGCCGAGGTATTTTGACAGCTGACGTTATCTAGCATGAAGAACGTGCAAACACTTGAAGAAAACAGAGCTTTTTTATTGATGTGAAAAGTGATTACAAGAAGAGGGGCGAATAGCCCGGTTACATGTGTAAACCAAAAAGGAAGAAAGAAGACAAAGGAAACTAAGCTAGGGGGGAAAGGTCAGTGAATTCGTCCTCGGCTGCCTCCTGGTTGACCGTTAGTGTTTGGTCTTGGACACCGGTCTCCATTTGGCCGGGCTGAACTGTGTGATTTTCCCCCTCCGCATTTTCCTCGGTTTCCTCGTCGCCTTCTTCCTCGGCCTCAGCCTGCAACGCGGCGAAGACGTCGTTGGCATAGGGCACTAGATAGCTCGGTAGGGAGGCAGCTGGAGGAGTGGCGAACACGTCGGTCCCTGGTCCCTGGTCGAGATGTTCACAAGCAAACTTCCACCCAGCCTTGAAGAAAATGTCTTGGGTGGTGCGGACCTGCTTTGTGTAACTCTCCTCGGCCTCAAGGAAACCGGCGTTGTTTGCACCCTTCAGATCCTCTTCCCGTGATTGTTTCAGCGCATCTAGCTCGGCCCGGAGCGCATCTCTCTCCTTCTCGGCAGAGCTAAGCTGGCCGAGCAACCGAGAGTTGTCGGAGTTCGCCATCTGCAATGAAGACTGGGCTCTCCCGAGCTCGGCTTGGAGGCTTTGAACTTGGCTGGCAGAGTCAGTTGCCTTCTGCCGAAGCCGGTGAATGCGCTCCATGACCAAGTGCTGCTTCTGGATGGCCTGCAAGAAGAGAGATTGATCAGAAAGAAAACCGAACAAACACTTTGTGAAATTTTGAGCACAAGTTTGAGATTCTTACCCTAGTCATGGATTTGACCGACGATTTTACTAAACGTGTGTCCGGAACGTGGTCGCTGCCGACCACGTTGCTCGGTAGAAACAGTGCCTTGGAAAGGTCAAAGGCGAGCAGATGCTCCTTGTCGCCTTTGACGAAAGCTGTTGCCGAGATCTCCTTGCCCCGGTGTTTGAGCTGGGGCCTCCATGCCAGTGTTAGGTCGACGGTGACGGCAGGCTGCTCGGTGTTGAGCTCGGCGGAAGGGTCTGCACGAGGCCTTTTGCCAGCCTGGCGGGTGTCTCTGCTGGCTTGCCTGGCGGCGGGAGAAGCCAATGTAACCACGGTCTCGGTGGATTGACCGGCAGCAGGAGAGCGGGTTGAAATGCTTGGGATCTCGGTTGAGGTGGCGGTGATCAGGTTCTTGATTCGGCTTCTTTTGGCCATTTCTTCTGCTTCGGTTAAACGAATGAAGGGGACGTCTGGCAGCGTGGGATCTGGCGGTGGAGATGGAGCGCGGAGAAAGTCAGTGACTTTACTCCGGCGCGGAGCTGAATACCGGTATGTTGGAGTGTAGCCGAGGAGCTCGTTACAATCCCGATTGCGGTAACGGAGCACGGTCCTGATGGTTGCTTCATTGGGGTAGTAGTAGTTGGCTTGCAAGGCTTGGATCGCTGCAAAGGAAAGAAGAAAAGTGTCAAGTACAGAATAGTGAAGAAAGATAAATTGACCGAGCAGTTAGCACGGCTCACATGTCTCGCCGAAGTTCTTGCTAATAAACCAGTCCAGTACGCCGGCCGTTTCATAGTTGCCAGACACCCAAAAAAAGTCATCGTCGTGTAAGTCCTTGTCTGGGGTGCCGGTCACTATTTTTTCTTTGCCCGGTCAAATTTTTAAGTAATAGGTGAGGCCGTCGCCCGTGTGCCCAAGGGTGTATTGACGGAGTATCTCGGCTAAACCTAAGTTGGTTCCTAGCTGATTGTTCAACTCGTGGACCCCGTTGATTATTCGATAAGTGTTGGTTAAGACTTGAGTGGGTGCTAGCCCGGTGCGGCGCAAAAATTCGGTCATCAGTGGGTTGACCGGGAAACGGAGGCCTCCTTCAATGATGGATAGCACGGTGAAGGGGCACTGGTCTAATCTGCCCCAAGGGGTTGTCTCAATTTCGCCGAGCTCTAGGTGGACATCGGCCAGGATACCGTACTCTTCCCAGAACGCGGCCAGGGCAGCCAGAGTATCAACAAGGAAGCGGAAGCACCCCATGTGCAACCGGCTGGTTTAGCTCGGCTGAGGTGGTTTGGCACAAACTGGTGTTTAATGGCTGCTCGGTCTTTGAGAGCCTCAGTAATTGGTCAGTGGTCCCCTTGGACTTTGCAGGAAAATGATGGCAAGTGTAAGTGGAAGCGCGGCCGCGCAAAACGAGCTTGACTTTAGCTCGGTCATGAAGAGTGCCGGACCACCTCGGTCGCGAAGGCAAACCAAGGAACTCGGTCGCTCAAGCAGACCAGTTGTTAGCCCGGTCGAGCGGCCAAGTCCTCTGTCTACCTTGGTTTCTACTAAGGTTTTGGCAAACTTGTAAATTGCTCGGTCTAATTGTTTTTTGGATCAAAAGGCGACCTGGAGCCCGGTCTGCTCCAGTTCTTCGTGTGTTCATGTGTTCATCACTGGGATTGAAGAACAACGAAGAGAACAGGGGCAAGTGTGGGTTTTGGAAGGGTTATGTCCTAAAAACCTACGGATTTTGTGCCCTAATATGTGAAATACCAAATGAAAATAGCAAAAAGGAGGCTCGAAGGACTTACTAGTTAAGGGCAGGAGCTTCCTCCTCGAACACAAATGCAAGGAAAGGTAGGAACGGGGCTTGCAAGAGGCACAGGAGCTCTGGAACGCTTGGAATGGAAGATGAATAGTAAGAATGAAATGAAGAGGAAATGGCGTATATATGGGAGGAAGACCGCCAAAAATTTGAATGTGAAGGGACGGTTGGCTGCTCGAGGCCAATGAGCGAGCGACACGTGTCCCTATTGACGGCGGCGTCAGTACTGAAGAGACAGGATGGCAAGTCAAGGCGTCGACCGGGCAAGTTTGAAAACAGGTAAGACAACTAGCCCGGTCACCGTCTAGCAGACTGTGAACCAAGAAAGAGTTATCCCGGTCAGAACAGGTAATCCCAGTCACACTTGCGCGGACAAAATTAAGGGGCAATTGAGAGGGAGATTTATGATTTGGATTGGGCCGTGGTAAGGGCCGGACAAATTGTGGGCCGAACACATTTGGGCCGTGGCAGCCTGGGCCCATCCAGAAAGAATTTTCGCTCGGTAATGGCACGGTTGCTGTGAAACCGAGCTACTTGCTCGGTAATGGCATAGTTGCTTGGTAATGGCATAATTGCATAATTGATGTCGTACTAGCCGGTCAAGTGAGGTTCGGCCGAGATGTCCGCTGCCTCACTGGGTTCCACGGTTCATGCATTAGCTCGGTAGGAAGGCCGACAGCTAACCAGCATGACTTATCCCGAGCTCGGCTAAGCTGGAATGCAACCGAGCTCGATCATCATTGAGCTTGGCGAGCGGAGCGCTCTAGCTAGCTGCGCAGCACGGCCGTTGACAGCCGAGATGCTGCAGCCCGGCTGCCGAGCTCCCAGTGGTGTGGGCTGGCAGTTAGGTGATGTTCAGCTAGATTTGTGCTGACAGATGGGATAGCAGCACCACGTGTCAAGAGACTAATGGGAGTAGATTTGGGGCGCAGAAGGTATATAAGCGAGTCTGCGCCCCCCATGCTGAGACAGATGAACATTTGGTGAAACATACACTAAACACTCAACACTCTCCCTTCTCTCTATCTACCCCGTGTGTGTGTTCTAACTTGATCGTCGGAGGGGTTTTCCGGCCACACACCGCCGGGTAGCTCACCGCTGTTGTGCTCGCAGGTCGATCGGACAGACAGGAGCTTGGAAGAAAGGAGTACGGGCTCGCTTGAATATTTGCTCTCCATACACTATTTATAAGAAAAAAAATTCTTGAAAAAAAAACTCAAGAAATTCACGTGGGATTCAATCAAATTTATGGGAGGAAGACTTAAAATTTTGATATTCCTCCAAAATTTTTACTCTTCATTCAATCAAATTATTTGAATTAAAATCATATAGAGAGAATATTGAATATTTGGTTTCCTCTTTGTGGGAGCCGAATATATGGGTAAATCGGAAGGGAAATATTTTAGTGGGCTGACGTTAACCGGCCGCATCCTACAGACTTTAACCGGCTGCACCCTGCAAGACTAGGATGAGCCGAATATAATACGTAAGCCGATTGAGAAAGGATCTTTAAGGCCGAATAGAAGAACGGGTAAAGATTAAAAAGTAGGCCCAGGCCCCGAGGCCTCAGGAGGAACAGATATAAATAGAGAAACAGCGCTCTTGGAAAGGTATGTAAGAATAACACCACTTAACTTAGCAAACAAGCTTTCTTGAGTATTGGAGCTGACTTGCCCGTCGGAGTGCTAACCCCGGCACCCCCGATCGGAGTGTTTGTGTCTTTGCAGGTGACTAGCTGAGGATCAAGAACGTCTCCCAGGATCTGAAGAGTATTTCCAAAACCACTTCTCCACAATTGGCGCCGTCTGTGGGAATACTCAAGTACATCCATGGAAGGCGTGACGTAAGATCCTCCGATAGCCACCGACGAGACTACACAGAGAGACGACATCACTCCAGCAAATATGCTCGGGAAGGAAACCATCGCTGCAAGACGCGCCTTGAATTTTGACTCGCCAACGACTTCAGCACAGGAGACGATGCAAGCCATCATGGAACAAGCAAAACAGAATGAGCAAAGGCTGGAAAACATGCTCGCAGAAAATGAACGCCTGCGACAAGACTTGGCCCTGGAAGTAGCAAAATCCAAAGAAGCCGCGGGATAAGACCCCGAACGACCCCTAAGGGCAGGTAAACAACGACCCCGAGCCCGACCAAGGGAAACCGACAGCGACTCCAACTCATTATCCACGGAGCACAATAGGGGACGCTCAGACACTTCCAGCTCCTCTGAAAAAAGCCCACACACAAAGAACAAGCGCAGAAGAAGCAGTTCAGACGAAGAGGACCGGCACGATCCTTTTATCCGACGAATTGCGAGGGCGGCCCTGCCCAAGAAGTTCAAAGCTCCATCATTTACTCTCTACGACGGAAAATCAGACCCCACTGATCATATACGTCACTACAAGCAGGCCATGACGTTGCATGCAGACAATGAAGCCCTCATGTGCCGGATATTCCCCAGCAGCTTGGGGCCATTAGCTGTCAGATGGTATTACAAGCTGGAGCCGGCTTCGATCAGAAGTTTCCATCAATTACAAAAATCCTTCAAGGCCAGGTTCATCACCAACGAGGTACAGCCAAAACAGGCCGACTCTCTCTAGGCTATGCAAATCCAACCAGGAGAAACGCTGAGAGCGTATTCGGCGCGATATTGGGAGTGCTTCAATCTCGTTGACGACGCTTGCAATGACTCCATGGCCGTCACCGCCTTCAAAATGGGACTACATCCTGACAGTGCCCTTCGCAACTCCCTGACCAGAAGACCCCCCAAAACAGTTTGGGCACTGATGAAGAAAGTCGAAGAATACTGCAAAGTGGAAGATGATGCTTTAAGGATTAAAGCCAGACAAGTGTCCACCAAACTGGCACCTCCTGAAATTGCTCAGCCGATAAGTTCCGTGCCACCTCTAAGCCCCGAGCCGCGACAACGTGCTAAACGAGACAAAAGGCGGGACTCTCACCGATCGAGCGATCAATGCTCCCATCCAACAAATGAGCAATTGCAAGTCGACAGTAGGCGCTCAAGGCGCGCCGACAAAAAGTACACAGAACTGTCAGAGCCAATCACCGCGGTAATGACCAAAATCCAACATCTTCCATTCTTCAAATGGCCGTCAAAGATGGTGGGGCCACCCGATACACGACGAAGGGACCGGAGGTGCGAATATCACAAAGATCACGGGCACGAAATAGAGAGTTGCTATGCATTAAAAGATCACCTGGAAGAACTGGTGCAAGACGGTCGACTGCAGCAGTATGTGAAACAGGGAAAGCCAACCAAGGCATTAGCATTAAGGCAGGACTCTCCCCCACTTGGCGTGATCCACGTAATTTACAGCCTGCCTACACTCCCAGCCGTGCACACAATTCGATCGCGCCCAACTCTACAGGAGCGCCGTATTTCGACTGATCGGTTCGAAGACGCTCCGGCAATTGCCTTCAACGACTCCGACCTCAATGACGTAACGGCTTCCCACATCGATCCGTTGGTCATTGGATTACGCATAAACCGGTTCATCATTGAACGAATCCTCATAGATCCAGGGAGTAGCTCAGAGGTCATGTACTATCAAACTTTCATCAAGCTCGGCCTTAACAAGTCGGATCTGTCTCCGGCGCCTCACCCACTATTCGGCTTTAATACGAACCCCGAATATCCATTGGGCAAGGTCATATTACCTGTTCGAGCGGGTTCCAGAACAGTCGAAGCAAAATTCCTGGTCGTGAAGCTCCCCTCGCCGTATAATGCCATTATGGGAAGAACCTGGCTACATGCCATGAAGGCCGTTCCAAGCACCTACCATCAGATTCTGCGTTTTCCAACAACCCACGGCATTGAAGAAATACATGGTTCCCCCCAATCGGCACAAGCAGAATTCTGAAAAACCCAATCACTGACCCGATCTGTGGGCTCTGATCCCTGTAGATATATTTCGCCTCTACAATACGAACTATTTTTCCTGTCGATCAGTCATATGTTAATTCCCAGTGGGGCACCCGCCAGAATTGGCTAAATTAAGTCTCCAGATTCGGAGCGCCCTTCGTGGATGCCACGATTGGCCAAATTAAGTCTCCGGATTCGGAGCCCCCTCTGGCGCATGTCGCCTTAGGGCCGATTAAGTCTCCGGATTCGGAGCGCCCTTCGTGGATGTCACGATTGGCCAAATCAAGTCTCCGGATTCGGAGCCCCCTCTGGCGCATGACGCCTTAGGGCCGATTAAGTCTCCAGATTCGGAGCGCCCTTCGTGGATGTCATGATTGGCCAAATCAAGTCTCCGGATTCGGAGCCCCCTCTAGCGCATGACGCCTTAGGGCCGATTAAGTCTCCGGATTCGGAGCGCCCTTCGTGGATGTCACGATTGGCCAAATCAAGTCTCCGGATTCGGAGCCCCCTTTGGCGCATGACGCCTTAGGGCCGATTAAGTCTCCGGATTCGAAACGCCCTCTGGCGCATGACGCCTTAGGGCCGATTAAGTCTCCGGATTCGGAGCGCCCTTCGTGGATGTCACGATTGGCCAAATCAAGGCTCCGGATTCGGAGCCCCCTCTGGCGCATGACGCCTTAGGGCCGATTAAGTCTCCGAATTCGGAGCGCCCTTCGTGGATGTCACGATTGGCCAAATCAAGTCTCCGGATTCAGAGCCCCCTCTGGCGCATGACGCCTTAGGGCCGATTAAGTCTCCGGATTCGGAGCGCCCTTCGTGGATGTCACGATTGGCCAAATCAAGTCTCCGGATTCAAAGCCCCCTCTGGCGCATGACGCCTTAGGGCCGATTAAGTCTTCGGATTCGGAGCGCCCTTCGTGGATGTCACGATTGGCCAAATCAAGTCTCCGGATTCGGAGCCCCCTTTGGCGCATGACGCCTTAGGACCGATTAAGTCTCCGGATTCGGAGCGCCCTCTGGCGCATGACGCCTTAGGGCCGATTAAGTCTCCGGATTCGGAGCGCCCTTCGTGGATGTCACGATTGGCCAAATCAAGTCTCCAGATTCGGAGCCCCCTCTGGTGCATGACACCTTAGGGCCAATTAAGTCTCCGGATTCGAAGTGCCCTTCGTGGATGTCACAATTGGCCAAATCAAGTCTCCGGATTCGGAGCCCCCTTTGGCGCATGACGCCTTAGGGCCGATTAAGTCTTCGGATTCGGAGCACCCTCTGGCGCATGACGCCTTAGGGCCGATTAAGTCTCCAGATTCAGAGCGCCCTTCGTGGATGTCACGATTGGCCAAATCAAGTCTCCGGATTCGGAGCCCCCTCTGGCGCATGACGCCTTAGGGCCGATTAAGTCTCCGGATTCGGAGCGCCCTTCGTGGATGTCACGATTGGCCAAATCAAGTCTCCGGATTCGGAGCCCCTTTGGCGCATAGCGCCTTAGGGCCGATTAAGTCTCCGGATTCGGAGCGCCCTCTGGCGCATGACGCCTTAGGGCCGATTAAGTCTCCGGATTCGAAGCGCCCTTCGTGGATGTCACGATTGGCCAAATTAAGTCTCCGGATTCGGAGCTCCCTCTGGCGCATAACGCCTTAGGGCCAATTAAGTCTCCGGATTCGGAGCGCCCTTCATGGATGTCACGATTGGCCAAATTAAGTCTCCGGATTCGGAGCCCCCTTTGGCGTGTCACGATTGGCCAAATTAAGTCTCCGGATTCGGAGCCCCCTTTGGCGCGTGACGCCTTAGGGCCGATCTGTCTATCAGTAAATCAGTACCCCTTTGGCGCATGACGCCTTAGGGCCGATTAAGTCTCCGGATTCGGAGCGCCCTTCGTGGATGTCACGATTGGCCAAATCTAGTCTCCGGATTCGGAGCCCCCCTTTGGCGCAAGACGCCTTAAAGCCGGTTAAGTCTCCGGATTCGAGCCGATTCATCTCTTTGAGGCCAAATGAGCCCTGGGATCTAGCCTCTAGATACGGAGCCCGCTTTAGTGGTTTAGAGGATTATTGCATTAATCCGTTCGGCTATATTAATCGGTCTACAGAGCTAAGTGTTAATCACGTCTCCGAACCCGGCGCAAACGTTGGCACGAACCAAAGATATTGGTAATTGCTCCTATCTAACACACTAGAACAGATCATACATTCGAAGTAATGTGCTTTAGTACACAAGCAAAATTCACAATAACGAGCATTACAATATCGAAAGTATAAATAAAACCATTTATTCGATCAAACAGTTGTTACATAAACACAACCCGCATTCAAGTATTACAGTATCAAAAGCAAAAAAGAAACAAGACGCGCCGATAAAGCAGCACCGCCGCCTTGAATCCCTCGACGGCGCGTGAAACCTTAAACCAGTTATGCTCAAGCCCACGACTTGCATAGCGCCAAACTTCCCCTAATACCATTGACAATGTCAAGGCAAAGATCCAGGACAAGGAAGAATGAACTAAACAGTTGTTGCCTTTCCTTTCGGGGTGATTTGCTTCGATGACTTGGAGACTTGCAGATCTCAGGCTCTTCGGACGACTTAACCCCCACACACCTAGATTTTCTGCTGAAAACCATCTCAACACCAAATTTGACCAAAGTCTGAGCCTCTGAAACTAAAATCACCATCCCAGGCAAGGAATGATGAGTCGAGTGGGATTATAGGTGCGAAGCGCCTGCTCCTTTTATTCTTAGCGACGACCGCGATTTCGAGGTCCCAATCCCAAGAGAATTTTATTAGCGCCAAAAAAACGCATTGGCTGGATAAAATAAACGTCGATTGACATTCGCCACGACCAGCAGCACAGCAATCCAAATGGCCAAGCGACAATGCGCCGACCCCAAATCAAAGTTAAATGGCCAACGAAACCACAACGGCCGTCGCGAATGTTTCGATTCGGCCCGTGCAGACCCTGCCGATGAGCCCGCGTATCGCCGGACACTCGACAGCCACCTAGGTCGGACAATGTTTAGACAAGCAACACGAAATACAAATAAGCCGAACACGAATAATAATGAAACGTTCTTTATTCAATAAAACAATAAGTTACATAGTTTCACACGCGCCCTGCATTCCAATTTTACAACTACTAAACTCATACGGCGTCGCCCTCATCCTCACTCTTCTCAACATCAAAAGCAGAAAACGGAAAATCTTTATTCCTGTAACGTGGTGATGCCAAATTAATTCCCGACGCCCGAAGAGTTTCTGCGGCTTGAGACGCCCTGATCCAACCATGCCGAAACCCACGATTTTCACATCGGCACACTTCTTCGGCCAATTTCTCCCTGGTTTTCTCGATCCCCACTTTTCGGCCCTCATGAAAGCCTTTCTCATAGGCCCTCCCTTTCGCGCTCTCTGTCGCGAACATACTTGCCATCTCTCGATCGGCGAGTGCGGAGCTGATAAGCCGACTAGTAACCCTCTCCTCCACAATTGGGTTCGCGTGAGCGGTGGGTTGTGCCTGAGCCACCTTGGTCTTCCTTAGTTCCCGCTCGGCCGCCTCCACGCGGGCCTCCAAACTTCGAATACGTTCTTCCTTCTTCTCCATCTCTTGACGGGCAGTGCGCAGTCGCATGCCGACTTCGTAAGCAGTGTAAAGCCCCTTCACCGCACTGTGAATGCCCTCGCGAAACACCTCGTAGTCCTGACGACCCAGCATTGACTGCTGAACCTCAGGAGGGAATATTTGTCGGGCAACGTCGACCGCTACGTCTGGGTCTCGAACGATCGAATCCCCCTCCGTCATGGGTCTATTCTTTACGAATACCGCAAAGCTTAATGGGCATGGATTCGCGTCAGACCTCCTCTCAACTCGGGGTTGTGGGGATTTACCCTGCGACTGCTTGTCTCGCCTGGGCGATCTACTGCGACGTCGGGGAGACTGGCGCCTCTCCCGACCCCTGGCACTCCTACTTCCTGTGCGCGAGGGTTCACCACCTCGGTTCATATCTCCGCCCAGCTCAGCTAGGGTCTTCGCTTCCCCTTTACTGTTAAAGAAGAGTCAGTTCGACATTTACGCAACCAATTTTCCTCTAGGAGCTCGAGTCAGTTGTATACCAAGCTCCTAAAGGACGCACCCTTGTTCATTTATCCTTCACAGAGGCAGCGCGATCGAGGCAATCTCATTAATTGAAGATCCTGAATCGCCCGACGCCGGCTGAGTTGACGGCAAAGGCACAGTTTTACCATCTCTTCGAATACCCGCGCCTGGGGCAAAGGCAGAGTCATCAATATATTCGGCTCAAGTACCCCAGCCGGCTCCCGAATCGATCATAATTCGGCGTAGCCTGATTCTAAATAAACCGTACATATAATATCGTTTGCCCGTGTTAGCAAAGAAGGAAAGGAACCGCCTGGGGCAAGGGCAGATTCATCAATATATTCGGCTCAAGTACCCCAGCCGGCTCCCGAATCGATCATAATTCGGCGTAGCCTGATTCTAAATAAACCGTACATACAATATCGTTTGTCCGTGTTAGCAAAGGAAGAAAGAAAGGGTTTTTAATCAAAACACGGCATCCGAAGAAAGACAATACACAAGTAATGAGAAGAACAACAAGAGAATGGAGTATAAATGTCAACATCTGCAAATTCACCAATATATTCGGCTCAAGTATCCCAGCCGGCTCCCCAATCAATTCCGCTAACCTTTGCAGGAACCAAACCGCCTGGGGCAAGGGCAGATTCATCAAGCTATCCGGCTCAAGCACCCCAGCCGGCTCACAATTTGACAGTTCATAATTCGAATCCAGTCGGCATGAGAAAGACGAATGAATATTGACACAGGACATTCAATCTCTAAAAGCTGAAACTCAGCAACAATTTTAAGCAAAGTTGCGAAAGGCTTTGAGCCAAACTCAGCAAAGTGTTTCATTAACATAATCACACAAATTGTGCACAAGTGGCAGCGACATTACAAGGAAATGTTCATTAATAAATTGTGTACAAAATAGTAACCAATTTATACATGAAAACTACCCTGAACCAACAAAACCCTATCAAACAAAAACTTACACAAAACTTAATAAATTAGGAAACGCCTCCCAAATCACTCCTCGGTGTCGGATTCGAGTGGCTCAACATCCACTTGCTCGTAAGGAATTGGCAAAGCCAATGTAACCCCAGCGGCAGCAAGGGCTTTGAGCCACCCATGTTTGAACCCCCGATTCTCAAATTTGGGAACTTCGTCAACATATTCCATGTAAGCGGCGCTTTTTCCCGCCTCAAAGGCCTCAGATTCGGCTCTCTCCTTATCCGCCTTCAGCTCCTCTAGCCGAGTCTCCGCCTTGGCAAGTTCGTCTTTTGAGAGCCTCAGCGATTCCTCACTCGCATTCGCTCTAGCCTCAGCATCAGAACGGAGCTGTTCAGCAGTGCGAGCCCTCTCCTTCTCCGCTTCGGCTCGCGCGCTCTCCATTGCGGCCCTCATTTTTTCAAACTCCGCTCTACTCTTCTGACCTTCCACTTCGGCTTGCAAACGGTCAATTCTGCCAAGAGCATCATGCAGGCGGCGGCCCAAGTCGGCAATCCTGCCGACGGTCTGCAAGAATAAAGGATCATTAGATACCTTTATAAAAATAAATTTAGAAATAGATTTAAGATCCCTACCAGAAGTGCCAACTGCGCAGATAGGGCTACGGCCATAATATCCGGCACGGCGCAAAAGGCTGCATTGTCAGCCGACAAGGAAATCGAAGCCGCCAAGCTCAACGCAACGGCCGGATCCTCAATGGCAGAAGCATCGCAAGAAATCGGCGTATCTCTGATCTTTGGCTGAATAACAAAAGGAGCAACCACGTCCGATTCTTCGAGGCGAGGCCATTTGTCAGAAGGACTAATTTCTGAACTGGCTTCCCCCTCGGCGCTGCGTTTTTTACCGCGTTCTTCTGGAATTTGCCGTTCACCGGCCTGCAGTTCACCCCCTTTTTTCGTTTCAACCGACGTAACCTGAACCATCCCTTCAACAATGGGTACGGAGGCCTTAGTCAAACTGGGATCAGATTCGCCGGCCTCGGCCTTTTGTCGAGCAGCCATTCGCTCGGCGTTTCTCCTACGCGCCATTTGCGTAAGGCTTTCCTTCACCATACCTTCGAAGAAATCACCGGGTAGGTCGCCCAGATTCGCGAAAATATCTCCGGGAGAGACTTCTGCCTGACCCGAAGCGGATGGTGAGGAAGGCTGATTAAGTCCGGCAGCCTCAAACGCCGAGCGCACGGCCTCGTCAACTTCTTCGGCCTCCCTGGTGACCTCTCCGGCCGGATCGGCAACTACTATTACCGGCTCTACGTCTTGCCCCGAATCAGAATCTTCAAGACCAATCTGCCTAAGGTTCTTGTAGCTGGGGAAGATAAGAGCCGAAAGGTTTTGATCGCTGAATGGAATTGGGATGTTTTCCGCAGCCGAGAATGTGGTATAAGTGGGTTCGTAGCGGAGTAGAATGTGGGCGGCTCTCCCTTGTTTTTGCACGTTTGGGCGACCGAAGTAGTCGAGTGCAATCTTAATGTCCCTTAAGACCGCGTCGTCAACCGACGTCAGAACCTTCTTCAATTTGTTATCTGCAAAAGATACGGAAAGCTTCAGGAAATAAAGCCGATTAAAAGAGAGATCAACAAACATAAGATACTACGTGGTAACCTGGATCACCCTTATGTCTGGGAATGGGGTCTAGGCGATCTTCGCCTTCGGCGAACTCCTAGTTACCTCGGACATTGACCATTACATCGTCAACCCTCTGTAACAACCCCCATACTGTTTACCGATAAACCACTGAATTACCTACTGATTACTGTTAAACTGGACTGCTTATGACTGATAATTGAACCAATTGAAGTACTGAATGGACTGATTGAAAACTGGAACTGAATTGACTGAGCATATCTATTGTATTGCATTTTTATCATTTCGATTAATTGATTATCTGTTTGTGTTTTTATGTTAAACTGTAAATTGAAGGCCTTATCGGCGACCGAATCGAAAATAGATTGATGTTTTAGAATCATTGGAATTTATGTGATTTAATGGTATATTTATCAAAAATGTGATTAGGTATGATTAGATTAAATTAAAATAAGCTAAACACATAAGTGGCCTTATTTACACCTTTGCCATTGAGTGGGGCATTTATTTATTCATGTTTGAGGCCTTGATTACACTTGAACAAATTCATCTCCTCAGCCCCTTATTCTTGCTATAGCCGGCCATAGAGGAGAATTAGAGAGAGAGGGAGAGAAGTAAGAGGGAATTGGGTTCAACTTGTAGAATTGCTTGGAAATTGAAGATTGAAACTCTAGGTAAGAAATTCATCTTCTTATTGTTGTCCTTGAGCTAAGTCTTGCATATTTCATGCTTCATTCTAGAATTAAGTCATGTTGTAGCTCATACATGGTGAATTATGCTAGAATTCATGCATGCATGTTTGTAAGGATGAGTTTTGAGTTGAATTCATGGTAGAATTGTACTTGCATGCTCATGTTTAAGCTTAGTCCATGATTTCAACTTGTTTTTGGTATTAATGGCTCACAAGAACATCAAATTGGAGCTTTAAAATGGTTGGATTTCATGCATGTTTGCATTTCTCCATGTTCATGAAAATGGGTTTGAAAAATGGTTTTAATTGACTCACCTTTGGGGCTTGAATTCGTAAATTGAGCTTTGAAACTTGTTATACATTGAATTTAGATGTGTTTTCCAGAATTTGGGCCCAAGAGGTCGAGTTTTGAGTGGAAGAATGCTTGGTTTGAGCTTAGGAGACAAATCTGGAAATTCCAGAATTTGGCCTCTTCGCTCGAGCGACCAACCTTTGTTCGAAGCTACGCTCGAGCGTAGGATTGGTGGCTCGAGCGTAAAATTTCAGCATCCAGTACTTTTACTGTTTCGACAGCTCGCTCGAGCGAAGGATTTCTCGCTCGAGCGAAGCCTTTGATTTTGGAAGCTCGCTCGAGCGAAGGAAGGCTCGCTCGAGCGAGGCTCCTATTTTCAGCAAACTTTGCAAAATGTTTTCTAAGTGTATTTTTGCATCCTCATCCCATTCTAGGCATTCTTAGGCCTAGTTTAAGACATCTTAATGAGGATATAGATGTAGAACACGCCAAGGCAAATAAGGGATTAAGTTATGATATTTCCCAACTGTGTAGCTTAGTGTGTGTTCAACCTGTGAACTGTGTAGGGTTGGCGACTGGGGAGACACGCTCTAGCATACTGTAACCCAAACTCTGTGAGTAACAATTGTGTAAAGATATGTTCAACTAAGAATGTTTTCTGACTGATTAACCGAACTGTTTTCTGAATTGATTATTGTTAATTGACTGAATGTATGTCCTATATTCTGAAATGTACTGTGGCATCCTTAGCCCCTACTGTTACTGTTACTGTTACAGAGATCTCTGTCGGTTTCCTCGTGGAACCACTACTGTTTACTGATTGATGGCCATCATTACTATTTGGTCTTTAAGACCTACTATTTACTGTTATGCTAATGGATGTACCACATATGACTGAACAACTGTTCTGACTGAAAGACTGGAATATTGTCTAATGAACTGTTTTCATTACTGTAAGGACATTTCATTCTTAACCTCTTTACGCATTATGTTATTCACTGGGCTTAGCTCACTGTTTATATATATATGTAGGTGCTCAGCCACCAGATCGGAGCTAGGAGCGTGGGTTAGACTCCAGTTTTGTCAAGCCAGCCTATGCGCCTCACTGCGAGGTTCCGAGTTGCCATGTTATGGCTTTGGGGCGTTTTGTTTTTCCCCGTCTGTCTCTGTACTGTTTTGGATTACTGTATAGACTGTCAGCTACTAACTGTACTGTTATCAAGGGATTAGGTCCCTTTACTGTGTGACTGTAAATTTTGTATAGACTGTACTGTTTGAATGTATGAATGCATGAAAAATCTTTTTGGCATACAGACTGTCACAGCTCAATGGACATTAATTATTTACTGTATTGGCTTCCGCCAGGCCCTGAACTCTGTTTTACTGTACTACTATTAAGCAGGCCTTCGGTAATCTCGGATTACTGGCCGGTTACGGTGCTAAACCCATAGGGCCGGGTTTGGGTCGTGACACACTCTTACCAGAACTGGCAAGCATAGTCACCAAATGATGGTCAGTATCCTTGGCTCTGAGGAAGTACCGCCCCAGCCGACCAGAAGATTTGGCTAAAGCATAACAGTGCCGAATAGCCAGAATTCCGAGATTGATCCTAAGGCGTCGATTCAATTCTATAACCCCCATAATGATTCGAAAGAAATTTACATTGGGCTGAGAGGGAATCAGACTCCAATAGCAAAGAACGGCCCTAAGCAATGGATGTAAGGGGAAACGAACTCCGCCCTCTGCAATGGACAAAAGGGGGAATATGATCGTATTCTGATCCTCTCTCTCCATATCTAGAGTGCTGTCCGTTACGAGAGACAAATGGACGTCATCGGGGATGGAAAAATGTCACCGGAACCCGGAAATGCGACTCTCAGAAAGTAGGTCTTTCAAGTGTTTAGCCATTCCAACGGGAACCCAAGGATTCGCCGAAAGTAAAAACGATAAACACAATAGGATCACAAAGAAAAGGAAAGAAGACTTACGAGCGGATAAAGCAAAGGCGGACGGGCGAAAGTTGCAGAAAATGTGAGTAAGAGCGATGCGCGCGTCGGTCCAAACGTATCAGATGATCGACGAAATGTGCATCCAAAAGGACTGAAGTTTCAAATCGCAATAAATGCGAGACACATGAATGGCGCGGGAAAGTGTAATGATAAACGAAAAGGTGTGCGCCTTCTGACATCCCCTGACGCCTTGGGGAACGCGAAGCCGCCTGATCTATGCTAAGCTTTTCGAATTCTAAACCAAACACGCCGATTAACTATCGTCAATAGGGAGTTCGGGGGGCAATTGTGGAAGCCGAATATATAGGTAAATCGGAAGGGAAATATTTTAGTGGGCTGACGTTAACCAGCCGCATCCTGCAGACTTTAACCGGCTGCACCCTGCAAGACTAGGATGAGCCGAATATAATACGTAAGCCGATTGAGAAAGGATCTTTAAGGCCGAATAGAAGAACGGGTAAAGATTAAAAAGTAGGCCCAGGCCCCGAGGCCTCAGGAGGAACAGATATAAATAGAGAAACAGCGCTCTTGGAAAGGTATGTAAGAATAACACCACTTAACTTAGCAAACAAGCTTTCTTGAGTATTGGAGCTGACTTGCCCGTCGGAGTGCTCACCCCGGCACCCCCGACCGGAGTGTTTGTGTCTTTGCAGGTGACTAGCTGAGGATCAAGAACGTCTCCCAGGATCTGAAGAGTATTTCCAAAACCACTTCTCCACACTCTTCCAAAATTAAAATTAATAATATATATTATTATATTTTTTAGTAAAAAATTATTAGGAGAAATATTTAAAATAATTTAATATTTTTAGTTTTTTTAATTTATAATTTTATTACTTATATTTTTATTTAAATATAATTTTAATATATTTATGGCGTCACGGTTCGATTTTGGTTCAACCCGACGGTTGAACCGGTAATCCGTCCACCCGATCCATTCTTTGGTTTGCTCACCGATCCAATTTTTAAAACATTGCTTCATTAGTTAGGAAAAAAAAAAATTTACTCTCCACTTTTTTAAAATTATTATTAAAAATATCACATGTCGCCTTACGTATTTTATAATTAAAAAAATACAACTGTAACACCACTCGGGTGTACCTGTGCGCGTTAAATAGTTCGAATCCTTAGTTTCTTTGATTTAGTCTCACAAGTACAATGTGAAACATAAATGAGAGTCCAAATCCGGCAACTTTTATAGAAAATCTATTTTATTGCAAAACCTTGCTAGAAATGGATTACATCACCAGATCTTAGAGTCACTACCTTATATTTTGAAAAAATTAAGAAACTCGTGACTCGTGCCAAGGCCACTATTCGTTGTAACCAAAGTGTCTTGGTTCGAAACCTTAGATATGAAATGGGAAGGTCATTATTGAGCACTCCCGCTCACCCCGATCAAAGATCAACCTCTACTAACCATGATATGAGTTTTATTTTCTTTATATGTTCATATTTAAATTATTTAATAAATCCTAAAATTTACTATGTGAAGCATACAAGTATAGACTATGTCATTCATTTTGAAGCAACTTGATTTCATATATTTTTTAAAGAGTTTTGAAGACATAAACTCAAAGAAATTAAGTTTACAAATATACAAATCAACATCATTCCAAATTAAGTGACACAATCTCCATCTACTGGCATTTATACAATTACATCAAGTAAGCAAGTAGCCACATGGTAGGATGGTAGACATAGTAAAAAAAACACACACAAGCGGGATGCTAAAGCATAAAAACTTACATATTTACCGAAGTCCCGTGAACAACTACAAAACAAAGTTAACAAAATATGCATGATCTTATATACACAATCCTAATGCAATTCACTCATGAGATAAAACTAAAGATTCAGCTTCTAATATATGACATATGAATCATCTCAAGAACATGAGGTAGCGCACATAATCACATAAGAATTGATCAAATTCACAAATGCAAACTTAGCCGAATCATGATGCGTGAAACATGGATGCAAAGTATGGATATAATGAAAAATAAAATATGATGCATGTTTATAAATAAAGAAAGCAAGTAAAAGAATGGGATAGAAAGAAGCGAGGTAGGAAATTATTACAATATTGGAAAGAATAATTATAAACCAAATGAGAGAAAGAGAGAGAGGGAGGGAGAGAGAATATTACAACAAAAATTATATAAAAAAAAAAACTCACAAAACACTCAAAAGAAAACAAAATAGAAGTTTCATGCGCCTTGAAGACCATAAAAACTTGTTATACTCAACACCGGAAGGCTACTCTATTCCATCCAAAAGAAATTAGCAGGCCAGTCAAATAGGCCGGCTGGCAAACTAAGCCTAGCAAAACCTATCTTGCTGTGACACCGAGAAAAGAACAAATAAAGAATATATAAGTAACTTAACTAACAACTCTTTGTTAGATTACAAATAAAAAAACTAATCTAAAACTAAAACAAGAAAAATGAATACAAAATAAAAAGTGCAATATTACAACAAAACTAATATGAAACTAAAACAAAAACAAAAAAACAAATATTAAGAAAGAAAGTGCAAGATTACAACAAATGAAACTAAAACAAAAAATAAATAAATATAAGATAGAAAGTGCAAGAAAATGAAAGAATTGAAAATTCACCTTCCAAAGAAATATTGAATTTTTTGATTTCCAAACCTCCTCTTGATCACCCTCAAGGTTGTAAATTGTGTTCTTAATCCTCAATTCAAGAGTTTGGAATTTGAGCTTCAAAGGTAGCTTTGAACAATTGTAGGAAATGATCACTTGGTTCTTGAACTTAACAAGGACTACTCTCTCTTTGATCAAAACTCTAGAATTTAACTACAATAACATGACTTGGATAACTTTTTGTAATAGAAGATGAGATATAGTGTATAGCTTGAGAAATGGAAGTTCACAATTAACACTCGATTTTGGCTAACTTTTGAATTCAAAGCTTAAACTCTTTTTTGCTCTATCTCTAGCCTTTTCTACTCAATCTATCCTCATCATCCTCTCAACAATCTGATGTATTCATATAGGCCATGTAAGTGGAGAATTGGTGGAAAACAAAGTGAAAAATTAATGAAGCATTAGGGAAGATAATAGAGCAAATAGAGCACTAATAGAGCCAATGGAAGACAAAAGTGGAGTATTAGCTTCAATGGATCAAGTACTAGACAATTGAGGGTGAATATGCATGCATTCAATGCATGAATGGGTCAAATAATGGGTTTGGGAAGTGCCCACCCAAACCAACACAAAAACTGGGCAATCTGTCTGTGGGGCAGTCGACCGGCCGGACGGCCAGGCGATCGACCGGCCAAAGGAGAAAAAGTTCGTTTCGCTCTGGTTCGACTTCGTTTCGCTCCAGTTCAATCCAACTTTGCTCCGAATGTCCAACGAGGCTTAAACATTTGACCAAAATAGGCTTAAAGTTGTGAACAAAGCTCAAATTCTATCTCTCTTACTAAGAATTCTGTGAGAAATACATTCTGAATTTTATCATCGAGTAATCAAACAAAAACAACTAAGTCTTAGAACCGGTTAAAATGAGGTGTCTACAACTACTAAAAATATAATGAATTGAACAAAACTGAGATAATGGTGCACGTCCTTTGAAGGTGTGTATCATATATATCTTATAATTAAAAAATAAAATGATATAACTTCATATTTTCTAAGTTATAATTAAATATATATATATATATCATAACTAAACACGACATAATACATAACTAAAATAATATCATAATTAAAAAAATAATTAGTCATAGCTAAAAAAATGGCATAATCAGGCTGTGTAAGAGCATCTCTAACGATGTATTTTTTTATTTATTAAATTTGAGTAAAAATTTCATTTGATATTAAGTGTTCCAACAAAGTATTTTGAACTTTCATCAAAACACTGGTCGACCAGGCAGACGACTGGAAGGATGTCTGATTGGTCGACCGGCCAGTTTAATTTTTTCATAAATTTTTACAAAGAGGTAAGTTAACCGGAAGATATCTAGGAAACATCCGGTAGTGAAAATGCAATAACTATGATAGTGAAATAATGAAAGTCCTAAACGTATTCAATTGGGTGAAATATTTTTAATATTTTCGATTGGACACTCATTTGATGAAATTATTAAAATAGAAAAAATATTAATTTTTTATTAAATTTAAATTTGATAAAAGAATTGATGTGATCAATAGGGTGTGTATTTAATTTCCCCAAATCTAATAGCAACAACATTCCGTTAAATCTACTCTCAATTTTGCATCAATCGATCGGTTTTGTTCTTAAATTTTCGATGGACGACAACACTTTCGATCCCGTAAAACAAGACCCTAATTCTCCCCCTTTTGATTCTCTCTCTCTCTCTCTCTCTCTCTCTCTCTCTCGATATATATATATATATATATCTGACAAATTGTTTATGTAAATCACAGGATCTGATTCATGCAATCTTCAAGCTCGTATGGAATCGTAGAGCTCGCCGTTAGGATCTGATTCATTCAATTTTCACACACACACACACACACATATATACATATATATATTCTTCAAATTGTTATTGTTATCTGAAATTTGTATTGTTTCTCTGCAGAGCGCGAGAAAAATGAAGGCACTGAGACTATGGAAGGAGAGGTAAATTTTTCCATGCATTTCTCAACATTTTAACTTTCTTTCTCTGTTGTTTTCAATTCTGAGACTGATGTGATGTTTAATCTGTCGGTGCAGTGTGTAATGATGTGACAACATTGTGAATGCATAATAAATTGGTGTATGAATGAATGTAATCTGTAAAGTCTGATATATGGAATTATTCTAGTTATGGTTTACACCATGATTGTTTATCTTGCACCTACAAAGTTGTGCAAGCATGTCTGAAAATCTATTAGTCATCTTCTTGTTCATTGTGACGTGGCTCGGGAGGTGTCATCGTTGAGCCTTGTCATGTTTGGCATTTCTTTGGATGTTTCATAAGAGTATGGAGGAGTTGGAGAGGAGCTTGCGTGAGGAGGAGGAGGAGAAGGAAGGCTTGGGATTTGGTTCCACTAGATCTCATGTGGATAGTATAGGGTGAAAAGAATAGGCGGACTTTTGTTGGCAAAAAAGACTCAAATTTGTGGGGAAAGAGTAAATTAATTTATATTTTTGTGTAGTTGAAGCCGATGTGATCCATAGAATCAAACTAGGTTGGTTCAGGTGGAGGCGTACGTCTACATATTATGTGATTGATACATACCAAAAAAATTGAAAGAATTTTTTTATAAAACAACGATAAGGCCAATGATACTTTACAGAATAGAATGTTGTTTATAAAATGAGTATAGTTAAGATGAGAATGCTTAGATGGATATTTGGTAAGACTAAGAAAGATATAATTAGAAATGAATATACTCATGAAATAGTAGGAGTTAACACCAATTGAAGATAAGTTAAGAGAGAATAGATTAAGATGGTTTGGTCACGTACAATGAAGATCTATAGATGCAATGGTAAGGAAGAGTAATATGATCTACATAAATGAAAATGTTAGGGAGAGGGGAAGACCTAAATTGACATGCGATGCAATATAAAAAAAGATACGAGTTTATTTAATTTAACTAAGCATATAGCTCTTGACAAAGCAGAATGGCGAAAAATGATTTATGTAGCTAACCCCATTTGAGTGGGACAAAAGGCTTAGTTTGGTTTGGAGAGTTGGTTGTCAAGGACGGTTAATCCGTATGTGGACAAAATTTTGGATTTTGTAGAGGTATTTGAATAGGCATTATGATGTATAGATGGTATAGTTTCTTTTGCAAACGGATTGCACCCCCTTGGTGCCTCTCTTAATGAATTTTTAAAATATATATATATCTTATATTATGTGAAATTTTCATAGATGTCAAGGAAAGATGGAAAATACCATTTTTTTAGGGGGCTACCAATAAACCTCTTTATATATTTATTTATTTTTGTGTCGATGTGGTTTTCCATACCCTTATTTTCGGTTTGTCATTGTTTGCTAATCTGGCTTATCATTTTCAGCTTGTTCTCTATTTGCAGATTAAGTCATGCTTAACAATTTAAAATTCTGTTATTTACAGGCAGGAGCTGGAACATCCAAGAAAAGTCGTCCTACCTTTGGTAAGGAATCCTTAATTTCTTTAATGGTATCCATGCTGCATAACATGATTTTGAGTTGATTATCTGCATAGTCATTATATCTAAGTTTTGACTTTCAATGTATTTTCATGTTTTGTTAAATGAATCAATAATGCATTGATGAATTAGGAGTTTGCATATGCTTTCCACATACACATTTACCCAACATCTATCTTTCAAGGTTTCAGTGATTACAATATCTCTAAAGGAAAGGATTACTATGCTTTAGGAGTTTCATTTGCTGCAATAGGTTCTATAAGTTACTGTTAAATTTGATTTTTTGTTTTTTTCTTACACAAAATGGTTCTTGATCTTCATGATACAAGTTTAACACTTTGATTTTGAGTCGCCATTAAATATCGTTATGCTAGCCACCGAATTTGATATTCTGCACTAGGTGCATTGCTTATGGAGCAACAAAAATATATTTCATACGCATGATTTTAATTGATTTCCTTTTGTTTTATCCACTGATGCAGCTAATGCAAATGCTCTGAAGCTGAGCTGTGAACTTCTTCGAGTCTTTGTCACAGGTGTCTACATGCCTTAAATACAATTTCCATGTTTCTTATAATGCATGTGCCTTTTTCTTTGTATTATTTTCTCAATATCTTTTAAAACTTTTTTTTTTTTTTGGTTGATTTAGAGGCTGTTCAACGTGCTGCTACCATTGCTGAAGCAGAGGGTGTTAGTAAAATAGAGGCAACTCATCTGGAAAGGATTCTTCCCCAGTTACTTTTAGATTTTTAACAGAACACCCAGGAATGCAAAATTTTGACCTTTGTATGTGTGGGTCTGTGCTTTCTTTATCCTGTCTTAGGTGTTGTTTGTTGTCAGTGATTTTGAAAATGCAATATATTCAAATGTCTAAAGGTGGTTTTGGAAGTTAACTAGAGCAGTTAATGCACCCCATTTTGTATTGCAGTGAGAAATAGAAGATCTTGTTTTGTAACTATTAACTTACAGAGTTCAAACCATCAATATGAATGTTCATATTGTAGGTATTTGTATTGTGCTTGGCACGTGGTGAGCCCTACGGGCGTCACGTCATCATCATTACACATCCACGTGGCAAACCTCTGAGGCACCACGATGAGTTGGAGTTGTATGCCTAGCCTAAGCGGGGACGGGCACACTACCAAGTATGAAAACAAGATCACAACTCACCTTGATAGAGCTGGCTCACCTAGAGCTCTCCATGGCCCTTCATGACTTGTAAGAAACATATTCTCTACCCATTCTCCCTAGCTCCATAGCAACATAGTTGGACCTTTGGCTCATCTATGTTCACTTAGCTGCAAGGGCTCACCCATGTACGCACTCCCTTAGCTGCCTAGATTGGGAGCAGGACATAGGCACTCCCACTTGGGATCATTGGAGGATTGTGGATTGGAGGCTAAGACTCAGGATCGTCAAGGTCATGTAGCTATCTCTCTGCAGTGACAGTTCCACCTTGACCTGGCTTGGAGGAAGGGAACGTTGACCTTACACTTACACCTATTGCATATATGATACGCCTCTCAAGATATCATACCTGCACCTGCAGCTGCTATGATGCAACCTTCCAAAGGACCTAAATCATAGGACACAACTAGTAGGACTGATATCACCCTTCTGTTAAGTCAAGGAGAACTTCCCACCTGTCTTGAGGTTGCTTGGGCTCCAATACTCCTGGAGTCTTATATAAAGGCATTATAAGTGCAACCACAATCATAACAAGAGCAACAAGAATCATAACAACAATATATGCAACGTGTTGAAGGTCTCTCACTGCTATCCCTTTTCTCTCTAAGTTTGCCTTGGTCTTCTTCTCTTCCACCTTTGGTGATCTTAGGCCATTGAAGTTTCCGCCATCTTACCAGAGGTCAACAACCAATTGCCTCTAACCTCACTCGCCCACACATATTTTCTAGTTTTTTTTTTTTTTCTATTTTTTATTTTAATTTTTAATTTTTTTTTTATACATCTTCGTTCAACCTTTTTTGTTCTCTATGCCTGTATTCATGTGATTGGAAATCATTTATATCCTGCATATAAATTTCTACATTGTTTGTTGTTTTTATGTTTTGCCTTCTACACTTGCATTTTTTGACCAGCAGTAATAGAACTGATTATTTGATTTGGGTTGCACTGGACTTCTGCTGATAGGACTGGCTACTGTCTATAATCACATCTGTTTGTAATATTTATTCAGCTTCTCTGTATTATTTGTATCTTGCTTCCTTTGGAACTGTAGGTAGCATGTCGAAATAGGCCAGAAAGCTAGGAGTTCTCTACATTTTCCATAGGGCTGTAAATGAACAGAGCCGTTCGTGAACAGGCTCGAACTCGGCTTGGTAAGAGCTTGTTCGAACTCAGCTTGTTAAATTTTTTTTTGCGTTCAAGCTCCAGTTTGTTAAATTTTTAATAAACAAGTCCAAACATTCTAAAGCTCGGCTCGTTAGCTGGCTCGTTTAATATTTATTATTTATATATTAAATAATGTAAAAATATGTATAAAAAAATAAGATAAATATGTTATTTATATATTTAAAAAATATAAATGTAAATAATAGTTAATTATAGATAGTACATTTATATAATAGTGGTAGTAGATATTATTATTTTAGTAAAATATTGACTTTTTTTAGTATGTTTATAAATATAGTATATATAATTGTATAATTAAAGTTTTAATTATAATTTTAGTTTCATACGCAAGTATGAATTTATAAAAAATTTAGCTCGTTGAGGCTCGTGAATAGGTTTGAGCTCAAGTCAAGCCTAAGTCAACTCGGCTCGAACTCGGTTCGTTAAATTTTTATTGAACTCAAGCTCTAGTTTGAATTCGTTAAAATCTTAATAAACGAGTTTAAACATAATAAAACTCGGCTCAGCTTGGTTCGGTTTGTTTGCAACCCTAATTGTCCATGTCTTCCTTCCTTTGTAGGCGTAGGATGCATCTGGAATAGGAGTGGCAACGGGGCGGGGCGGGGCCGGGGATCACACTCCCCGTCCCCGATCCCCGATGGTGAACATGGCCCCGTCCCCGGCCCCGATCCCCGACGGGGAACCTTTCCCTCTCCCCACCCCCGCCCCCGATCGGGGATCGGGTTTCCCCGATCCCGAAAATTCCCCGCCTAAATTTGTTTCAACATCAACAACACCACATACATTTTCAACAACATACAGAAAGATCAACAACATCAAGAGACTAAAAAATAAAAAGAGAGAGAGATGGACGATCAACAAGAATAAGTGAGTACAGAATAAAAAAAAAAATACAGAATAAAAAATAAAAAATACAACAAGAATGTGATCTTCCATCTCTCTCAGATTGAATGTATGGACGATCAAATGGAAGTTACATTTTCAACCAGATCAACAACATACAGAATAAAAATAAATAAATAAATAAAATATATATATATATTTGACAGAGATCTGAGAGAGAGAGAGAGAAACCAGACTGGTGGAGTTCATGGAGGAGGAAGATCGGTGGCGATGGACGATCTGAGAGCATCATCGGCGACGCGATACATCTTCTCCGTCGCGGCTTAGATCTGGAGAAGATCGGCGCGAGGTAGACAGATTTGGAGGAGAGGTGCGAGAGTGACGAGGTGGACAAGGTGGAGAGTCGACTACGGAGGTGAACGGCGGTGGTGGTGGATCTGAGAGAGAGAGAGGTCAGCGAGTGAGTGAGGTAGAGAGGGACGAGAGACACGGCTCTGTGAGAGAGAGAGGAGTGAAAGTGATTTAGGGTTTGGTTTATAAATTTTATATATATATAGGGGTAAAACCGTAACTTCACATCGGGGAACGGGGTCGGGGAACGGGGCCGGGGAACGGGGCCGGGGTCGGGCCGGGTACGGGGCTGGGACACTTATCCCCGTCCTCGGCCCGAAACTGTTCGGGGATTCAATTTTGAATACCATCCCCGTCCCCGCGGGGGTATTTTTCGGGGAAAAACCATTCATATCGGGGTCGGGGGATCGGGTCCCCGTCGGGCCGGGTTGAAATTGCCATCTCTAATCTGGAAATACATATGCTTAAAAGCGAGAAGATAACTCACTGTGGAAATGATTTTTAAACAAAATACCTGGCTCTCATTGTAATTCACTGTTATAGAGCGAGTCTTTGTTCTTTCACAATCTGGATGACACTGTTAGACTTCGAAATAAAATTTCTGTCACTAAGCACCCTAGAGCTGTGCTAGCACATGTCATGATTTCGCATGGTTGATGCCTCCCTGACCCTACTTCGCTAATAAAGCAAATAATCTCTTCCTATTGAAGTTTTGATCAACACTTTCATCATTCTTCTAGCTTGAATGTTTCTCATATAGAATTATGATAGATTTTGTCATAATGGAAGTTTTGGTAATTTTCCTCACTTGGAAACATTAGAGGAGAAATCAAAGACATATGACTTGTGTTTCTTCTCTTACTTCATGTTATTAGCTACTGGAAGTCAGTGCTAATATTGTAGGCAATTCATGAATCAGTGGGGCAGGCCCACTTCTTCCTCTCCTTGGTGCTTTTCTTGCGCCTGCGGCTTTCCGCTACTTCACTCCTCCATTCCCATTAGAGGAGCGACATAAGATTTTTTGAAAATCTAAAAAATTAGAATACAGATATGGTTAGGATATGGTAAGTGTATATATATTATTTTTATTTTTTTATAATTTCTAATATTATATTATGCATTAGTTCGGAGAATAGTCAGAAATCATTATGAATTAGATATTAGTTTAAGAGTCAAGAGTCTATTTATTTATTTTTAGTGAATACATTTATTTGATAAAATTTGAAAAGGTAGGGTTTTAATTTAATTTCACTATTTTCTGCTTCGTTAAGAAATAAGAAAATATTGAAAAATTGTGTTCATTTTAACAATTATACGTAATATTATGTAAAAATTATTACAATTTTAATTTTTTAATAATTTGGATATGAAGTGTTTGAAAAGTATCCGATTCTCTTTAAAATTAATATTAACTATAAGATACGTTTAGAGAGTATTGAAGATGAATCCATATGTGTTTGAAGTATACCATATTTAATATGAATATAATATAGATACGATTTTCTTTTAAAATAATCGTTCATAGTTTAAGATCCTAAATTAAATATTAAAATAAAATTTTATTTTATTGTGTGTTTGAAAAATTAAGCCTTTCGACGATAAATTATTTTTAAGAATTTTTTTATTCAACCTTAGACGATGAATTTAGTAGCCTACTAGTTAGGCCGCCTCGGTCCCCATTACAATTGCCTCGTACAAAAAAGGCTATAATTGCTGTTTGTCATTGTATACTCTGACTGTGTAGAAGAAATTGTTTCCTAAGAAAGATTTAAGAAATAAATAAATAAAAATAATATTCAAAGTCAGCTTGAGACCAACCAACTTAGATGCATGTAATGTAATGAATACAAAATTCATAGTCAGTTTCAACCGAAGTTTTAAAATGTTTTACTGAAGCTCACTTCAATATTCACCTTGAGGCGAGGTTAAAATAAAACGCCTTAAGACTTCAACTTTTTAGTTTTATTTCTCAAAGGCTTGTGCACACAATCTTGAGACATGCGCCTTACGTGCGTGTTATATGTTTTTTATGCATAAGAAAAATTAAGTACATAATCAATCAAGGAAAAACATAGTTAATGCACTCAACTACTATAGAATATCAATTTCACCTTTAATAAAGTAAAACTTCTTTCTCTACAGTAAGTCTTGAGTAGAAAAGTATTTACACATTTATATTTAATTTTAATGTATTTATTTATCGTTTTGAACTATTTAAATTATTTACTAAATATAAAATTTCAGAATTTGTAATGCTTACGCCTCGATGCCTTAAAGCTTACGCCTCGCCTCAAATAAGGTAAAACACATCACATTACGTATTTGCCTTTAAAAACTTCGGTTTCAACAACCAACTTGATTGCAGATTATGTAATGAATACAGAGCTTAAAGCAATATATGTGTTTTGACTGAAATTGTTGCTGAAAACACTCGGATTCTATTAGTGAAGACAAAAAAAAAATAGCAAAACAACATTTGAATTACAACATTTATATAGTATACAACAACATTTATACCATGGGGACAAATAGCTGTTCTACTTGAGACCTAGGGTATGTTTGTTGAATGAGGCACTCCCTTATCCGATGCAATGCCCAGATTCGACTTCGACTTTTACTTCCCTTATTCCCCTCCTACTGATTGTTTTAAAAAAAAAAAAAGAAAAAAAAAAACATTCTTCATCACATACATGATATGCATCATTATTCTTACACTTATACAACATTTAGTAGCTTTCTTAGTTCTTGATCTGAGACAACATGCACCTAACATCCTTGCTGTTAGGCCTCTGTTTCGGATCATCGAGAGTGCAGAAGCAAGCAATCTTAAGAACGAGGAGCATATTTTCATGGTCCCCGTTCCCCATCAGTCTCGGGTCAATTGCTCTGGTTGGATCCTCAGAAGTCATGACATTTCTCATCCACTTCACCAAACTCATTTCTGATGTATGTTGGAAGAAATCATCAGATGGAAGCTTTCCTATCACCAGAACTCCTAACAGTACCCCAAAGCTGAATATGTCGCACTTGTCTGTGAACTTCAATGTCTGGTGGTACTCTGGAGCAATATATCCAACAGTTCCCGCAACATTGGAGGTTGTAACGTGAGTATGCGCGTCGGGCACTGCTTTTGCGAGCCCAAAATCTGCAATTCGAGCTTCCATGTCATCGTCAAGAAGTACGTTTGCAGGCTTGAGATCTCTATGAATTATACGCGGAGAATGGCTTGTGTGGAGATACTCCAGCCCAGAAGCCACCCCAATTGCGATCTTGTGCCGAGCCTGCCAATCGAGCTGTCGAGTCCCATTCGAAACCTGGTTCAGGATGTCTTGTAAGCTGCCATTTTTCATGAACTCGTATACGAGGTAATGGCAGTCAGGCCGGGACACGTGGGCTAGCAGAGGAAGAAGGTTCCTGTGCCGTATCTGACCCACGGTCTGAATCTCCGATCTGATTTGCCTCATCTTCTTGTTCAGAAGCTTACTATCTTCATCTGTCAAGTCTGCTGCATCTTTTGGGGGTTGGATGATCTTCTTTATAGCTATCAATTTTCCATTACTTCCCGGTAACTCCGCCTTGTAAACAACTCCACAGCCACCGCTTCCAATGACTTCAAGCGATGCGAGTCCATCTTCTTTCTCCAAAAATGCCAAGTCCTCCGCTTTCTTGATTAGCGGGCTGAAGATCGCCGGACCCGATTCCTTCTCTCTGCCCCTAATCAAAACAAGCATGAGCTTGAATAGGACTGAAAATACCAGCCCAGAGACACTCCCAGCAAGTGCTCCTGCGAGGAATCCGAGAATCCACCCTCCCGCCTTCCTCTTGCTTTTCTTATGCTTATTTGATGTTGTTGCTGCTGGCCCGGGGGCTTGAGCGGTGTTACCGGTGCTCGAACTCTGACTTGGTACAGGCGGCATTGCAGAACGATTACTACGTCTCGTGGAATTCTCAGCCAAAACATAACGCTTTGGAATAGCGGTCCTCTCTGTCAACTCTGCCCCCGAGTACTCAACCCGTTTCATTACCGGTACTGGGCCTTCCAGGAAACTATTCCCGGAAATGTTAAAGAACCGGAGATTGCGAAAGGATCGCAATGAAACCGGTACTTTCCCAGAAAACAAGTTGTTTTCCAGGTAGAGTTTTTCCAGGTTGGGAAAGTACTTGAGAAAATTCAAATTCCCGGAAAATTTATTGGACGAGAGGTCAAGGACGCGGAGGCGGACCAAAGACGAGACCTCCAGTGGGACATTGCCGGAGAACCGGTTGTTCCGGAGGTTCAGAATCTCGAGTTTTCGACACTCGACAATCTGGGATGGAATTTGGTCAACGAGGTGGTTGTTTGGGAGAGAAATCTCTTTGAGCTCGGATAGTTCCCCAATCGCCGGGGATAGAATTCCGACAAGTTGGTGAGATTTCAATACAATTCGAGTAATTCGAAGAACATATGAATGGTTTGCAATCCTCCGCTCGCAGAAAACTCCGGCAGCGGAGGTGCAGGGGCTGTCCGTGTCCCAGCGTTGACTCTTGATGATGCCCAATTCTCTCTGGACAATCGAAAGAGCATCGTGGTCGGAACGGTGGAGATTGGGCTTGGCACGGGCAAGGAGTAGGAGGGTGAAGAGAGAGAGCAGAGAGAGGAGAGAGGAGAAGGAGGCCATGGCCGCGGCAGCAGCAGCGGAGAGTGTTGGTGGTGCTGGGTGGTGGCTCTGGGAGGACTTGGTATGGTATGGTGGTGACTTATATAAAGGCAGGCCGTGTGGACTTGACTCCCTTGTGGAAAATTATTTTTTTGATAGTTTGGAGCCGTGTGGAAAATTTTATGGTGTGGGGCCACCTGTAGCAGTTTTTCTTCTCCTCGTGTTTTTCCCTGTTATTCTAATTCATAATTTTCTTAAGATACTATGCAACTTAGTTTGGTTTTTTTGATGTATTTTTTAAAAATTGAGTTTTTTTTATTTTTAGTGATTTTTAATATTTTAAATAATTTTTTTACTTTGTAAATGTATATAATTTAGATGCACGGACACCTTATAAGTAAAATATTTATGAAGAAATATTTTTAAAATTTAATAAATATACAAGAATAGAAAAATATATGTTCTATTTTTTGTATTCGATGAATTTGTAAAGATTTTTTTTCATATATATTATACGTTTTAAGATATTTAGGTTAAGTGTATCTAAAATAAAAATAATTTCTTAAAATATTAAAATTTTTGACCAAAACTAAAAATTGAAAAAAAAAAATCACTTTTTTAGAAGTATGCTCGATTTTCTAAAACCAAATAAGGTGATTTGTTTTTTGTTTTTTTATGTTAATTATCTCTAAATAAGGAAACTAATCATAAATATCTATGTAAGCGGTGATATGTGATTTTGTGTTCATATCTAGTGTTTGTGTTGAGTTAATGTGTTATGTTATGTTAATGAATCTCACTCTTAATTGAAAATAAAGTATATAGAAATATTAAAAAAATTCCTGATAAATAAAGTTTCATGAATTAATCTCTTCCTTGATAGCATTATACTCACACATTTAATACAAGATTGACTTGTGCTATGTAAATGATCTGGATTTTATTAATAGCATCTTATTCCACTGTCAAAGTTGTAACTGCTATTTATATGCTTTTGGAAATAAAAACAAACTGGATTTGTCACTCAATTGGACTACATTTTGTTAGAAATTGGCATAAAACTAGTACTTGATGGAGCTTATTAATTGTATTGACTATACTATTTTTAAAACTAAAAAAAATGAGCCAAATAGACAAATGTTACTCATAATCTTAGGGTTTTGTGAATTATTAAATGTAAATTAGTTCGGCTATGAACACAAAAAGTCAGTTATATCTAAACAAAATTTTACAAAGTTTCTTAATTGGGTCCATTTTAAAAAAGAGTAGATTACACTCATCTCTCCTAAGGTTTGATAAAAATATAATTAGTTATAAAAGTTTGGTATAATTACACCGACTTCTCTTTTGATAAGGTAAACAAATCAAAATTAATGCAGATGATGGGTAGATAAATGAAATAAATAAGGAAAAAAAAACAATTTAGTAGCAAAATGGATGATAATATTATTTTTTATTCATACGACTTACAAATCAATGATAAAAAAAATATGCAAGTATCATGTAAAATAAAAATTCAAGAGAGACCAGTGTAATTATATTAAAAGTATGCGTTTTTTCAAAAAAAATGCCCCGGTTCATTGATTTCAGGTCCTAATTTAGCAAAAATGAAAGTCCGCTGATATGCTAGCAGTGTGTTCTCACTTCCCCAATTAAGCCTTGAATTGCAATAACATTTGCTGCAGAAATCATGGATGAAACTATAGTATTTTTTTGCTGTGAGGGCTCAAGTGAATTCATCCGAGCTTATTTAAATAATTTGAATAGTTGAATTATAACTTATTTGTTTTAGTTTATTTGGCAAAAAAAAGTGAGATTTTTCTTAAGTTACAATTTGAAAAAAAGGGTCTCGTTTGACAATTATATGTTTTAGTCAAAAATCAAAATGTCACTATAAGTTATCACAACATTCTCTCTATTTTTCTGTATATTTTTTCGTAAAAAATTAAAAAGTCACTAAAAAAAACTTGTTCTCAAACGGAATATATATGGAAAAATAGCCCAATTTTTTTGTTTGAATTATAATTTTTGACAACATTTTGAATATTTACACAATAAAAAAAGGGAGTCATATTAACTTCACTTATTTATTTACAGTTTCTGACTGATAAATTTATCACTATAAATTTAATCATAAAAACAAGAGAGGTTGATAAATTTATTAGACTTAATGGGCAATAAAGTCTCAAAAGCAGGATCTATTGATAATTTATCCCAAAAAAAACTTAACAACCTATTTAACCAAAAAAAAATTAGCTTTTTCTTCACAAATTATAAAAAGTTCACGAACCAATTTATAACTGATTTTAATTTACACTAATAATGTAAAAAGAATATCATCATAAAAATTAAGAGAAACTACAACACAGTGAATTTGTTAAAAAATAATTATTAGTTGATGAAAAAGCTTATTACTTCATACTACATATAGTGGTCTATGAGAATGAATTCTCTGTACTTTGGATATCTAATTGGATTGTTTAGTCTGGCTTATTGTGAGTTTATTTTAGGCTCATCTCAATAATTTAAATTATTTATTTTTAACATCCGTCGAAGAGATTATGCATATTAAAAATAAGGTTGATTAGATATCGAAAGTCACTCGATTATTAACTATTTTTCAAATAAATGTGGTTTCAGATAATTATTGACTTGATTTTTGGTGTGAATTATCTTTTCATATAATCTTAAAAAATAAATAATTTAAATTATTAAAACGTTCTTGAAGTGAGTCGAATTGGATTGTCTAGTTGGATATCCCAACCACAGAGATTTTATCCATATCCCAGTTCGCTACTTGTGCAATTATGCCATAATGGGATTTTTATTATTTATGTATCAATCATGGACATATTAGCAAGTTACAATGATTATATTAGGGACAATATCATATAAATAAGAAAACAAAAAATAATTTCAAATTAATGGGTATAAGTGAGAATTATGTAATTATTTTTCATCATTTTCATTGATGTGATATTCCCATAATAATTATTATTGAGGGGTATTAAAGAAAATAATTATATTTGGGCATAATAAGGACAATGTTTAACGTCGCTGCCTTTGGACACATTATTATGTTAGTAAAGACCATTCAAATATGGGAAACTTCTCTGAAGTCTTCCAGTCAACTCAACCACAAAGCGGGCGGTCATGTTGACTGAAAAAAGAAATAATAAATTAAGCCTCCGTTTGGGATTTGGGAAGTGGGCTGGCTCTTTGGCTTTTTGACTTTTTTGACTATATGAGCCTGGGCTCAAAAGCTTGGTTTGGGAAGGACTCTTGACTTTTTGACTTTTTGACTTTTTTTGTGAGAGAAGAGTATAATGATTATGGGGTTGGATGTGATGTTTTGTCTGTTGTGGCTCATGAGCCTATTTTATCTTTTGTGGCTCATGAGCCCAATGAGCCCTTGCCAAACGGAACCTTAGGTTAAATGCACCCCGCTTAAAATTTTTAAAAAATATTAATAAGTTTTAATAGTGACACTTAATTTTTAACAAATTCTATTAAAAATAAGTTTTAATAAAATTATTGTTAAAAATAATTTTTTATGATATTTTTTATCTATGTTGTTGAAAATTGATAATTAGTATTTTTTTTAATACGATTTTTATAAATTATCATTAAAACTTACAATTAATGATATTTTTTGTAACGAATTTTTTAAACTGTCTCTGATAGTTAAAAATTAGTGACTTATTTTTGACAATTTTTTTAAACTGTTACTAAAACTTATAATTAGTGATTTTTTTGCAACAAAGTTTTCAAACTGTCGCTGAAAATTAATAATTAGTGACTTTTTTAATAGTTTTTGATAAAAATACCATTAATTATCATAGGATTTATTGGATAATATTCATCTATTAGGACCTACACGTAAGTCTCTAAAAAAAATATAATTAATTGTACATTTTTAACATAATCTATACAATATATTAAATAAAATAAAATTTCTAATGAGAAGGGTCGTGAGAATTCTACATACTCAACATGGATTTCAAATTTTTTGAATTGTTGTAAAAGTAAAAAAAGTACATGTCTTAAAATGATTGATTGATTAAACATTTTTTAATATCACTAATTTTTGTTCTTTAATTAACTCCTTCGAAGGTTTAACTAGCCAGCTTTATTGTATAACTATATTATTATACTATATATAGATATTCTAACGTTTTAAATTTATATTCGTAAATTAACTCTTAAATATTTTTAAACGGTAGAGAATTTATATTACAAAATCACATTAATATTTTAGTAGCTTTGATTTTATTTTATTTTTTTAACTCAGGAATCTTCAAATGTTTGGTTTTCATTTAATATTTTTAGCGCTACATAAACTTCTTAACACCCATTAATAATGGTGGTATTAAAACATTTGTAATTATACATTTAATTTCTTTGTACACTTAGATGTACTAATATTTATGCATAAATTATAAAATTTATAATGCATGTGGTGGATGTGGAAAAAAATTGAGTGAGTAATTAGAAGCTCCTGTGATGTTAGTTTTATTCCTTAATAACCTTATATCTAGAACTTCTAAAAATTTTCAAATGGTAGAGAACTTATATTGCAAAATTATATTAATATTTTAGTATTTTTGATTTTTTTTTTTTTTTAAATTAAGAGCCTTCAAAATATTTGGTCTTTAAATTAAGAGCCTTCAGTTGATTATTACCAACTGGTTTTACTAATTGAACAATCAATTTTTTAGGTTGGATCTAAGGTAGGGTTAGAACAGGCATATTTTTTAAGTCGACACAGTATTGGATAGTTTTTTATGCCAAGATAATTTTCTAAAATTTAGATCATTGGCATAAAAATTGATCCAAATTTAGCTTCTAAATTACTTTTGTGTTTAATCCAATGATGACACTCAAATTTATTCATACTTGTTACAACCTCATAAACTAGGATATTTTAAATTGATTATTATCAATTGTTTTTACTAATTAACCAATCAATTTTTTGGATCAAGTGCAAGGTAGGGCTAGAATAATAAGTCCTGTATTTTAAGGCGACCTAGTATTAAATAGTTTTAATTGGCAATAATTTTAAATATAAATATATAATTTTTGGCCCAACTTTATTTTTTTAATAAATATGTATATACATGTTTTTTTATTTATTAGGGTTCATTGCACCAATAACGCCTCAACTATTATTATCATTTTCTCTCCTTCATCTATGAACTTATATATATTAACTCTCTCAACTATGAAAATTACACAAATACACCTCTTTTGGAGTTGGTCTGAAGGGGGTGAAAGTATTACATTTTCATAGTTAAGGAAATCAATACGTACAAATTCATAGATGAGGAGAATCAATTGATATTTGTTAATAATTTAGGGGTCTTGGTGTAATTAATTCATTTGATTATAAAAATCAAATACTAACATATATGTATTCACCAATTTAATAACTAAATAAATAAATAGATTAAGTGGTTCATGTGTTAGGTATAGACTAGGTGGTGGTTGATAAAGCTAAAAATTGAAAATTAAATATTGAACTGAATGCTGAACTTTTTAAATTGAAAAACTATTTGATAAAAATGTAAGTGATGAACTAAAAATAAGTTGTTTGATATGTATAAGATCAAATTTAAAATTTATTATTTTCAAATTGCATGATAGTCGTGGTAGTTGTGGTGGTGATAGTATGATTGTGGTGGTAGTGGTATGATGGTGGTGGTAGTTGCGTTGATGATGTTGTAGTGATGGTAACAATAACATTGATGGTGGTGGTGGTGGTGATTGTGGCATGATGGTGGCGGCGGCAGCGGCATGGTAGCATTGATGATGGTGATAGTAGCGATGTTAGTGGTAGTAAAATGATGGTGATGTTTATAGAAATAATGACAATAATAATGAAGATGGTGGTAGTAGTAGTGATGGCAGCATAATGGTGATGGTGGTGGTAGTGGTGGCAGTGACATGGTGGTGGCAGCAGCGATGGTATGAATGTAATGGTAGTGATAGTGGTAGCGGTGGTAATAGTAAAATTTATAATAATGAACATTTTAAGAGACATTTAAAATTTTAAGTAATATCAATTATGATTATCAACCGAACTTAATTGATTCTCATTTAATACATTTAGTTTTAAGTAATAAATTAGGTTATCAAACACACCTTAAAATAATGCTTTAATGATTAAGTTAGAGTCAAATTAGTGTAAATCTTGATTTGATTGAATTCTTTGTCATTGTGGAGAAGTAGTTTGGAAATACTCTTCTAATCTTGGGGGACGCTCGTAATTCTCAGCTAGCCACTTGAAAAAGAATTAACACTCCGGTCGGGGGTGCCGAAATTAGCACTCCGACGGGTAAATCAGTCTCTACTCTCTGAATTACTTGTATTTTAAGTTAAGTGTAATGGTTCTCACATACCTCTTTCTGGTTGATGTTCTTCTATTTATATCTTTTCTTTCTTGGGCCTCAGGATTAGGTCCATTTTCAATTCGTTATCCGGCATGTTTTGTAGCAAACCGCTTTTCACTCGGCCCCTTGCTTAACCGGCTATTTGGCCGAGTAGGATTGGATTCAAGCGTGCGAAACGACGCCGAGTGCTATATATTTCGACTCTCCAAGTTCGACTATCCGGAATCTCTACGACTCCCAATACTCAGCCCCCACAATTGCCCCCCGAGCACTCCACTAACGACAGTTGGCTGGAGTGTTTGGCTTCGAACTCAAAAAGTCAGAGCCGAAATTCGGCGGCTGACCTCATTCCAACGCAAATGTCTGAACACACGCTTCTCGGTTATCATTTCAACTTCTCGCCCCTTCATACACTTCTATTTGTTGTGATTTAAAATTTCGATGTCTTTTCAAATACATACACACTTTTAGACGCTCATCGCTGGACTGCCTTCCGAATTACCTCTGCAACTTCCTTTTCTGCACTATCCTCTTCGCCTCTTGTAAGTTCTCTCCCTCTCTGCTTTGAATCTTTTTTCTTGCTTTGTTTTTGGCTTAGCATATTCCTATAGGCTGGGGGAAATGGCAAAACATTTAAAAGATCTCCTCTCTTCGAATCAAATTTCTGGCTTCCGACGCCATTTCTCCATTCCTGATGACGTCCGTCTGTCACTTGTGACAGACGGCACCCTCGATATGGAGAGGGCTGATGAAACCACGATCGTCTTCCCTCTCCTATCAATCGCAGAGGATGGAGTCCATTTCCCCCTTCACCCATTCCTTAGGGCTATGCTCTGCCATTGGGGCTTAATCCCTTCCCAACCCAATGTCAACTTCTTTAGAATCCTAATGGGGATTATTGCACTAAACCGTCGCCTTAGGCTTAACCTTGGCATTCCCGCTATTCGGCATTGTTACGCCTTGGCCAAGTCTTCTGGTCGGCATGGGAGTTATTTCCTTAAGGCCAGGGACACCGACCATCAACTAGTGACTATGTTTTCCAGTTCTAGGAAGCGAGTCAATGATGTTATGGTCGTCGTCTAAGGAAACTGGGAATTCAGCAAAGGCGAGGATTGCCTCGATCCTATTCCTAGACGGAGGGGCGAACTAGGTGGTCATATAGCTTCTTTTATTTATTTTTTTGTTATATTTATAAAGCTTCATTTTTGAGACCTCATGGTTTTGCTTGTGCAGGAAACGATTTGAAGAAAGTCCTGACCTCAACCGACGATGCTGTTTTTTCGGAAATCAACGTTGCGCTCAAATATTTCGGCCGGCCGAGTCTTTAGAAACAGGGGAGGGCGGCCCATGTTCTACTCCGCTACGAGCCGACTTATACGACCTTTTCGGCGGCAGAAAACATCCTAATTCCGAAGGCTGATGAGTTTCTTACCGCTCTTATCTTGACTAATTTCAAAAATTTGAGGCAAGTCAGTTTCGAGGGGTCAGATTCGGAGCGACCGAAAGTAGCTAAGGTCACCGAGTCAGATCAGTCCGAAGCAGAAGTCGACGAGGCTTTGAAGTTAGCGTTTGAAGAAGCTGGCCTCAATTCAGTCGACCATCCGTCCACTTCAGGTCGAGAGGACCTTCCACTTGACGACATTTTTCACGGTCTAGAGGACCTTCCCGGCGCGTACCCCGAAGATATGGCTGGGTTAAGCCTCACTCAACTTGCCAAGAAGGCAAACGCGGAAAGGATGGCCGCACGGTGAAGAGCAGAGGCCATTCGAGCTGCCGAATCTCAGCCCTCCCTGCCTGTTGGCGAATCTCAGCCCTCCCTGCCTATTGGCGAATCTCAGCCCTCCTTGCCTGTTATTAAGGAGGGAATGGCAAAAAACCGAAGTGCTGAGGCCGAGTTGGTTGTGCAAGCCAGTCAAGAGGCTGAGCAAAGAGTAGAGAAGCGCCCTGCCGAGGTCGAAGCCGGCTCAGAAGAAGACCGCGCCGACAAATGACCTCGTTTGGAGGAATCGGGTGTGATTGTACCTTTTGTTATTCAACCAAAGATAAAAAACACGCCGATCCCCTCTGATGCTTCGGTAATTAAAGATCCAGCGATCACACTCAACATGGCTACGTCCGTTTCACTGCCTGCTGACAAGGCGGCTTTTCGGGCGGAACCGAATCTGGTTGCAATAGCATTGGCCGCGCAATCGGCTCTTTTGGTATATATCTTGACTTTGTCTTTTCACTTTACCCAAATACTGTTTTCGTCTTAACTTCTTGTTTTGCAGACCGTCAGAAGGATAGCCGAGATGGGCCGTCGCTATCATGATGCCGTCGAACAGCTTGGCCGTTTATAAATGGAAGTTAAGGGCCAAAGGAGTAGGGCCGAGTTCGAGGCTTTAAGGGCGAAGATGGAAGGCGCGCGGGCCGAGGAAAATGGAAAGAGCCCGTAATGCTGATCAACTGAGATCGGTCGCCGAGAAGAGGGCGGACGCGAGCGACGACGCGCTTAAATTGGCCTAGGAGGCGATCTCCAAATTGGAGGCTGAGTTGGAAGAAATAAAGAAGGCGAAGGAAGTAGCCGACCTGGAGGCTTCCACGGCATTCGAGGCCGGGAAAAGTGCTGTTTTCGCCGAATACGTAGACGAAGTCCCCAAATTTGAAAATCGGGGATTCAAACACGGCTGGCTCAAAGCCCTTGCTGCTGCTGATGTGACATTGGCTATGCCGATTCCATACGAGCAAGTGGATGTTGAGCCGCTGGAGTCTGACTCCAAGGACTAATTTGGGCGACAGTTGTTTTTGTTTTAGGATTTCGAATGTATTTTCACAGCTTTTCGTTTAGTAATTTTCATGTATTGCTACAGTCATAGTTTTTTACTAGGCATTTTCATATGAACTTGTAGCTTTTTGTTTAATAATTTTCGTATGTAAAATGGCTACAATTGGTGCCCAATTTACTAATGAAAATTTCCTTTTTGCCTTGCTATTATTTGTGCTAAATTTTGTTATTGATGAATGGTATTGCTTTTAATTATGAAATGACAGCATTTTGCTTTCAATACCAAGTATCATAATTCGATCGACATTAGGTTTAGGTACTTGGCCAATCAGATTAATAAATCTGTCCTTACCCCAGCCAATGCATGAGCTTCAAAAACCGAATAGGACTAGTTCGTGGAGTGTCTGAGGCATAAAACGATCGGTATTGGGTTTAGATACTTGGCCAATCAGATTAGTAAATCTGCCCTTGCCCCAGCTAGTGCATGAGCTTCAAAAACCAAATAGGACTAGTTCGTAGAGTGGCTGAGGCATAAAACGATCGGTATTGGGTTTAGATACTTGGCCGATCAGATTAATAAATCTGCCCTTGCCCCAGCCAGTGCATGAGCTTCAGAAACCAAATAGGACTAGTTCGTGAAGTGGCTAAGGCATAAAACGATCGGCATTGGGTTTAGATACTTGGCCGATTAAATTAATAAATCTGCCCTTGCCCCAGCCAGTGCATAAGCTTCATAAGCCGATTAGGACTAGTTCGTGGAGTGGCTGAGGCATAAAACGATCGGCATTAGGTTTAGATACTTGGCTGATCAGACTAATAAATCTGCCCTTGCCCCAGTCAGTGCATGAGCGTCATAAGCCGATTAGGACTAGTTCATAGAATGATCCAATCGGCATCCGGCTTTTGGCGTTTAGCATTAAAGATGTCGTCTCGGGGCGCTGCATGCATTAAGAATAAATGGGGTGAGCTCGCACCAGTGATTCCATTTATTCTTATTCATACTCGATTTAAACTAGCTTCGGGTAAGTGCGAATGTCAAACAGACTGTTCTTCAACAACAGAGGAGAAGGACGAACATTAGCAGAGCTAGACACTGCAATGAATCACAGTAGCGAGCCTACACGCACGAGAGGAAGGACGTCCAAGGAACGGGAAAAACGTCAGCCCCAAGTCGTCAAAGCAGATCACACCGAAAAAAAAAACAGCAACGGGGAAGCTCCCCGCGACCGCGACCGAGGAACGAGCTCGAGGCGGCGCCACGACCATTGAGTATTGCGGTTTTCGTGGGGAATAAATCGATGATGGAGGCGGATTCCATCGTTAAGGATCCGGGCGTGGCGGTCGAGTTTGCTCAACAGATCTTTCCACCGGAAGTCCAACAATCAATGGTTGGACGACAAGATTTCGAAGTATTTCGAGAAGGTATCCATAGGGCGGTGAAGGGGTTGTACACCGCTTATGAAGTCGGCATGCGCCACGAGAAATAGAGAAGAATGACGAAAGAATTAGCAGTTTGGAGGCTCGTGCAGAGAAGGCCGAGCGTGAGCTCAAGGAGCTTAGGAATGCTCAAACCACCGAGCCGCGTGCGGTGGGTCAATCCAACCCGATCGTGGAAGAGAGGGTGACTCAACGGCTGTTGAGTCATGCCATCGTCGACCGAGATACGACAAACATGTTCGCCGTAGAGAATGCGAGGACCATGGGTTACAAACAAGGCTTCCATGCGGGCCGGAAGGTTGGGATCAACAAAACCAAAGAGAAACTTGCGGAGGAGGTCTGCCGATGCGAGAGCCGAGGATTTAGGCACGGTTGGATCGAGGCACTTCAGGCCGCAGACACTCTCCGAGCAAAGGGTGTTGATTCGGCGTTGCCGCTAAACCAGCGTGATCATTTTTCCTTTTCCGCTTTTGAAGTCGAAAAGAGTGACGATGAGGGAGACACCGAATAAAAACACTCATTATGATGCTCAAAACACAGATTGCGTTAAAAACTATGTAATCATTGGCTGATTGAATAAAATGTTTTTTTTTCAATGTTCGTGCCTTTATAATTTTTGTTCGGCACAGATATGTTTGCATGTTTTGTGCTTTATTGTATAAATGTTTGAATGAATGTGTTTTAGATGATTGGATAGACATTGACCGTCGGGAGTTCATTTCAAATGTATACATGCCTTAATGCGCAAACGGTTTTTGCCGGCTCGTCATAACAGAGCGTTCTTCATTAAATATTTATTCAGCATACATGTTACGCACGGCCATGCCCCTAAATCCAGAAGCTTTTTCGGCCAAAAGGCGTCATGCGCCAATGAGGCTCTGAATCCGGATGCTTTTTCAGCACAAAGGCATCATGCGCCGAAGGGCGCTCCGAATCCGGAGACTGGCCAATCGTGATATCCACGAAGGGCGCTCCGAATCTAGAGACTAGCCAATCGTGATATCCACGAAGGGCGCTCCGAATCCGGAGGCTTTATCGGCCCAAAGACGTCATATGTCGATGGGGCTCCGAATCCAGAGACTTTGGCCAATCGTGATATCCACGAAGGGCGCTCCGAATCCGGAGTCTTTACCGGCCCAAAGACGTCATGCCCCGATGGGGCTCCGAATCCGGAGACTATTTGGCCAATCGTGATATCCACGAACGGCGCTCCGAATCCGGAGGCTTTATCGGCCCAAAGACGTCATGCGCCAATGGGGCTCCAAATCCGGAGACTTTATTTGGCCAATCGTGATATCCACGAAGGGCGCTCCGAATCTGGAGGCTTTAACGGCCTAAAGACGTCATGCGCCGATAGGGCTCCGAATCCGGAGACTTTATTTGGCCAATCGTGATATCCACGAAGGGCGCTTCGAATCCGGAGGCTTTATCGGCCCAAAGACGTCATGCGCCGATGGGGCTCCGAATCCGGAGACTTTATTTGGCCAATCGTGATATCCACGAAGGGCACTCCGAATCCGGAGGCTTTAATCGGAACACTTTTGAACTGGATTTGGCAGTGAGTAAACAAGGATCTTTGCATTACAAAAGTGGTGCACGTACACGTTAAACCATTCAGAACTAGTATCATTCCCCACAAGTCAGGTTTAATGATAGAATTTTCGTAAGTGCGTTGAATTCCAAGGTCGTAGGAGGCTTCTTCCAGACATGTCTTTAAGCCGATACGCCCCTACCCCTGCGATCGAATCGACCTGATAGGGGTCGTCCCAATTGGGGCCCAATTTTTCATCAGCCGATTTTCTGGCCGCCGGAAGTACTTTCTTCAGGACCAACTCTCCTGGTGTATAGCGGCGCAGCTGAACACGTTGATTGTACGACTTGGCAAGCTGTTGCTGGTATCGTGCCATGGAGGCAAGGGCGCGGTCTCTTCGTTCTTCGATCAGAATCAAATCCAAAGCCAGCATCATGTCGTTTCGGCCCATATCAAAAACTTGCGATTTCAGGGTTGGGTGGCCGATCTCCAGAGGTATGATCGCTTGGGTTCCAAAACATAAAGCAAACGGCGTTTCTCCAATGGATCGCCTCAGCGTAGTTCGATGTGCTTACAATACACTCGGTAATTCTTTGACCCATTTGCCCTTAACTTTCTCCAGCCTCTTCTTGATGCCGTCCAAGATGGATTTGTTAGAGGCTTCTGCTTGACCATTGCTCTGGGGGTAAGCCGGCGTAGAAAAGTAGAGCCGGATACCATACTTGCTGCACAGCTCCCGGTAGACGTCACAATCAAACTGGGTGCCGTTGTCTGAGATAAGAGCTCTTGGAACGCCGAATCGTGTTATGATATTTCTCCACACAAAGCACTTGACATCAGCATCTCGAATGTGCGTTAATGCCGCCGTTTCAACCCATTTTGTGAAGTAGTCTGTGGCGACAATCAAGTATCGTTTGTTGCCCGGGGCCCTCGGCAATGGTCCTACAATATCAAGCCCCCACTGGGCAAACGGCCAGGGACTAGTGATAGAGCTTGACTCTTCAATAGGCAGATGGGTTAACGGGGAAACCTTCTGGCACTGTTCACATTTTTTCACATAGCATTCGGCATCAGATCTCATTGTCGGCCAATAATACCCCTGTGTTATAGCTCGATGGATCAAAGAGCGCCCGCCAGAATGTACGCCGCAACTGCCTTCATGTATTTCGGCCAGAAGCTCTTCAACTTTGTCCGTATGCACGCATTCTAGGTATGGGCTAGAAAGGGATTTTTTGTAAAGCTTTCCTTTCGGATCCAAGTAGTAACGCAGGGCTTTGTTTCGCAGCTTGTGCATTTCTTTCTTGTCTTCTGGGAGCTGTTCGGAAGATAGGAATGTGGCGATGGGATCCATCCAACTCGGTCCCGATTCTATGATATTGACCTGGACTTCTTCCGAAGGACCAATGCTTGGCTCCGGGATAAAACCCACCTCGATGGTCCGTTTGATCTCTGAGTTAATGGCGAAGGCTAGGCAGGCCAGGGCGTCTACATGTGTGTTCTGATCATGTGTTATCTAATTTAATTCATGATGGTCAAATTTTGCTAGCAAGTAGTTAGCCGTTTTCATGTAAGCCGCCATACGGTCATTTCTTGCCACATACTCCCCCTTCAGCTGATTGATCACCAGTTTTGAATCGCAAAATACAAGCAAACGCCGAGCACCCAGAAAATGTGCATTCCGCAAACCAGTTAGAAAGGCTTCGTATTCGACTTCGTTATTTGACGCTTCGAAGCTGAGTTTGACGACCTGCTCAATTATTACGCCGTCAGGAGCCATGATTACTACTCCGGCTCCACTACCCCGCTAATTGGATGACCCATCACAGTACAGCTGCCAAATGTCCCCAACATAGATTCTCCAGTTTGGCTTAGGTCAAATTTCATCAAACTTGAAATCAGTAAGACCCCCGGTAAATTCAGCTACAAAGTCGGCAAGCACCTGTCCCTTGATTGAGGTTCTAGGTGGAAACTGAATGTCGTACTGGTCGAGTTCAAGAGCCCACTTTGAAACGCGTCCTGATGCTTCCGCACTGCATAGTACTGATCGGAGGGGGTAATCTGTTAGCACCCCGATGCTGTACCCCTGGAAGTAATGCATCAATTTTCTTGCCGCCATGATTAAGGCTAGGATGAGTTTCTCCAACAGCAGGTAGCGTGTTTCGGCGTCGACCATTGCCTTGCTCACATAATACACTGGCCGCTGTTCCCCCAGCTCTTCCTTAATCAGTACGACGCTAACGATCCGGTCAGAAACTGCCAGATACAAGATGAACGGGTCGCCTAGCGAGGGTGTTGTCAAGAGGGGAACTGATCGAAGGTAGGTTTTGAGACCGTTGAAAGTGGCTTCGCACTCGGCAGACCATTCAAAAGACTTTCCCTGCCGTAGTGTATGGAAGAAGTGTCGGCAGCGATCTGTAGACCGACTGATGAACCTGTTGAGTGCGGCGGCCATCCCCATCAACTTTTGAACCTCTTTTACCGAACGAGGGGAGCCGAGTTCCAAGATTGCTATGATTTGCCTTGGGTTGGCCTCGATTCCTCGGTGGTTGACAATGTAACCCAAGAACTTGCCAGAGTCAATCCCAAGCACACATTTGGAAGCATTCAGCTTCATTTTGTATTTGCGTAGAATGCCGAATGTCTCCTCAAGATCGGCTATATGATTCTGCTCTTCCTTGTATTTGTGTAGAATGCCGAATGTCTCATCAATGTATACTTCCATAGTGTGGCCGAGTTGCTCTTTGAACATGGTGGTGACTAGTCTCTGGTAAGTTGCCCCTGCATTCTTCAGTCCAAAAGGCATAACCTTGTAGCAATAGGTTCCTCTTAGGGTGAGGAATGCAGTCTTGTCTTTGGTCCTCCGGATGCAAGGCAATTTGATGGTAGCCTTTGTAGGCATCGAGGAAGCTCATGCGCTAATGACGTGCTGTAGCATCTACCAGTTGGTCTATCATTGGGAGAGGAAAACAATCTTTAGGGCAGGCTTTGTTTAGGTCCGTGAAATCAACGCAAACTCGCCAGGTCCCATTCTTCTTCTTCACAACCATAGTATTAGAGAGCCATGTAGGGTAGGTCACTTCCCTGATTGCCCCGGCGTCAAGCAATCGGTCAATCTCTTCAACAACTGCGGCAGTGTGCTCTGCGGCTGATCGCCGGCTTTTCTGAATGATCGGCTTGTATGTAGGGTCAACATTTAAACGGTGTTGTGAAATAGACAGATCCACACCTGGCATCTCATATGGAGTCTACGCAAATACATCAAGGTTGCCGAGCAGGAAGGAAATTAGCTACTGTCGGTCGGCTTGATTGAGGGAGGCGCCTACCATGAAGAACCTGTCTGGGTTGCCGTTGATTTCAACTCGATCTAGGTCTTCCGTGGCCTTTTCATTTGGGAGCCGCCAAACGTCGTCGAGGCTCTCGCGATCTGTTACCTCAATAGAGTTCACTTGCAACTCCTTTGGCGTCTTTTAAGTAATAACATGCTTGTGCCGATTTCTGAGAGCCACGAATTTGCTCAATGCCGCGTTCTGTGGGGAAGCGTAGCAGCTGATGATAGGTGCTTGACACGGCCTGCATAACATGCAACCAGGATCGCCCCATGATGAGATTATACGGCGATGGCAGCCTGACGACCAAGAATTCCACATCCACTGTTCGGGAGCTCGCTCGGACTGGTAGTGTGATTTTCCCCAATAGGTATTCTAGATTGGCGTTGAAGCCGAATAATAGATAAGAAGTCGGAGAGAGATCCGATTCTAAGAAGCCGAGTTTGGTGAATGTCTTGTAATACATGACCTCTGATGTGCTCCCCGGATCAATGAGTACGCGCTCAACAATGAATTGGTTTATGCGTAACTCAATTACCAAGGGATCGATGTGAGGAAGTGTCGCTCCGGCCAGATCTGAATCATCAAAAGAAATGATTGCAGCTTCATGGGGCCGTTTAGCTGAAGTGAGTTGATTTTGAGGGTCGGGATTCCACTGAATCGTATGCACCGCAGATGAAATTGGCAGGCTGTATATCATGTGGATCACGCGCGAGTGGAGGGAAATCATGTCTTAAGGCTATTGCTTTGGTTGAGTTGCCCTTTCGAACGTACTGTTGTAGCCGACCATCCTGTACCAATTCCTCCAGGTGATCCTTCAATGCATAACAACTCTCAATTTCATGGCCATGATCCTTGTGATACTCGCACCGCCTATCCCGTCTTCGAGTGTCGGGAGGTCCCACCATCTTTGACGGCCACTTGAAGAATGGAAGATGTTGGATTTTGGACATGGCCGTGCTGATCGGTTCTAACAACTCAGTATATTTCTTGTCGGCGCGCCTTGTGCGCCTGCTGTCGATTTGCAGTTGTTCATTCGCTCGGTGGGAGCATTGGTCACTTGATCGGCGAGAATCTCGTCTCTTATCTCGATTTGCCTGATGCCGTGGTTCAGGGCTCTAAGGTGCTACAGAATTTAACGACTGAGCAATTTCAGCAGGAGCCGTCTTGTTGGTCCCATTTCCAGCTTTAACCCTCAAGGCATCATCTTCCACTTTACAATATTCTTCAACTTTCTTCATCAACGACCAACCTGTTTTGGGGGGTCGTCTGGTCGAAGAGTTGCGGAAGGCACTGTCGGGATGTGGCACTGTCGGGATGCAGCCCCATCTTGAAAGCGGTGATGGCCATGGAGTCATTGCAAGCATCATCTACCAGATTGAAACATTCCCAATACCGCATCGAGTAGGCACGAAGGGTTTCCCCCGGTTGAATCTGCATTGCCCAGAGGGAATCGGCTTGCTTTGGCTAGACCTCATTAGTGTTAAACCTTGCCCTGAAGGATTTTTGGAGTTGGTGGAAGCTTTTAATCGAAGCCGACTCCAGTTTATAATACCACCTGACAGCTAGTGGTCCCAAACTGCTCGGAAATATTTTGCACATCAAAGCCTCGTCATCTGCATGCAGCGTCATGGCTTGCTTGTAATGGCGGATATGATCGGTGGGGTCTGATTTACCGTCGTACAAGGTGAATGACGGTGCTTTGAATTTCTTGGGTAGCACTGCCTTTGCAATCCGTCGTACAAAGAGATCGTGCTGATCTTCATCTGAACTGTTTCTTCTTCGCTGATGCCTTATACGGGGACTCTGTTCAGAAGAACTGGTAGTTTCAGGTCGCCCCTTCTTCTTGGGCTTTAGGGATAATGAGTCGGAGTCGCTATCAGTGTCGTCTTGTCGGGCTCGAGGTCGTCGACCACCTACCTTCGGAGGTTGTTCCGGATTTAGGCGTACAGCTTGTTTGGACTTCGCCACTTCCAAGGCCAAATCTTGACAGAGACGTTTGTTCTCAGCGATCATGTTCTCCAACCTCTGTTCATTTTGCTTTGCTTGTTCCATGATCGCCTGCATTGTCTCATGCTCCGAAGTCGAGGGTGAGGCGAAGTTCAAGGCACGTCTTGTGGCGATAGTCTCCGGTCCAAGCATGTTTGTTGGAGTGAGGTCGTCTCTTTGTGTGGTTTTGTCAATGACTATCGGAGGGTCTTCTGTTACGCCCGCCATGGATGTATTTGAGTATTCCCACAGACGACGCCAATTGTGGAGAAGTGGTTTGGAAATACTCTTCTGCTCTTGAAGGACGCTTGTAATCCTCAGCTAGCCACCTGAAAAAGAATTAACACTCCGGTCGGGGGTGCCGGAATTAACACTCCGACGGACAAGTCAGTCTCTACTCTCTAAATTACTTATATTTTAAGTTAAGTGTAATGGTTCTCACGTACCTCTTTCTGGCTGATGTTCTTCTATTTATATCTTTTCTTTCTTTGGCCTTGGGATTAGGTCCATTTTCAATTCGCTATTCGGCATGTTTTGTAGCAAACCGCTTTTCACTCAGGCCCTTACTTAACTGGCTATTTGGCCGAGTAGTATTGGATTCGAGCGTGCGAGACGACGCCGAGTGCTATATATTTTGACTCTCCAAGTTCGACTATCCGGAATCTCTACGACTCCCAATACTCGGCCCCCACAGTCATATCCAACTCAACTATAATCTCAAAATCCAACTATTGTCCATTCTTGAATGAAAGTTATATGGGAAATTATACTTTTATGTAATATGATTTAATATATCATTGGATGTACATTGGTATAAGATAAACTAAAATTAAAAGACTTATATAGAACATAATGTATTTTTATTTTATCATAAATATAATTTTCATAATTCACTCTAATTTTTTATTTCTTTCAATTAAACTATGACATTTATTTCTTATTAAAAACTTAGAACATACAACTAATGCCATAAATAAATAAATAAAAACTTCAATGAAAATGGTTAAAATTTAATTGATTATAAATTATTTTTCCCTTTGCATGTCAAACAAATTTTATATTATTATTTAATTTTAAAATTAAGGCCAAGTTTGGCATCTCCCCAAAAAGACAAAAAGTCAAAAAGTTATCCAAAAAAAATTAAAAAATTAATTTTTCACACATCCATACAACTCAGTAATAATGAAAAATCTGGCGCTGTGCAGCGTTTGTTGAATACTATTGCACAGTTTGGGTGTAATTTTCACACACTGTTGTTCGACCTGTGGGGGCCCATCACGGGTTCTGTTTTGATAATTTGAACCGTTCAATGTGTAGAACTCGTCGAGTACTATATGTTTGTAAAAAATCACATTGATCGGATATCGATAACTACATGATCAAATCAGTTTTGTATATAAAAAAAAAAAATTGGATGGTGTTATAATTAACGATTGAAAAAAAAAACAAATCTGATCAGATAGCTATCGATATCTGATCAATGTGATTTTTTAAAGGCATATAGTACTCGACGAGTTCTGCAAAAAGGTTCAGATTATCAAAATGGGACCCGTGATGACCCCCATGGGCCGAACAAAACCGTCTAGTGCAATGCCCGAAAAGTAGCCAATAATTTCTTACTATCATTTCGCCTGTGCAGATTGTATGGCTGTGCCCCACACATCTCTAATCTTCTCCTACACACTTCTTTATACAATTTTTTAATACACATTTTTCCATAAAAAATCAAAAAGTTAACCCAAACATCCATATTTTTTTTCTCAACTTTTTAGTCCAAAAAGACAAAAAGTGCACTTATTTAGGACACCCCAAAAACCCCTAAATTTCAATTCTTTGTTTAAACCGTGCGTAGCACGGGTACAATGCTTGGTATACTAATTGCAATGGTGGGTAGATACTGAAATAAATGAAAATAAGAAAAATGCTTAAGATACCTAATTTATCACCCTTAAAAATCACCCCTAATGATGTGATTGATAAGTGTCAAATTTTGATTTGTCAAACATTCCATCACAGGTCTAACCTCAATGTCATATCATTAAGGGTGGTAAATTATGGAGATGTAGCTTTGTTGTAAAAATAAATATACATTTTAGTAAGAAAGTGATGATAATATCATTTTTTGGTTTGTAAGATTAATAAATTACTGATGAAAAAATATCTAAGCATTATACAAATTAAAACCTTTAGAGATCTTAGTGTAATTATGTCAAAAATATGAGGCTAGTATTTTTTTCAAATCTCGAAAAATATGAGTGTAATTTATCCCAAAAAAAGTTTAGAAATACATAAATAAATCATATAACTTGGATATAATTCTCTTATATGAGGTGTATTTCATATTTTTTAGATCTTAAGGGTTGTGCTAGATTTTGTGATAAGTTTTTGTATAAAATGAAGAACTGGGGAAAACAAAAATTAAATAAAACAAAGGTAAATTACACTCATCGATCTTGAGATTTGGAAAAAATACAACGTATCTCATAGTTTTAACATAATTAAATTTTCTTAAGATTTTAATTTATACAATATGTAAGTCCCATTTTCATCAATATTTGTTAGGGTAAAATTTATTGTACTCTCTTGTGGTTTGAGGTTAAAGCATTTCCCCCTATGTGATTCAAATATAACCAGAAAGTCTCTATGTGATTTTGAATCAAAGTACAATTGTTAACACTATTAACTATAAATGTAAAATGATTATAATTTTCTCAAACCCTATACTTTTTTTGTTATTTTCATTCTCTCTCCCCTTTCGTACACATATTATAATGTCTAACATTAATTCACTTAAATCACAATTGATTATAAATTTTAATTATTTATTATAATTCCTAACATGTTAATCTAATTTTAATTTAATTATATTTTAGATCAATTATTAATTCTTAATTATTATATATATTTTAAATCAATCATGGAGTATATTTTTTAGATCAATTCTTAATTATATTATATTATATTTTATTTTATTTTATTTTAATTAATATATTAATCTAATTTAGATTTGGAGAAAATGAGAGTAAAATTATTTTTTTATTTTATTAATTTCACTTAATTTTTTAGATCAATTCTTAATTCTTAATTATTGTTATATATTTTTAATCATTAATTATATTTTTTTAGATCAATTGTTAATTATATTTTAATTTATTTTATTTTAATTAATATATTAATTTAATTTAGGTTTGGAGAAAATGAGAGTAAAATTATTTTTTTGTTATATTAATTTTACTTAATTTTTTCAAATATCAAATCTACTCTAAAAAAATGGTGTGTGTGATACACCTTCCGTTAATTTGGATGTAAAAATTATTGGTGACACTTTAATCCAAAGTTATATGTGGACTTTCTGACTATATTTGAATCATGTGGAGTAAAGTGCTCCAGCTTTAAACTATGAGAGAGTAAAATGAATTTAACTCTATTCATTAGTCATACAAATGGAAAAATAATATTATTCCTTTTATACTGAAATGTCTAATATTCTATGTTTATCATTGCATTTTTATACTATTTTATTTGTTTCAGTCTATTTATCTTTATTAAAGCAGAGTCAATATAATTATGTTAAAGTTATAATGCTATTTGTAATTTTTTAAAATTTTAAGGGTGATCCGATCACCTCATGATCCCCATATCATGTAAAAAATAGTGGTGCTATTAGCACCTCAAGAATTAATTTGGACCCCCTATTTCTTTGAACCCCTATTTATAATTTTTAAAACCCTAAAAATTTCTTTACACCCTCCAAATAATATCAAAATTATCCTTAAACATTACACCCAATTGAATGGACACCCTCCCATCCCCCACACCCCCTCCAAAAACAAAAAAAAAAAACCTCTGTTACAAAAAAAAAACCCTAACAAAACCTCATCATTTTGCAAACCCACAAACAAGAAAAACAAGAAGGAGAAGTGTAACTCTGACTCTGGTATGCTCTGTCTCTCTGTCTCTGTCTCTGTCTCTCTCTCTCTCTCTCTCTCTCTCTCTCTCTCTCTCACTCTCATCCGATTATGGCCAGAAAGATAGATCTCCGGCGTGTTTATTCTTTTGGCCAGAAATATAGACCTCAGTTGCACCTACGACGCTGGAGCCCATGTCAAGCACCAGCGTGTTTATTCTTCTAGGAGCTTTACGAAGTTTGACTGTTTAAAGTGTTAAGAAGTGTCCATGTTCGGGCCTGTACTCCCGAACATTACTTATTTGTTTGAGAAAGCGTTACCGAACAATTAAGTAATGTTCAGGCATGTATTCCCGAACATGAACAAATGCAAACTTCTAGGAGCCTTAATAATTTTGAATGTTGAAAGTGTTAAGAAGTCTCTATGTTCGGGTCTGTACTCCTAAACATTACTTATTTGTTCAGGAACGCATTACCGAAAAAATAAGTAATATTCGGACCTGTATTCCCGAACATGAAAAATGCAAACTTCTAAGAATAGCATCAAAGCTATGAATCTCCTCTGAGCTTTTATTGTCGTACTCCTCTCGTTTTATGGAGTTGTAGTTGCTCGAAAAACTTTCACTCATTGTTATTACCGGAGGAGTGTAAGTAATCAAATGGTTGCCACCGTTAACGCCGGAATATGGTTGCCAAAGGATTTTCAAGGTTTTGAGAGTGGGTAAGTTTTGAAGGTGGAATTTGGAGAAGATGAATGAGTGGTGATGGAGGTGGGTGTTCACATAAACCCTAATTCATGATATAGTAGGTGTGTAGATTTAATTGTAAGATGGAGTGTTCCAAAATTAATGATACCCTTTTTAGTAATTTCATTTAAGGTTATTATTGTAATAAATAAATAAATAAATAACTAAAAATTGGAGGGTCCAACATAATTCTTGGGCCACTCAAAAAATATCCCAGTATCATTTTTCTAGCACTACAAGAAAAGTGGGTTTAAAAGACAGAACTTTTTGCGACGGCACATTTGCCATCGCAAAAAGTGGCTTTTTGCGACGACACAACTTGCTGTCGCAAAAAATGTGACTTTTTGAGACGGCACAGCTTGCCACCGCAAAAAATGTGACTTTTTGCCACGGCACAACTTGCCGTCGCAAAAAAATGTGACTTTTTGAGACGGCACAACTTGCCGTCGCAAAAAAAATGTAACTTTTGAGACGGCACAACTTGCCGTCACGAAAAATGTGACTTTTTGAGACGGCACAACTTGCCATCGCAAAAAATAGAGTATTTGCGACGGCAGAACTTGCTATCGCAAAAAAAAATAGAGTATTTTTGCAACGGCACCAGCCGCAGTCGCAAAAAAAAAAAAAAAAAAAAAAAAAAAAGAGTTTTTTGCGACTATAATTGGTACCGTTGCAAAAAAAAAAGTTAAAGAATATATATATACATATATTGTGGCTTTGAGACTGCTTCATTTATATATAGTCACAAAATAGTTTAAATAAATGCAACGGTATTTTTCTGTCACAAAAAAAATAAAATAAAATAAACGACGCCATCTTACTCTTTTGATATAACATTTCTCTTTTCACCCATTTTTTCATCTTCCTGTCTCTCTTCTCTTTCTCTCTCTCACTCATCACTTTTCTCTATCTGTCTGTTTGTCTCTTTCTCTCTGTGTCTCTGTCTCTCTTCTCTTTCTCCCTCTCACTCATCACTCTTCTTTGTCTGTCTGTCTCTCTTTCTCTCTGTGTCTCTCGCCCATCTCTCTTCTCTCTATCTCTCTTCTCTCTCTCTTCTCTTTATCTATCTCACTCTCTCGCTCATCTCTCCCTGTCTCTCTCTCGTTTATCTCTTTTCGCTCTTTTTTTCTCTCTGTCTATCTCTCGCTCATCTTTTGTTTCTCTCTTTTTTTGTCTCTATTTCTCTCTCTCTCTATGTCTCTCTCGTTCATCTCTCTTCTTTCTCTGTCTCTTTTTTTTCTATGTCTCTCTCTTGTTAATCTCTTTTCGCTTTCTTTCTCTCTCTTTTTGTTTATCTCTTGCTCATCTCTTGTTTCTCTCTTTTTTTCTGTCTCTCTTTCTCTCTCTATCTCTTTCTCTCTTTGTCTCTCTCTATCAAGTATTAACTGAAGGTGACTGCTAATTAAAGTGATAACGATTTAGGAAATTCTAATTTATACGCAAAGGAGTATATCATATACGTTTTAAATTATGTTGTATGTTTTGGACTTTGAATTTGTTAAAAGAAATAACATTATATATATTGATAACCAACCAACCCGTTAGCCAAAATCATTGCATTTCACTAGAAGATCAAGCATTTGAATCTCTCTATCAGCATGTGAATTTTATATCTCATGAATTTGTTCAAACAAAAAATCTTTCAATTTTAGACTTTTTTTAATTAATTATATGTATTTAGGTCAAGTTTGGCATGTCAAGGAAAAGTCAAAAAGTTACTCAAAAAGTCAAAAAGTTAACACTATTCACCAAAAGTCAGCAATTACGGTTGCACAATTCCCAATCCTAATTTTTTCCTACAAACCAATTTTTACAATTTTTTATTACACATTTTTTCATAAAAAGTCAAAAAGCTAACCCAAACATCTATATTTTCTTCCTCAATTTTTTAGTCCAAAAAGACAAAAAGTGCACTTATTTAGGACACCCCAAACAAGCCCTTAGTCTCCATTATAATTGTAACTCATTATATATGATACTTTAGTTTTAAAAAAATTTAAAACCCAAATATATATATATATATATTACAACATTTGTAACCTTTTAAAATAAAATTAAGGGTCAATTATTTTAAATTGGCAAAATTTTGTAAGGTGAGAGGGGTAGAATAGTCCTTTTACTCTCCTAGGGTCTCATGAAAGTTTGGGAAATTCTACTTACACTACCAATTTAACTTCTTACACCCTCAAAATTTAATTTTTTTATATTTTTATTTTATAATTTCTATAATTCCTTTATTACCCTCATCCTTAACTTTTCCCCTTCTCCTTCTCCTTACACCCAAAACCTAAAAAACCCTAACCCTAGTTCTGCAGAAAAGTACATCGCCGGAATCTGGCCTCCTTCCTCTTCCTTCTCCTTTCTTTCTCACGCTGCTGATCACCGGTCCCTCAGCACCTTTCTTTTTTTTCCTATTGTTCTTCTCTTATCCCCCTTCTAATGTTGGCCACCCTCTTCAAACCCTAAGGCAACCTCTACAAACCCCTTCCCATCTACATAACCGCCGCTTCCCATCCATCGATCCCCAATCTCTGCAAACCCAGATCTTGATCGCACCAAAGAGAGAGAAAGAGAAAGCGAAATAGAATGTACTAGATCGATAGCCACCATTTCCCTCCCACCGATCCTCAATCTGTGCAAACCCATACCTAAATCACATCAAAGAGAGATAGCACCATAAACAGAGAGATAACCCACCAGATTGAGATCTGATTTCTGTGGACCTGGTCAATTTGGCATAGGAAATAAAATGAAGAAGGATGAGGAGGATGAGGATGAGAGGGCGATAGTGATGGTAGCGTCGGTGGGCGGTGATGTGGAGATTGCTAAAGAAGGGTTGAGGGTGGCGATATGAGGCAAAGAGGGCTGGTAGTGGTTGGTGGTAGTAGAGGTGGTCGTTTGAGAGGGTCGTCGTAAGAGAGAGAGAAAAGTTTTAGTAAGGGAAATGGGGGTTTCCAATTAGGGAGAAGTTGGGAGTGAGACCGGAATTGGCAACAGTAGTTGCCAGATATGGGGGTCGGAGGGGATGGTGGTTGGAGGTGATGGTGGTGGGTGTTAAGTTTTTTTTAAGTTTTGAGCGTAAAGAGAAAGAGAATGAAAAATGTTACAGATGAGGATAATAAAATAATTATAAAAATTATAAAATAAAAAATAAAAAAATGAAATTTTAAAAATATAAGGAGTTAAATTGATAGTGCAAGTAGAATTCCCATGAAAATTATTCCCTATGGGTATAAAGTTGTATGGCTTACTTTTGGAATTATCTATAAATGTCATGAGGGAAGTATACAAGAAGAATACATTGTCATTGTCACTGTTGATTTTCTATTCAACAATATTATCCACTTAGGGAAGTGTTTCAAAAAGGGGTTAGAGGCATTGGTCAGGTCTCATTTCGAAAATATGATTAGTTGATATTTTAATTTATTTTATATTTTTTGAGATTATTACATTTTAGTGATATCACGAAAAAAGTAGGAAATCTTTTTAAGGTATCTGATATTAAAATTTTATAAGATAAAATATATATAATATTTTCATAATAGTTGGGATCTCTAAATATTTTCATAGAAAAAATTCGACTTTGAGAAATTTGTGTCCGACTAAGAGAAATTTCGGCTCGACTAAGAGAAATTTCTGCCTCGACATAGAGAAATTTCTCTGATTTCACAGAGAAATTTCATCGAGTTATGACACTTTTTTTAGTATGACTCATGTTGTATTTAGTTATGACACTTTTTTTTTTTTCTATTTTTGTTATAACTTAAAAAATATAAAGTTATATTATTATTTTTAGTTATAAAGTGCATATGATACACACTATTTGAGGGTTTCGTATCATAGTGTTTCCCTATTGAATTTTATGGTATGTTTTGAACTTTGAATTTGTAAAAAGAAATAAAATATTATATATATATATATATATATTGATAACTAACCAAAAATAGAGTTATTTGTTTTTTAAAATTTTTCTATGCCAACCCAAAAAAAAAAAAAAAAAAAACAATCAACAAGGTTAACCCTTTAGCCAAAATTGTTGCATTTCATTAGGATGTCAAGCATTCGAATCTCTCTATTAACATGTGAATTTTATCTCTCATGAATTTGTTTAAACAAAAAATCATTCAATTTGAGACTCTTTTTTTTTTAAATTAATTATATGTATTTAGTCTCCATTATAATTGTAATTCATTATATATGATACTTTAGTTTTAAAAAAATTAAAAACCAAAAAAAAAATTTTGAAAAAAATTATTACAATATTTGTAACCTTTAAAAATAAAATTGAGGGTCAGTTATTTTAAATTGGCAAACTTTTGTAGGGAAAGAGGGGCGGAACAGTCCTTTTACTCTCTTAGGGTCTCATGAAAGTTAGGAAAATTATACTTACAGTACAAATTTAACTCCTTACACTCTTAAAATTTAATTTTTTTATATTTTTATTTTATAATTTTTATAATTCCTTTATTACCCTCATTCCTAACTTTTCTCCTTCTCATTCTCCTTCTTTTTCTCCTTACGCCCAAAATCTAAAAAACCCTAACCCTAGTTCTACAGGAGAGTACATCGCCAAAATTTGGCCTCCTTCCTCTTTCTTCTCACTCTGCCGATCACCGACCCCTCTTCTCTCTTTCTTTTCCTCATTCTTTTTCTCTCATCCCCCTTCTAACGTTGGCCACCCTCTTCAAACCTTAAGGCAACCTCTACAATTTTCAACCTCCATAACCACTGCTTTCCTTCCACCGATCCTCAATCTCTGCAAACCCAGATCTTGATCGCACCAAAGAGAGAGAAAAAGAAAGAGAAAGCGAAAGAGAACGTACTAGATCGATGGCCACCATTTCTCTCCCATCAATCCTCAATCTTTGCAAACCTATACCCAAATCACACCAAAAAGAGATAGCACTAAAAACTTGTTCGAAAAATAATGGTTTTTGGTGACTTTAATGCAATATTAAAGTGGGTGCCAAACCTCAATTGAGGTGGATTAAAGTGGATTTAGATTCTTTGTAATGTAATCTTTACACTACAAAAAGAATGACCAAAAATCATAAAAATTTGAAGGAGAAATTGACTTATTAAGTTGGCCTTACGAAAGAGGTTTTGGGAATGGCGTAAAACCTTGTATCCCACATTGATTGTAGATGAGAGCATGGATGGGTATTTAAATCCCATTTTTTTCCTAAGGGTGTGAACCCTTCGAGGCATCCAAATTTTCTGAAAGAAATGAGTTATGGATACTTCAAGAATGGACTTGGGCTAAGACTATGATCCAAATTGGTTAGGCAAAAATTTCCATACACACGTGTACCGCTCGCCCGCCAGCCCGAACTAGGCCGGGTCCGGGTCTGGGTCCGGGTCCGGGTCCGGGTCCGGGTCCGGGTCCGGGTCCGGGTCCGTGATCCGTGGATCATAGATCTTAGGACTTGGGACTTGGGTTTGGGCTTGGGCTTGCTGGAATGGATTGAGTGTGGGGGTTGGGCTTGGCCCACCCATCTTAATCTTTTTGGACTAAGCCAGATCTGTGGGCTGCAGATATATATATACACAAAACTTATGTGTATAGCTGGTAATTCCTCTATTGATGATGGATTTAAACCCATCAGTTTTGCAGGTTAATCCAGAATTAAATCCTACATTTGTTGTAGGGGAGCCTCTTCCTCTCTCCCTCCATGCGTATAAAAGGAGGCCCTCTCTTTCAGCTTTCTACACCAGAAATTGTTGCTCTTCCTGTCTTCATAAGTTTTCCAGTTTTATATTATTTTCTTCCTATGAGAGAGTGCTGCAAAGTTATGTTCGCTGAAGCTACTCAGTCGATGCATTACTGTAACTGGTCTAACCGTCGTATCTTGGGAGACAGACGTCGAACAACCTCTAGCACCCAACCGGTGAGGCAACGAGTCTATTTTAAGGACACTGTCTACTACAGGCTTTGGTTTGCTTCCTTTTCCTAGTTTATTTTATTATGAATTTCTATAAATTTCAGCATATTCTTATTCTAAAATTTTAATTGTTTGTTCCATATGAATCTATTTGTTTTATTTAATTACATAATATGTACAACAAAACAGAGAGATAACGTACTAGATTGAGACCTGATTTCTCTGGATCTGCTTGATTTGGCATAGGAAAGAAGAAGAAGGAGGAGGATGAGGAGGGGGCAATAGTAAAGGTAGCGTCAGTGGGTGGTAGGCAATGATGTGGGGACTGGCGGAGAAGGGTTGAGGGTGGCGATGTGAGGCAAAAGGGGTTGGTAGTGGTTGGTGGTAGTAGAGGAGGTCGTTTGAGGGGGTCGTTGTAAGGGAGAGAGAAAGGTTTTAGTAAGGGAAAGGGGGGTCACCAGTTGTGGAGGAGCTGGGAGTGAGATCGGAGTTGGCAACAATAGTTATCTATGGACGTTAGAGGGAATGGTGGTGGGTGCTAGGATTTTTTTAGGTTTTGAGCGTAAAGAGAAAGAGAATGAGAAATGTTAGGGATGAGGATAATAAAGGAATTACAAAAAATTACAAAATTTAAAAAATTAAAAAATAAAATTTAAAAAATATAAGAAGTTAAATTGATAGTGCAAGTAGAATTTCCATGAAGGTTACTGCCTTGAATGGGTATAAAGTTGTATGACTTACTTTTGGAAATAGCTATAAACGTCATGAGGGAAGTACATAATACGTTGTCATTGTCACTGTTGATTTTCTATTTAACAATATTATCCACTTAGATAAGTGTTTCAAAAAGGGATTAGAGGCATTGGTCAGGTCTGATTTCGAAATATGATTAGTTGATATTTTAATTTTTTTTTTTTTTTTTTTTGAGATTATTACATTTCAGTGATATCAAGAAAAAAAGTAGGGAATTTTTTTTAAGGTCTCTGATATTAAAATTTTATAAAATAAAATATATATAATATTTTTATAATAGTTGGAATTCCTTAACATTTTTATAGAAAAAATTCGACTCAGAAAAATTTGTGTCCGATTGAGAGAAATTTTGGTCCGACTGAGAGAAATTTCTACCTCGACACAGAGAATTTTCTCTGATTTCACAGAGAAATTACAAAATTTCTCTGGTATGATCACATAAAATTTCATCGAGAGACCTAAGCTAATAAAAAAAAATCTTAGATCTCTTCTACTACACAAAGCTGGAAAGAGATATTTTACTAATTTTTTCCAAAAAATATAAATTCATAGAAAAATTTATAAATTTAATTATTACTATTTATAAATTTTATCATTCATTTGTAATTATTTTTTCAAAACCTCACTGTTGTGATATTTTTCTTTTTAGCGTGGGTAGATTATTCACACAAAAGAAGAAGGTGATTGATTTAATATCTATAATGATGTAATTATAGCGCATTTATCTTAAACAATGGATGATAAGTGTGATTTTAAAAATAATTTATTTGTTTTTCTGAAAATAATATGATAAAATTATGTGATTACAATTATCGAATCAATTTAATTTTGTTAATTTTTTTAATAGATTATGTACAAAGACACTTAAAAATGGATGTAACAGTCCATGGTGGATTCACATGCCCATACTAGACTGTACATGCCTTAAAGGCGATTGCTAGATTATTTTTGATGAAATTGTTGATGGAATTGTGAAGAATAAATTATACCATAAAATTAGACGGGATGAAGAATTAGATATATTATAGGATTATGGTTAGGATTATTAGGAAAAAATTATACCATAGGATAATAGATGAGATAAATGATTGAGCAAAAGGAATGATGTTTTATACTTTGTTAAGATGAAATAAAATGATATAATTATTTTTTACAATTAGATGAAGGAAACAAAATAATCTATAGAGGCATAATCCTTATAATACAACAATACTTACGGTATTATTTAATCCATATTTTTCTCTATTTAATTCTCCATACTTCAAATTATCTAGAGTTTAGTATTACATAAAATAAGTACCGAATTGGAGTATCGAGGGAATCTCACATGTCCCTCATCTCCAACCCATTTCTCCTTATCTTGCAATCAAACACTAAACTAAAAATATAGTAGGTCTTACATTTTTCCTTCCAATTTTAATCTCACCATTACTACTATGTTTGGTTGGGGGATTTAAAGAAAAATTTGGAAAGAGAAAGGGAAAATGTGTGTGAAACTAGGTGAAATGTATGTATATTTTATTCATATTTCACCTAACTTTTTCATTTCATTTTCTAAATCTCTTCTCAAATCTCACAACCAAAAACAAATCAAATGTGCCCAAAGAGGACTGGGGAGAAAAGTTTGTTATTCTGAAAATATAATGTGTAGATCAAATTTATTTTGGTTATGACCAACACCATAATAAATTTAAATTTATACCATACATTTCATTTTTAAGTATTTAACTGTTTTTTTCTTCTTTTTTTTCGTTTCCTCAAAAGAAATTTACTTCTTTCTCGTCTAAGATGAATTAAAGAGTCCAGTCTGAAGTCGAAAATTGTATTACGTCGGCACTTTTTATAAATTAATATTAAAAATAAAAAAATCCAAACCAATATTAAGGGTTGGTTTGACATATTTGAAAAAAGTTAAAAAGTCACTATCCTATTTAAATCACATCATCTTATTTAAGTCACATCACCTCTCTAACACATCACTTCAAACCTAACTCATATTTTATAAAAGAGCATTGGTACAGGGCCCGAAAGTCTAACGGCTCGAATGGCTCAAATTTTTTTTTTTTTTTTTTCTTTTCAGCAGAAGAAATGAGGGAGGAAGACGAAGGGGGGAAGGGGAGGGGGAGGGGAGGGGAGGGGGAGGAGGAGGAGGGGGAGGAAGGACTGGAGGGGGCCTAAAAAATGGAGGAGGAGGACGCGATCGGCGGAGGCCGACGCGATCGGCGGCGATCAGCGCGATCGGCGGCGATCAGCACGATCGGAGGAGGAGGACGGCGACGCGATCGGCGGAGGCCGACGATCGGCACGATCAGAGGAGGAGGACGGCGACGCGATCGGCGGAGGCCGACGCGACCTCTCTCTCTTTCTCTCCCTCTCCCTCTCTCTCTCCCTCTCTTTCTCTCCCTCTTCCTCTGCAACTCAGAGTTGCAGAGGTCAACAATGGCGAAAAAAAAAAAAAAGCGGAATGCCCAAAACGACGTCGTTTTGGGCATTCGGGGCATTCGAGCCAACAGTATTTCGGGCCCTCAAACATTTTTCTTTATAAAAAGTCAAAAAGTGTACTTATTTAGATCATCTCAAACAATCTACCTGCTCACAAATCTAATAGGAAATTTGAATATAAAAGTTCAACCGATATTAAATAAGTCAATAAATAGATGAGTATTTAAATAATTAATATATAAAAAAAGATTAACGTGTCACAATTTAAATTTTCAAGCCAAATTTTTTTTTTTTTTTTTTAAAGTAGTGAACTTTTTTTAAATTTTAAAAAAAAAGTTTTACACGTCTAAATAACGAGATGGACAGAAAAATTCAAAAATAAATAAATAAATAACAGACTTTTTTGGCCTTTTCAATTTTTTTTAGAATTTTTCAAAAAAAAATTACTTTTTAAGTTTATCTACACAAAACAGACCAAAAAAACAAAAAATTTTGACATAATTTTAAAAAAAGTCATGAAGATAAAAAAAAAATTAAAAAAAAACTTTTTTATGACATCCCAAACACCCCATATATTGGGCAGAGAATTTATTATCAATCAATTTATGCATTATATTACAATTAGATGGGGCCATAAATTCATAAAACTGAAGGATGAAATATCAAAATCAATTTATGCATTATATTAAATAAATTAGATGGGGCCATAAATTCATAAAACTGAAGGATGAAATATCAAATTCTGATATTGGCGTTTGTAGAGGGGCAAGACTTGAGGCAATAGAGTTGACCGACTTGAAGATGGGACTAAAGGCAATGAATGGTACAAGTCCTTATCATGTAAGTTTTTCTAATGTAAACGAAATGCTAAAAAGGAGAAAGTGGAATCAAAGACCAGACTTATACATGACCAAAAAAAAATTGCTAGAGATTAAAAAATTAAGAGTTAATTACACTTTTTTATTTTTATAATGTGATCTAAATTTTATTTAACCCATGTATTTTAAGTTCAGTTTTAATTTAATTCTTTTGTCTAAATTTTTTATTAATTTTATCTATATGTTTGTAGAGATCACATTATTTAATTTAAAATTATAGGAACTAAAATGAAATATATATTTAAAATTGTAAGGACGAAAAGTTTAATAAACCCAAAAATTAACTACCGAAAAATATTTTTAATGTCACAAACTTCTTGATCCTTGATTTATGTGAAATTTACGTAGATTTTATGCGGGTTTCATTAAAATCTAAGATTTTAAAATGTGTTTGCGATATTATCATCTCAATGATTCTACTAGTCACAATGAATAACTGTTTGCTTAATCTCAAGTCAAAACTATTATTTGACAAAACTATTCAATCAAAGCTGTTTTTCCCTTCGAAGCTTATTCAAGCGTCTTTGACACTGCTTTATAAACCAATTTATTTGGTCTTTTTAACCTAATAAATAAAAAAGAATCATTTTTATCATTTTTCATGCAATCAAAAACTTTTTTTAAAAAAAAATCATTTTATTTTCTAAAACAGGCCAAGAAAATAGAAAATAAAAGTTGACTTATCTTAGCTGCCAAAAAACAAAAAAAAAAAAATTTCTTTCTTTTGTTATTTTTATACCCAAAAATAAAAATAAAAAACTAAAATCTAACAAAATAGATTATTTTGATTGTTATAAAAATCAAAAAGTCATAAACGTGTCAAATAACTTATTTATTGGCATGAGAACGTTGTAACAAAAGATAAGGTGGGTTATGATATGAATAACATCAATTCCAAGTCATTCATATACATGACAAATAAAATGTTTTTGGTGTATTTCCAGTAGTGTTTTCGTCCTGATTTTTTTGAAAAATTTTACGCCTTATGTATGTGCCCATGTCGATATCTATATTAGTATCCGTGCTTCATAGGACAATTGGCATTACTAGTTCTACCAAGCTGCACCTATGGCAAAATCCCCAATGAACTTCAAATTTTCCCTGAGAAAAAGAAAGCGAAGGGAGAGGGAAAATGCAGAGTAATTTCAGTCATATATATTATAGCCATCACATTCTTACGACACACTTAAAACAATCTCAAACTTATAAAGAGGTATCATAGAGCCCCAAACAAGCATAATCTTGATCACCATCATAGTAAGCACTATAGCACTAATTAGACGCTTTCGAATCACTAAATCTCACAACCAAAGCAAACTTGCAACAAACAAGCATAAATGTATGATATAGCAATCTTCAACACACTTCTCAATCGGTACAACAACGATACATATAGTACTTCTCCATGGGCCGACCACACTCTGCACATATGACCTTCTCAGGGATACCGCCATTTATCCCTGGCAAGATAAGGCGGTTGCAGTGTTGCGGGGTATGCAATTCTTTTAACTTTTGATTGAGTGCCGCCATAAAACCAATTCCCTTTGCATTATCCTTCCAAGTGTCAAATGTTGCTAAACATGTTAAAAAAAGGTCACCCGTGGCTCGGGCCATCTCATCCGATCCTTTACTCATTATAGCCCATCCTTGATCGCTCCCATTAAAGCTAAGCGCGCTTAACACTCCTTGCATTATCAAATCATCTTCGATAGTCTTGCCATGTTGCATCTTGGAGTACAACATGCTCTCCAACCGCGCCCAGAAGAACCAAATGGACATGAGGTCTGGCCAATAGTGACTCAATTTTTCTGCATTGATGATTGCATTAAGCTTTCGCACTCGCTCCTTGGGGCTGCTCTTCCCCACGTAAACCATTTCTAGAACAATGCCTGCAGCCCCCGCAACAGCTTTTGCAATGGCACTAAATTTTCGAATCCATTCAATGTCCTCTCCTCCATACAAGCAAATGTATTTCTCTTGTGTAATCTGATAATTCCACAATAATATCAAGAAAATCAAACAATGCTTGAACTAAGACAAGATTTAAAGATGTCACATTTCGAAGCCAATTCTAGAGAACTGATTAGGACAATTTTCTAAATAGCGGTTTGGGAAAATACTATGCATGCAAATCTCTTGTGAATTTAAAATTTATTTATTTGGTTTGAGTAGGTAATAGAAATTGAAAATGAACACTTTGGTGCTTGCGTAGGCATATTAGGAAGCAGAGTATCTACAAGTAAATGGGCCAAGTTGAATTGAACTTTGCAGGGTTCAATGTTGGTTCCTTTGTTTATCAAGCTCAAAAATCAAGCTCGCGCTTGGGTTGAAGCTCAATAATAAAAAAAAAAATTGGCTCAATAATCAAGCTTGTTCGGCTCATTAAATAATATTCTATATTAAACACACATATATCGTATTTTATAATATTAAATACATAAAATAATATATTTATCCTATTATGTAGATAAATAATAAATGGCCTGAGCCTTACGAGGCGAGCTTGTTCTAACTCGAGCTCGATTCATTTAATAAACGAGCTTAAAAATCGGACTTGGGCTCATTTGTTTACTTAACGAACCAAGCCAAATTCGCAAACAACTCGATTCATTTGCAGCCTTACTTACAAAATTACGAGGAAAGTATAGTTACCCAATTCATTATGTTTTCATCAATGGCATCCACCAATAGCTCAAGTCTCCAAGTCTCTTCCTTCCAAAGCAATTCTTCTCTCATGATAGTGAAAGGGTAAGCCAAATTCCCCCATATCCAAACCATATGATGCGCATTTGGGCATGCGACCCTACCTTGTTGATCCAACACCACTAGAATGAGCTTCTTATCAAAATGCCAATACTCCTTAATGTACCTGATGACTGCCGGTTCAAGCAACAAAGGGTGCAGCGTGTACCATGGCATCATCGCTTGTAGTTGCTCAAACTTTTGCTGATTCGCATCATTCAAAGGCTTTGTTGACCTATCCATAATTGGGAGCCACACGATCTCATAATGAAGATCCGTCCTTGTCCGTGTGTCTTGGTGTAACAAGGAAAGATACATAATCTCTTCATGGCAGATGTCAAGATCTGATATGAGCAGCAACACAGTCTTTCTCTTGAGAACTTCTATATTAGCCTGTTTGAGAGTATGTATATATGAATGAACTACTAAATTGGTGAAATGATGAGACAACCTAAACTTGGAGAGGAGGGTTTATGAAGAACTAACCTTTTTCTTGGTAGTTCCTTCCACAAGTGGCAATTGATCATCCTTAGAGTAAATCAATGCCTTAAGAATCCTCACATTGTCGACATGGGACATCTCGAAGAGGCGAATGAGCATCTGAAAAGTTTCTGCATGTCTCTTCTCATCTGCATCCCATTATTAAACATTTTTTAATAACTTCAGAAAATGAATATCGTGGTAATTTTAGAGGTAATGTGAGTCACACACACCTAATCTTCCATAGTAGTATGTTTAAATTTAATTCTTAGCATGTAGGATTCAACTGACGGCTCACCTATGTGATGATGACAAATCCCGAGCTGGTTCTTAAGGTGACCGTCTATGTTGCTGATCTTATGCGCCAAGCTCGAGAGCTCCCATGCCTCAGTGGTAGATGCAATGTGCCTGCAATTAGGGTAACAAAGTTGTTACTAATGTATGGTATAAAAGTAATTTGAGAATTTGGATTGAACACGCGTGCCATATGAGGCTTACTCGTAACTCATGCCTAAAAGGCTGGTAATCTGTGAGGCACAGGCCACCATGCTTCGGATGGTCCAGTATGTAGCAGTTGGAATATGAGTCAAGGCAGTAGACATAGGCGGTGTGTCGGGTGAAACATATTGCAAAGGAAGCTCCTTAAACTCAACGATGCACTTGGTTACATCCAACAGAGCCTTGATAAGGTTTTTAATTGCATCAAACCGGGATTTAAGCGTGCTAGCATGCTCTATGATGTCCGGTAATTGCTTAAGGAGAGCTACAGACTTGGCAAGCTGGTTAGAGGTAACTAGTTGAGTGACAAGCCAAAACTCTCCATAATTTACAGCAAAGGCTGCTAGGGAAATCACCACTTTCGCATCCCATGAGTAGTTTGAAAGCATGTTTAGTATCGCCATTGTTGTTGCGTGTGCATCTGCTCCACTCGAGCACTTGCATGATAGCTGCCAGAACAAATTTATAGTCCTAATCAGGGTTTTAAATATTGGTTGTTACATAATGGAATTTTGGACTTCTGAAATCGTTATATAAGGGCTTGTGGCAAAAATTGCATGTAAATGGAGGACTAATGTTTGCTTAGACTAACAATACAAAGAGTCTACTTGCTCAGAACAGAACATAGAAAGTTTCACAAATTGTCTCTCTTTTGTGAAACTTTTTGTGTTCTATTTCTATACACAATTGCCAGCAATAAGCACTATGAAAAAGCTTTTGCTCACAAGAAACTATGGAAACACTAATATAAGCTAGTCTCACTACTGTCATTTTGAACTAGTCTAACTACTGTTATTTTGAAAAGGTGATGGAATCTTTCTTTTTCTTCTACTTGCACAAAAATAGAACACATACAGTTCACAAAACTCTCTCTTTTGTGAAACCTTTGTGTTCTATTTCCATACAGCAATAAGCACTATGAAAAGGCTCATACTGAAAAAGAAACAGTGAAAACACAACATAAGCTAGCCTCACTACCGTCACTTTTTCCCCCCCATTACCACTAGTAATTATTAAGCAAGTTCAAAAGCACAATAGTTACACCTCGCACGAGACTTTATGCATAATGCAAGCCAATTCATCTAGGATGGCATCAAGTCCATCCACAGTGGTCCTTTCCTCCAATGCATCAGCGTGTCCATGCATGCCCTGCATAAAATTAACACACAATTGACCCCCAATAGCGACAAATAGCAAGAAACTTGTAGAACATAATGTTTTGTTTTGAGAAGAAAGGAGAAGAGGACTTGTACATACACCAGCAACGTCGGGGGTGACATGGTTCAGGATGTCCTCAATGACTTGGAGAATGGGCTTGGCATAGACATCACGCCCATCAGGCGAATGGGTTCCCTGAATTTGTTTCATCATGGCACTGTCATCGGACAATGACATCCGACGGTCATTCTTGGCCAGTTGCTGCATTGTGGGCTTGTTTTCCATTTTTTGGGGAATTAAGAAGGCAGGAGGGGGATAAAATGGGTTTTTGTGTGGTTTTGCAGTGGCTCAGGTAAGCTATATATAAGGACGAAAAGTTGGAATAAATTCTATAATTGAATCATGTTATACCTTGCTTGCCAGAGGGTTTAAATTTTGTTAAATCCATGTTTGTCTGGTGGATAGAGATACAAGAAAAAGGTAGGCCCATCATAACATTGTCTGCACAGAATTTAAGAAGAGGTTCCCCAAAAGATTAATGTTAATCCCTTAAGCCCTTTTTGAGGTCATTTGATTAACATTAACATGTTAAGTTGATAAAGCTACCAGAAGGGTAGGTTTGTGCATTTTGTTGTCACAACAATACCATGCTCAGTCACTGCTCATGGATATGTTTGGTTTGTTTTCAACTTTTTTTGGGGGAAAAAAGTAGAAAACTAGTTTGACAAACTTTTTCTGAAAACCCATTGTTTAGAAATATCATATATTTATTTTTGAAAACCGTTATCACAAGTTTTTGAACTTTGTTATGACGGAACAAACGAAAACGAGAAAGTAAAAGGGAGGAATCACACAAGAATACAAACATGAGTGGTTTGGCTAAAAGCCTACATCCACGGGCAAAAACGACAAAGGGTTTAACTATCAAAAGAAGAGAAATTATAATGACCGACTGTTTCTATCAAAAGCCATTTTTGTAGCAAAATTTCTGTTTAATCTCATAACCCTAATCCTCAAAATAACTCATAATATATACTATGATTGAATGAAACAAGAATCAGGTCAGAACTAGTAAGCCCATTAATTGGGTCGTGAGCATCGCCAACAGGTCATAAGCACAAATCGGATAAAATGACCTACAACAAACCTTTTATTATTTTGTTTCTGAAGAGATAAAAATGAAAATAGAAAAAATAAAATAAAAAATGCAAAAACAATACTGAACAGGTGTAGACTTAAAAGAAAACTTATTTTGCCTGCGTAGTTAAGAAATGCTCCTCCATGAAAGCAGCCTAGCTAGCTATATCTCAATCTTCATTCTAGCCATTAAACCTTGTTGTTATCACTGGTGATTTTAATTTTAATTTTGATTTTGATTTTGATTTTGATTTTGATTTTGATTTTGATGTCGATTTATTTTTTTTTTTTTGTGAAGGGTGATTTTCTTGAATGCTCTTTCTTACTTAGCTTTGGTTTGGTTCATTTCCTCTTTAATTTGCTTTTTGGAGTGTAAATTTTGTTAAAGCCATGTTTGCCTGGATAGAAATAAGAACATGGTGGACCCATAATAACCATGTCTTTACAGAATTTAATGAGGGTTTTCCTTAAGGATTAATGTTAACATTAACATGTTCCCTTAGTTAATAAAGCTATCAGGACAGTTTGTGCTTTTTCTTTTTGTTTTTGATAAATTAATTTTCATTGAACAAAAACAACACAACAGTAGCCAGAAACAAAAGGGAGGGCTAATATTAGTAGGGACAACATGATTGGATTAGGGAAGACAAAAAATATCAAACAAATTTTCATTTACGATATTTTATTGGTCGGATGGTATCACCGTTGTAAGTAATTTTTGTTCCCAAGTAGGGTCGTGTTGAATCTATCTTGTAAGTAAACTTTTCAATACTCGTAGTCATCCGTAAATTATGTCTATCAATTAAGACCAGACACAACACTAAAAAAAATTAAAGACATTTGAACTCACATTCATCTCATCCATTTTATCTTCTTAAAGCATTTTAAACAAAATCTAATGCTTGTGGGATGCTGATGCACATCCCAGCAGCAATACTTCTGCATTTTTTGGTTTGTTCTTAAAACACTTCTAAAATTTTCGTAAGGTCATGTTTTAATCTTGAATTATAAGAATTTTTTTGGGGGGTTAAGGAAAAAGAGTAAAATGAATAAAGTATTAAGCTTTTTTATTTATTTTATTTTTCACCTTCCTCTTCATTTTTATTTTTCTTCTACACATCCATAAACCAAGAGCAGTCTAAATAATTGACAAATCCAATGAGAAAATGACTAGACAAAGAAATGGAAGGCATAGAAGAAAAGGAAAAGAAGCTTATATCAGCATTATAATTAGTAGATAATTAGTTAATTAAGCACTCGTGTTGGCGCATAAGCACTTCTGTTCAAGGTGGTGCTATTTTGAAACATGGGATGCTTAAAATTGCATAAGAAATCTTACCTCAGCTACCTACATTTTCGAATGTTTGGTGATGAGTTTTGATGAAGTTTCTCACTTTGGACTATGACTGATGCCAACTTTCCATGAATATGAGAGAGAGAGAGAGAGAGAGAGAGAGAGAGAGAGAGAGAGAGAGAGAGATTGGCTCTTTTACTTTTGTAGTGAAAAGCAAAAAACTAATCAAAGTTGAGAAAGTACAAAAAGAAAATTCCAATTATCTTTAACCGTTAAATGGACTCCAATGTCTCAATTTGAACAAGGACGAATCATTAGATCTGCAGACAAAAAAAAAAATTGAAAAATTTTAAATTTATTGAAAGAGTTGTATCAAATTGACAGATCAACTAAAAAAGATTAGCAAGAGTTCATTCATGAAGTTATTGTGGTTTGCTATTATGTCTTAGATGAGCTTCATATGAAAGCTTGGGTGGAAGTGCTCCATTATATGTCACCTATTGAACAACTCCTCTCTCATACCTTTAAGAGTAGGCTATGTATTATATTATATTTCGAATCTTCAACACAAAAAAAAAAAAAAAAAAACCAATCAGAAAAAAGTCCTCACAATATTATTCTAATAAACTTGTCTTGAGTAAAATTACAAGCACTACATATAAGCAAATAGGTTTCAAAAAGAAAAATAAAAAATAAAATGAAAATAATAAGTAACTAAGTTGAGAAATTTTGGAGTAAATCAACAATTCATTTATGCTACCAACTTGAGCAACAAACAAAAGTTTATATAATTAACTAACAAGTACAAGTCTTTTCAAGAGCAATCAACTCATCTTGAAAAGAAAAAAAAAAAAAATTTAACTACTTTTACAAATTATGGACTAAAATTAACAATCTATGTATGCGACCAACTAGAGCAACTGGCAAGATTTTATCTGCAGGCAATGGAACTAACTGTCGAGTACGAGTCTTTCAAGAGCAATCAACTCATCGTGCATAGAATTAACCCAATTGGGATCAGTACATACATACTGCTTTGTAAAATAAGCATAGATGGAAGGAAGAAAGGAAGGTGCGAGAAGAAGCAGAAATGCAAGTATTAGTAAAACTGTAAAATGTACTCGATGACTATCTGCTACAATCATCCAAAATCACAACAAATCTCAGCAAAAAAGAAATAAACTATTATGATGTACTAGAATTCATCTCAATTCAAAAGCCGCGCCTCGGTCTTTCCTCGGCAACATTTACTCTGATGGCCCTCCCACCCAAGTTCTGCAACATCCCCCAATAAAAAGAGTTATAGATGCTCATGAAATGAATTCTGAAAACTTATTTCTAGTCCAACAAATTTAAAATTTTGAAACTGAGTCATTATGTTATTGTGTTAAATGCAAACCATAAGGAAGAACGGGATGGATTTGTAGTACCTTTCCATCAAGGTTGGCAATTGCATCATTTAATTCAGCCTCGGTTGACATTGTTACGAAACCAAAACCTCGTGAACGACCAGTTTCCCTATCAGAGACTACCCGAGCATCCACCACCTTTCCATGTTCGCTGAATAACTGTTCAAGGCGTGAACTATCCACATCCCATGGCAAGTTGCCAACATAGATTCTATTGGTAGGTTCAAACACACGAGGTGGGCGTTCTGGCCGTGATCCTCTTGGAGCAGCCTTGTTTACAGTCAAAAGCCTTCCATTTAAATCCTGTTCAAAATACAAAATCAATTATCAAACAAGAAGACAAATCTCAATCTCAATCTCAATCTCATTCATGGTCAGTTCTTTTAACTTCACCATACTCTACACATTGCTTATTTTCAAGTACAAGAATGACGAATCTAATCAAAGATATCACCATCGTATAGGATGCTGAGTTAAACATTCCCATAGTTGTGACAAGCAACCACTTCTTAAAGGTTTAGGTTCCCACTGTGGATGCATCGTACAAACTAAATAATTAGAGTGAATCATTATTTGATCCAGTAGAATCTCAGATTGTGGTCCATTGGGGAGATTGATTGTAATGTTTTGAATCATTGCAATGTCATTACTTCATGTGTGAAATCATCGATTTATCTCACTTTCAGCAAGCAGAGATTTCTTCGATAACTTGATCAGCTGACAAGAGGCAAGATTCTTATCAAAAACATTGTGCTTCAACCTTGGACAATTTTAAAGGTCACAAGCAATCATGTTTAATGCAAAAAAGCAACGTGAGTAAGGACATTACATGCCAAAATGTGTACGCTTGCAACATAGTGCAATCTTGTAAGGGGGATTTGGTTTAATGCATCAAAGACAAGTATAAAAAGTTTTTCTTGAAAAGTCCAACATATACCATTATTATCAAAATATTAACCTTTAAAATAATATAACTTTTGATGTAGATGTCGGTTTTTAATAAAATTAGTATTTTTAGAATTCTCTCATTAAGATCTATCAAATAAGATCCATGTTGACTATGAAATTCTTAAAATAACAAAAATTATTACCGTCAAAATTGATGCAAACAATAACAGTAGCATGTTACTCTGTTTGACAGTAACATATTACTCTGTCTCAAAATAACATGTTACTTTGGCAATATTGTCCAAGAAAAAAAAGAAGAATATATTTTACTTTGTCCTTACTCAATTATGTATTTTCTCCTTTAGGGGGTTTATAAAGCAAAATAAATTAGACTATACTTTTCACCAAACAAAGGTCCAATGGAAGGGTTTTGGCTAAATTTCTCATCTTATAAACTAGATGAAGGATGCTCAAAAAAGAAGAAATTACTCAATTTGGGGGGAAAAAATATGATAACATACACTTGAATAAATTTACTTGCAGTAGAAATACATTGGTCCTTACCATGGTTATTACTGATGTTTCCCACAATAAAAATATATTCGTCCTTTTTTGCTGCTAGTAGGAAAGAAGGGTCTACCCCACGGTTCTCTTGGACTAAAACTAGCAACAATTTCTTTAATTGCCTAGTTATCATTGTAAAGTTTCTTGGGATTTCCCTAGAAGCTCAAGCCTGAGAGCTTTTGACAACAAGCAATATGCAAACATATTTTTGGCCCATAGAGCCCAATTAAAGCCCTCAATATGATATATCAATAAGCCCACTGTCAAAATAAAAATTGCCATACATCAACTAATCTCATCCTTGTGAATTTTTTCTCCAACTTCCTCAATCCTCAGGTATTAGGAGTAGTTATGACATGACTAGCAATTGTTCTCCATATTAATGGACTACCACAATCATATACATGAAAGTCAACATCATTCTCTAATTTGGACTTACCCTCTTCTTCTTTTTTCTTTTTTTTTTTCAAAAAACAAACAAGGATACAAATTACTATTATCCATCAAAATATAACAATGATCTAGAAATGTTATTAAATACTTATATATGTTGGCACAGGTTCTTTATAATCAAAATCTGTCAGAAGAAATGATGATGAAAGATCACTTATCTGATCCTACAACATTAACATAAAGTAGGAAGGCAAATTAAGATTCAGGAAGAACATTTTGCCTATCTGGACATTGATTAGTCTTGCATGAAGGAAGCATCATATTTACATATACATGTGTATCTCTAATTTTATGGATCTCTTTTCCAAAGTTCCCCTCCTTCACCGTTCTCCGGAAAATTGGGGACACTGCAGCCCAAACTTCTCATTCCAAGACACCCAATAATTTTTGTTAGCAAGCAATGAAGCAAAAATCACCATTCCATTATTAATTTACTGCAACAGAAAGGAACTCACCATGTCTTGTTGAACAATTAGAACACTATGTGATGTTAGGCATATCCTAGAATTGAAAATAACTATATTTTCTCAGCTTCAATAGACTCAAAATGGACACGATCTCTTGGTGATCACTAAATTTCTTAAAGGTTAACAATGGTGATCGCTGAATTATTGTGTGTTTGCACCTTTCATTCTTGTTTGTTAGTTTGTTCTAGAAATATTGTTACTGCCCATCCTAGAAATCTTTCAAATAAGGAATGTAAAAAAAAAAAAATAGGGCAAAATTCACTTTCCCCTCTTTGTGGTTTGGGTCTAGAGCACTTTACCCCCTATAAGTTCAAATATAGGTAGAGAACCCCCTATGGTTCAGGGTTAAATTGCAACCCTAACTCTGTTAACAATAAGTGTGAAGTGACCTTAATACCCCTCTGATTCTCTGTTCTTTTTTTCCTTCTCTTATTTTTCTTTCTCTTTTCTATATTACACAAAATTTCTAACATTACCCAAAAGTAATTCAATTAAAATTTTAAAACCAGTGTAATTTAATGCTTGAATGTGGGCTAAGAAACACAGATACGGATGCAGATGCAAACACGGCAATTTCAAAAAAATGGGAACACGGACATGGCGGAAACACGGCAATAAAATATGTTTTCATATATTTTTATTTACTATCTAGATTAATATTACATTAACAAACAATCAATATCAACAAAAACTAACTTTAATTTTAATTTCTTTTAAAAAATTACTTTTAAATTAACACTTACAGTTTTTATCTTTTTTTTTAATGGATAATCCATTAAGTATTTAAATCTACAAAAAATAATAATAAACACTCAACATTTAACAAAAGCACTAAATAAAATGGAAAAAAAGGCAACTTGACATGTCCCTATTGTCTCTCCGAAATGTCCCCTGAAAATAAATTAATTAAATAGAGCACACGCCATGTGGTGTGTCCCATACGTGTCTCCGAAGTGTCCACGTGTCCCCGAAGTGTTTGTGTGTCCGACACGGATACGACACTTATTTTGAAGTATCGGTGCTTCATAGAATGTGGGTAAACACATCCAAATCACGTATATTCTGAAACTGTTTTCTGAAAAAAATTCATAAACACCTAATATTTATTTTAATTTCTCTCTTTTTAAATTAGACATACATATATATATATATATGCATATGCAGTGGCAAAGTCAAGAAATTAAATCAGAAGAGGAACTTATTAATTACAACTTTAATTTTTTTTTTTATAACCAACAATAAGAAGATAATAATAATTTTTGAATTAATATTAAGTACAAAAAATTAAATAAATTGTTACAAAAGTATTTCACATAAATTTTACAATTAACTTCGAGTAAAATCGAAAAGAAAGTATTGCGTGTAACTAATGTATCATGAACAATATAAAAAATTCATACATTTAAGTCATAAAATAAATTATATAATGGTAAGACAAATCAAATTTTTACAAAATTTGAGTAAATTTTATATAATAGTGCTATCACGTCATTATTGACATATGATATCACCAACCAATAGTAAAGCAACATATGAAAGGTAAACTCCACATGCAAATATAACTAAGGTGGTGTTTGGGAAGTTTATGGATTGGGTTTTTTTTTTTGATTTTTTACACTAAAAGACAATTTTTTTGTAAAACCAAAAAAAATAAATCCAAACAAAATATCACATCCAACCCCATAATCATTTCACTTTTTCTCTCACAAACATCACATCCAACCACAAAAAAACCCAACTATCTTCCCAAACACCAAAATTTTTTTATCCAATAATATCCTACAACTAAAAGAACCTACATAAAAACCCACTTCCCAAACACCCACTAACATTCTAATAATTTTTACATATATATAGTGAGATTAATTATATTTACATATCAATAACGATAGATATTACCTATATATTAAGATTTTTTCACAAAATTTTCATACATAAAAATATAATTTGTTGTAGTCACTTCATTTTCAATAAAACAATCACTATTGTTTTCATAAGTTTAAAAATGCTCTTGATATTTTATTCTAAATATTATTTTTGTTTAAAATTTTATTTATATGCATATGTAAAAAAAAAAAAAAAATCCAGGGGGGCACGTGACCCCCCTAAGCCCCATGTGGCTCTGCCACTGTATATATATATATATGATACATACATCCCATATATATACATACATACATACATACATATATAGAAATATGTAACAAGGGCAACCCAACACCATCACCATCACCATCACCGGCGCCTTAAAAAAAAAATTAGGCAAATCATCAAAATTCAACAGCGGCCGACACCTCCTCCATCATCACCGGCAACCACAAAACTCCCAAATGAATCTGACAAAACACCACACACCCCGCCGTAGGTTATGCAGTGGTCGCAAAGGGGTAAAGGGAGAGGATCTGTGTTCGGAAAAAGAAAAACGGGTTGCAAGAGTCATCGGCGAAGAGAGCTAGGGTCCTGATGGTGTTCGAAGAGGGAAGAGAGATCTCGGCAGTGGTGTTCGGAGAAGGAAGAGAAGGTCATGATGATTAGGGAAAGGAGGTAGCGATGGTTGGAATGGATAGACAGAGCGTCGACGAAACCTAGAGAAGAAGATGGGCTGCTGGGAATGAGAGAGAAAGTGACTAGTTACGGTTTTTAGGGTTTGGGAAAAGAAGATGATGATGATGAGGAGGAGGAGGAGGAGGAGGAGGAGGAGGGTATAATTGTAATTTTGTATTTTAATTTAACTTCATTTTAAATAGAAAAAAGACCCACTCTCAAAATTGGAGAGTGTGTTACAGTTTCCGTTAGTTTGGACGAAAAGTGTAACTATTGCAATTTACTACAAAACCACAGGGAGTTCTCTGCCTATATTTGAACTATAAGGGGATAAAGTGCTCCAACCCCAAACTACAAGGGGAGAGAGTGAATTTTGCCCAAAAGACTAACCAGTACATAATCAATATGAGTGACCATTTTTATACACACATACAAATGTAACTGAAATTAACAAGAGGAAATATATAAACAACTTACATAACGGTGGAACATTTCCACAGCCTTCTCAGCTTCTTCAACAGTGCTCATCGTCACGAACCCAAACCCACGACTCTGATCAGTCTCCCTATTGTAAATAACCTACAAAACAGAACCCATACCCACCCCCACATCAAAAACGTCCTTAGACCCTATAAGTCATACAAATTACAACAAAAATAAACAAGCTTAGATGAACACAACTTTACCTTTGCAATTTCAACAACACAAGCTACAATAAAATACACAAGCTCAGATGAAAATAAGTTTACCTCTGCAATCTCAACATACCAATAAATCATATAAATTACAAGAAAATACATAAAAGCTAAGATGAACACAAATTTACCTCTGCAATCTCACCAAAACCCATAAATCACACAAATTACAACAAAACACACAAGCTCAAATGAATAGAACTTTACCTCTCTGCAATCTCAACAATACCCATAAGTCACACAAATTACAAACAAAACACACAAAGCTCAGATGAACACAACTTTACCTCTTCAATCTCAACAAAACCCATAAATCACAGTACAAATTACAACAACGAACACATACATAGATGAACACAACTTTAACTCTGCAATCTCAACAATACCCATAAATAAATCATACAAAACACACAAGCTCAGATGAACACAACTTTAACTCTGCAATCTCAACAATACCCATAAATAAATCATACAAAACACACAAGCTCAGATGAATAGAATTACCTCTCGATCTCAACAATACCCATAAATCACACAAATTACGACAAAATACACAAAGCTCAGATGAACACAACTTTACCTCTTCAATCTCAACAAAACCCATAAATCATAGTACAAATTACAACAACATACACATGCTCAGATGAACACAACTTTACCTCGGCAATCTCAACAATACCCATAAATCATACCAATCAAAACAAAATACACAAACTGAGACCCATAGAACTTTACCCAAACTGAACAATACCCATAAATCATACAAATTAAAACAAAATACACAAGCTAAAATGAATAGAACTTTACCTCTGCAATCTCAACAACACCAGCCTGCTCAAAAAGGTGAGCCAATTTCTCACTATCAACCTCATAGTGCAAATTCCCAACAAAAATCTTTGCATCCTCGGACAGCTCGGGATACGACTCCTCTCCTTCTCCCTCCACAAACCCCTCTTCGCCGCCGCTCTCTCCGGCGTCTCCAACCACCTCCACTGCCCCTTCTTCATCTGTATCACCAACTTCTGGGTTTCCCCAACTGAACTCTTCTTCAGCAACGATTGTGGTGTCTTTGCCTTGTTGATCCCAATCTGAGGTTTGTGCAACGAAGGCGACTATAGAGGAAGAATGGGTCGTCTTGTTGAGGGATAAAGAAGAGGGTAGTGAAGAAGAGAAGGAGCATGAGAGATGGAGTTTGATGGGTTTGGAAGGGATTGAAAGATATGGGTATGAAGTTTTGCTACTGAAGATTGCTGGAAGTGAAATTAAGCACCCATTTGCCATAGGCAAGGGCTTGAATACAGGCTTTGTTATACAAGACATGAGAGAGAAGAGGAGAGAGGGTTTAGGGACAGAAGAGAGTGAAGATAAGGAAGTTGAGAGAGAGAGAGAGAGAGAGAGAGAGAGGGTTTATTGGGGGAGAGGAGAAGCGGCATCAGATGGTCCAAAATGGCCTGCAAATATGGGTATGGGCCTATAATTTTATTGGGCAGGCCCATGTTGCGGAGAGAGATAGAGAGAATTAGGGTTGATGTGTTATTAATTATCTTTATATTAATTATGAATTCATTAATCTCTACATATAATTTAGATTCTTCTAGTCATGGATCTTATGAATAATATCTTAAATTTACTAAGATTTTTAAAATGATTATGATTCTAGTTATAAAATAGTGTAGAATTGCATATCATCTTGATTCTACTATGATTCTTATCATACTAATTTTTTTTTTTATATTTATTTCTTATAAATATGTATGTATATGAGTATATCTATATAAAAAAAATGACTATAAACTCTTTTTTTCAAACTTCTTTTCTAATTTATATTAAAATAGAAGATGTATTATATCCAATTTATTATTTTTTTCTAAATCATTTTATAATTATGTAACATAAATTATCATTATTGATGATTTTTCATTTTTTTTTTTTGTATTGAAAATAAAATCTTACGATCATCGATCCCATTTTACAATCTGGTTCACATGTCCCTCTCAACTATCCCACTTAAGATTCCAACTTTAACAACCTTGCTTATAACTTTGTTCAAAAACTATCTAATATCAAATGTTTAAATCATATTGTCAACAAAATTATGGACATTGTTAGATTAAAATTGGTTAAGATTATATAATTGTAGTTTTCACTCTCAAACATAGGAGTAGTTGTAATTAAGATAGTTTTTATTTATCTTTTTAAAACTTGACAAGATTGAAGATGTTTACATACAATATTGGAAGCATTCTCCAATCTAATCTCAGCTATAATTGTATCTAGTACATGTGTTTTTTTAAATTAGAAAATTGATTTAGAATGTCAATTATGACTTAAGTTTTAGAGGCACTAAACAATATTCGAGCAATGTCTCTCCAAGTACTAATTCGATGCTCTGCGAAAAGATTTTGAAAGTAACACTTGAGTGGAATGAGGCACTCGACTTTGGTGCTCGTAAAAGTCCGAAGTGGTGCACTCAAATCTCATGTGAATTGCACTTGAGCCGATTAATAGATTTCTAAATTCAATTTTATGACTAGATTTATGTAAAGATAAAAATAAAATTAGTGTTTTTTAGTATTAAACAATACATAATTAAGTTATTTATTATAAGGAGCCCTATTCTCTCTAATGCCCTTACATTTAGAATAGTTTCTCCCTTACCAATAAATGGTACACGCACGCGTTCATGAAAAAGTTTTGCTAACAATTGCTAAATAAGTATTCATTAATAATCAAATAATGCCAAACAAAATTAAAATTCTTATACACATTTCACATATTTTAATCCACTAATATATTTCTATACACTTTTACATATTTAGCTATAAACAACATATGTAAGATAGCTTACACATTGAAACTAAGGGCTGTTAACTTTTTTAGGTTCTACATTTTTCTTAATGTAGCTTATATGACCTTAGTAGACAACTTCAATCTCTTTCATATTGCATTCTCCTTGAAGTTTTATTGTCAACAAACCGTCCTCGGCATTATAGATGAACTCCTCCTCCTTCATGTCCACCTTACAACATCTTGGTTTTGTGCTTGAATAGGCTCCAAAACGGCCACATCCTCTCCCTTTGATCTTTATCGAGAACCCTGTAGGAAGATTTACTGTGTAGTTGAGAGCCTCCAAGGCCCCTCCTGAGTTGTACATGTCAAGTAAGCCGATTGGTGCAAAATGAAGGTTTTGATTGAAAACCTATTCACCCAATATTTATCCACTCCATGTTAGAGCAAATACCCCACCACAAATGTATATATATGGAAGATAAGAAAAGGAGGATATAGTAGAAAATTTAAGCAAAATAACTAACCTTAATTGGGGAGATGGTAAATATTTCACATTTTAGGACCTCCAATGACACTTCGAGGCTTTCTTTCTTTGAAACCCTAAAAATTGATCCTATCATAAGAGAGAGTTTAGATTAGTCTACCAGTTTTGTTGGTTGCACAGAATTAATCTAGAGTGTATGTTTTGGAAAGCATCAAAAGCTTGTCAAATTATGGTGACAAAATCATGAGTTTACCCAAATTGAATGCATAAACTGCACAATCCCCGGTCCAATCTTCATCTATAACCTCTTCAAGAAATTCAACATCTTGGGGACTAACTCGGCCTGAAAGAGGTTTGGTTGTGGATGTGGATGTGGATGTTAAGATTGTCACATCTTGTGCAACCTCTTTCAATGGCCAACTTCCCACTCCTTGGCAATTGAAAACACCTACCACTCCCGACAACTTGTTCATATTCCATATCTTCAACAAACTGTAAAGACAATGAACAAAACAAAAAGAGAAATTTTAGGACTAGACATGGAGGTTAAACTGGATACTTCTCAAAGTTTATCTTTACCTTTTTCTGTCCATGACAGGGTCCTGAAATAAACAATCTCTTGTTGGTCTGCCGGCATATCTAGCTCTTAGTACAGATCCATCAGGCAATACAAGTTTTTGCAAGATTTTAAAATCATGTTTGCCCGGCTTGTCACTGCAATGTTGTAAGATCCATGAAAATTTTCATTCCCACATCAATAAGAATAAAAACATATCACAGGTTTTGCTGTGAGAACTTAAAAAATAAATCACTTTTTTTTTTTAAAAAAAATCATGTGGCTCACCTTACATATACGGCACATCCACCTATTGCTCTTGCTGCACCATGGAAGTCAGCAGTGCTATGGTTGCTCTGAAATGAAGAAAAACAATTAGACCTTGCAATCTCTACGGTTTTGAGATATCAAAGTCTCAATAATCAATAAATAAATTAAACCCATTATTATTATGAATTTTTTTAATTATTTCATTGTGTATAGAGGAAAATTACATGAAACATGTCCCAATCAGGCACAACAATCTCCCCTAGAAGAAGACCATTAAAAGCCACAGAGGCGATATGTAGGGTCTGAAATGTCGGTTCATTTGGCATGAAATCCTCTGATGCTCTTGCAGTCGCGCTCTTCATTGAACTGTTGTTTCAAAAAAGAGACAATCACAAACTTTGTTGTTGGCAAAAATTTGTAAAAAGAATGTCAAACGAAAGCAAGAGTACAAAAACCTGTAAATGGATTCCGAGTTATGACACATGCTAGCAATCAAGTTATTGTCTTTGAAGTTTCTCGCAATGGATTCATCGAGTGCCTGTTGATACTTTCTGGTAATTGTGACTCGCCCGCCAAGCCCTGAACCTAAAGTCTCCAACAAGTTTTGGACATCGACTTTGACACCATCCACACCACTACTTGCAAGATAGCTATGGAGATCATTGTAGAAGTCATAAACCTTTTCAGGGTCAATAATCCCGACTCCATATTTCTCCAAACTGTCCACGACTACGTCTCTTATATTCCCTATGTTACCGGGTGATTGAACTGGATATGCAATCTTTGGATTGTACTTTTTCAATGGTTCAGATGAAGGAAGGAGCCCTCCCCAATAACCAGCTAAAGCATGCCACATGTAAACATATCTGTATCATTTAATATAGTTAGAAATTTTCTAAACAACCAGAAATAGATGTCTTGTTAAATCATGAGATGCATTCATACATGTCAGGCAGTTATTTTTTATTTCCAAACTTCAAAATTCTATGACTTTTGTTCTACACATCCATTTTTCAAAAAATATATATATTTGGAAATTATTCGAGGAGATCTATCAAATAAAATCTATAATCAACATAAATTTTTGAAGAAAAGAATTGATAAATTTTGAAGTAAAAACTGAGAAATTGCACAGTATAAAAAGAAAAAGAAGAAGAAATTTCATAGTTTTTGTGCAGAAATTGTGAAAATGTATGAAAGCTGAGAAATTGGTCGGTTTAAACTTAGAAATTATGTAGTTTTGTGTGTGAGAGATGGCCCTTACTTTAACCCATATTTTTCTTTAATGACTTCAACAAACTCTTTGAGATCAACGCATGAACTATCCGAGCCTGAGGCCTTAAACTTCTTGTTTTCTTTGATGTCTACTAATCTAGTTGCAAACCTGTAGATCAACAAATATGGCATATGAAATGATCAGGAAATGGATTCAAATGATTACCAAATTCATATTTTAGGATAGTATAAAACTTACTGTGTTCCTTCAATAAGTGGTTCGCCTTCCTTACGGAATTCATTGACTGTGTCTTGCCATCCATCATCGATGATCAAAAATTTTGGCGTACATCCACCTTCCAAAAAACTGTAAAAGATCATCAAAATTCACCCAATTGTAAGTACAACTACAAAAAAAAAAATCAAGCATTTTGAACTCAAATATGTAAGATTTCCTATTTGTACCTATCAAGACCCTCTTTGATTCCTTTAGGATCGACTTCAGAGTAGAAAGCATCCCAAGTGCACCATCCAAACCAATCTAAATGTGCAGGTATCTGTGAATTGAGGCATTATGTAAATATAAATTAGACAGTTTTTCAAATTGATCATCCAAACATTTAATGATCTCAATTGTTACTTGTTAGTACCTTCTTGCTCTCAATGTGACTAAAAGTGCCCTTGTGTTTCTCCAGTATTCTACGCGAACACATAACCATTTTCCATGATTAGATTGGACAAAAACTAAACAGGTTTTTGTTTCCAGTTTCAAAAAAAACATGAAAACAAAAACAGAAAACAGGAAACAGAAGCGTTAACAAATGAGGCAAGCATACTTTACAGAGTCCTTGATGAGCTTAAATGGGTTGTCCCCTGAATTCATAAACACGGCTTCATATGATTGGGAAGTTTGAACGCTAGGATCACCTAAAGCAAAGCAAGTTAAGGATCAGAAAACAAGAGACAAAATCAAGTTCCAACTATGTCATTGAATATGACTTCCAAAGAAAAGCAAACCAACCACTTTCAATGCAGAATTGGAGCTCATTTGAGGAAGTCCCTTGAAGACTTGATCTAAATGGTCCATCCAAGGTAGGCAATAGCAGAATGTAAAATGTGTTTCCACTAGTCTCATCGCCGGGAATAGACTCTTCTCTTATTTCCAAGAGAAGCATTTGAGTTTCCATTGGGATTTTGCTGGCTGATCTTCCAACTCGAGGTATCATCCACCATATTTTGACTATGAAGAGACATAAGAATTTGTAGTCCCTGCAAATGGAAAATCCAAGATTTGATTGACACTGTTTGAAGAAGAAGAACGGTAAATTACACTGACCTCTCCAAAAGTTTGGATATCAGTAACCACTTAATCAGTCACACTTGTCCTAAAAAAATGGTCAATCTATTTTTTTAATAATACTTGCCATTCATTTTTTATTTTTTTTTTAAATGTGCTCCAATCATATGGTTACCATGTCTAATCAATCTGTTGTTTTTCAAGAATGATTTATCTAGTGGGATGTACCAGTTGAACAGTTTGAATCACCGGGACTAATGTGGGATCGAATAATATTTTATCCATACAATTTCTTCTCCCACAATCCCCATGAATGAGGCGGCAAGCAAAAGTTCAAAAGTTGACCCACACTCCAATTGGTATAGAACTTGCATTATGTCTTGTCTTGTCACCTCATTTGTCGGAATTATGGGGAAGAAAATTATGTGGATGTAACATTACTGTTTGTTCGAAAATATAACCAGAGGAATATTACAATAACCCTCTATTTCTATCATTTTTTGTTATTATATGATGTGTCAGTTCAGTTGCTAGCATTATAATTTTGTATTGACAAATAAACTAATAAAATATGATATATAAATGTAGTAAGTGTAACACTATTAAATCTCACAAAAGTCAATGGAACAGTAGATGTTGTTGATCAGCAATCAACACAGACAATATGATATATATATATACTTACTGGTCAAGAACTCCAAGATTGAAAACATGGCGAGAACTGAGACTAGTTGAAGTTGCTCCGAGGAATGCGGCCGATCCACTGGTTGCCGGAGAAACAACAACGTTGGCCGGAACACCGGTGAGAACAACCTTCCCCCTCACCATGAGACAGCCATCTCTGACGATTGGCGCGGCGGTGATCGTCATCTTCCTCCTTCGCCTATGGTTTCTTAGGCCTTAGCTCAAATCAAGAAATTACAATCTCTCAAGAATGAATATCAAAAAAAAATTATGAGCAAATTTTTTAGGTTGAATATGCAGACATATAATAACGTGAATTACTACACCAGACAATTTATACCTGCTGGCTGGCTGCTGTATTGGCGAAAAAGCAAAGCGTGTGAATGAGTCATAATGACTTGGCTTTATTTTGGGGAAATTGTAACGTATCGGTGTAATGGTTGAATTTTTTTAAAAAAAAATTAATGATAAAATTTATAAATTTTCTTTTTTTTTTAATCAAAAAATAGGGTATGGACAAATTTTATTCTTATTTAAATTATAGTAAAACCTAACAAAAATGTTTTAGAGCTCTATTTTTAGGGGGATAAATCATTGTCCAAAACTTAATTAGTAATCTTTTTTTATAAAAAAAAAAAAGCACTAATTTATTTTTAAGATAAATTACAAATATATCATTGAGGTTTTGGTTAAAATACGATCGGTCTCCTGTGATTTTGAAAATTATATCATAACAATTCTCCCTTCTATTAATAAAGAATCAAATCAATTAAAAAAATTTAATGATGTTCGAAATTTATTTCAATTAATAATTCGGATAATTTTATTCTTGTTGAGGATAGTAATTAAGAATTTTATTGTTTCAATTAATTCTGTTAAATAAAAAATTCTGACAATTAAATATTTGTAATTTTTCAAATCACATGGAGTAATTCATATTTTATGCAAACCTTAAGGGATGTATTATTAATTTATCCTTATTTTTTAAAATTCACCCATAATAATATGACATATTAATTAAGCTATATCTGATTGAATTTGTGATAAATCAAAAATTAATATTTGACACATTATACCATAATGAATAATCAAAAATTTATGAGGTGTCAATCAAGGCACAACAATAAGCCAATTTAGACCATTTTTGTTCCAGAGTTTGTAGGTGGAGCAATCAAGATGAGTTTGTGATATGGGACCCTATCTGAGTAGGATTGACAAGGATGTTTCTTCATTATCTTTTATTTTTTTATTTTTAACAAGCAACTATCCAAAGGTAAATCAAATTTGAACATTCGATCGGAGAAAATATAGTAAGTTTTATAATTTGAATATAGGTATATTAATTTCTTTTTAGTAAAGTTAAAAAAATTGAAATTAATATAAATAGTGTGAATACACAAAGATGAACACGGTAAAAATATATATTTCAATGTAAAAAATATAATAATATCATTTTTTTTATTCATATAATTAATGAACTAATGATGAAAAAAATGAGTTAATTATTATATAAATTAAAATATTAAAAGAACTTAATGTAAGTATGGTAAATTTGTAAAACTTGTATTTTTTTGAACTTTAGAAAAAGTCAATAGTCCTGTTTGGTGCAACTTAAAAACTGCTTATTTTAGCTTTCAGCTTAATTTAAGCTATTTTGATGTGTTTAGTTTAGCTTATAGCTTATAGCTTTTTGGAAGTCAGAAATCAGCTTATTCTTTGAGTGGGGCAGGAGATGCTTAATTTATAAGTCAGAAATCAGCTTATGTTCATAGTTATAAGCTATAAGCTGTTTAGGCATAAGCTATAAGTACTTTTCCACAGCTCTACCAAACAGGGCCAATGTAGTTTATCCAAAAAGTGTATTTTCATTTCAAAACAATAGGTTTCACTATTTTACAATAATCAAAATGTATGTATTTTTTACATATTCAAAAAGTGTGTCAACAAAATTAAGGAGTTATTTGGAATGTCCTAAATAAGTACATTTTTTAACTTTTTGAACTAAAAGTTAGAAGAAAAAAAAATGATTGTTTGGGATAACTTTTTGACTTTTTATAAAAAAAAATGTGTATTAAAATATTATGTAAAATAAAAAAATTACGAAATTACCCTCCCTGACAGTCAACATTACTACGCTGACTTTCTATCTCTTTTCAATTTTTTTATTTTTTAATGGGAATGTATGGCTTCAAGTGTGCCATGTTTTCTTTTTGACTTGGGAAGTTGTGGCTGCACAGTTTTGTGGCAGCATTGTTTTTTATTTTTTATTTTTTTTTCATCTGACAGATTTCCCGCCAAAATAAAGGTAAATAGTATGAACTTTTTTATTTTTTTAATGACTTTTTTATTTTTTAAATTTTATAAGTGATGCCAAACCAGCCCTAAGTTTCGAGTAAATCAGTGTGAGAACATTGTTTTAGTAAATTGGTTCACTAGATTTCATTTGGATTAAGAGTTTGAGAAGGAATTTGTATGAAGAAAAAATAATAATAATAATAAATGTGTTTGGTTTGAATTTTTTGGATTAAATTTTTTGAAAATTAAGTTTTTTAGTTTTTGTATTTTTTTTGTTTTTAGTGAATATTTTAAAAATTTTAAACATTTTTTTTACTTTTTTAAATACACCTTACTTAGATGTATCTAAAAAGTAAAAATTTATAAAAAAATATTTAAAAAATTAATAAATATATAAAAATACAAAAAAAAAAGTATTGAATTCTCGTTTTTTTTTATATATATTTTTGGTATTTAGTGAATTTTTAAAAGATTTTTTCATAAATTTTTTACTTTTTAGGTATATTTATGTTAGGTATATCTAAAAAATAAAAAAAAAAATTGCTTAAAATATTAAAAAAAAATTAGTAAAAACAAAAAAATACAAAAAATAAAATTTTCTAAAAAATATTTTTAAAAAAATGAAACCCATAATTTTTGTCATATTTTTCTATTTCTTTTCAGGAATAGCTCCTCTCTATATCATTATCCTCCATACTATATAGGCCCATAAAATATTAAACATGAAGGATATATATAGAGGAACATGGAGGATAGTGATAGGAAGGAAACAGTTCCCTATTTTTTCCTATCCGTTCACAAATTTTCCTAGAAGGTAATTATGACAATAGTTTCTCTTTTCTAACGCATGCTGATGTGGACGAGATGTTCTCGGCGGTAACATGGACTCATATTTTCTTTCTTTTGTAGGCTTCTAGATCAATATCAATAAATTTTTATTTCAGATTTAAAAATAATTATGAGAGGTTTTAAACGTGGTGGGTATAACATTATAAAATGAATTGTCAATTCTATCTATTAAATAAATAGGATCATAATTGGTAGAAAAGATTGTCAATTATTTATTGAAGGTAGATGGCTATTATAAAATACTATGTATGAGGGGGAAAAAGGGTCTCTTTTTTAATTGTATGAAAAAATGTCAATAATTAATGTGTTTAATTTACTTTTTTTAATAATAATTTTTATTTAAATTTTTAAGCTTTTTTTTTTTAATAATAAAAGAGTCAAGTTCTCATTGAGGCTTAGGTTTATGTTAACCGGTATCAACTTCTACAATAATTACTAATAATTAATAACAATAGGCTCAATAATTAAATATTTATTACGTGGATATATGAAGTGTCTCACGTGTTCAGAAATGATTTTTGACAATTTACCCGTCGGCCCGTTTTAGATTAATTTGAGCATATTAGAATGATTTGCAGTGTTTGTGAAAATTTCATTTTTTCTATTTCCCTCAAAAAGTAAAGAAATAATAAAATCTTAAAATTTATGATCAATTCATTCAATATTTTCTTTTTTAGAGGACAAATATTTACATCTAAATTATGTGTTAGATATACTAATGCCCTACTCCATCTATTTGGATAAATTACACTTCGTACCCTACACTTTATACCTAATTCTATTTTGCCTAATTCTTGAAAAATAACAATTTTCTTTTCAAACTTTCGATCAAGTTTCAATTTAACTAATTTGTTAACCACATTAAACAAACAAACGAAAAAGTAGCCACATGAGATTCACGTGGCCATTTTCAAAGGCAATACAGTAAATTCATATAACTTCTCAAGTTTTGCCACCTTGCATTTTGTAATGCTTATATGCAAACATTCTCTTCATTTCTTGCACACAAAACCAGAGCACATCACTGAAAAGAAGAAAGTGTTAATTACTTTTTTTTTATATTATTATTTGGCATAAAAAAGTGTAGCTAGTTTTTCTAATTTTGGACTTTGTTGAAAATTGTTAATTAATTTGCTTTTTGTTTATTTTGTTAACAAATGTTGATTACTTTATATTTTGTTTAATTTGCTAATAAGTGTTGATTAGTATTATTTTTTTGGTTAATTTTGTTAACAAATGTCGATTACTCTATATTTTATTTACTTTGTTAACAAGTGTTGATTGCTCTATTCTTTTTTTTCTTCATCCTTTGTTAAAAAGTATTGATTACTCATTTTTTAACAAATTTCCGCCTGCTTATTTAAGCAGATTAAAACTTGACTTAAAGTATGAAATGTTGATTGTCATATAAGTCAAGAAATAAATAAAGTGAGATTGAGTGTAAAATACAATGATGCTAAATCTAATTTGCCTTACTTTTTAAAAGATGCTCAAAAATGCAATTTGATTCTCTTAAGTTGGGTTTAGTTCATGAATTTAGAAAGACAGAGAGAATGTGTGAAATATAGATTTGGAAAGGAAAAGGGAAAAGGAAAAAATAGATAAAATGTAAGTAAAATATAATGACATTTCACATACCTTTTCATTTTCCCATTCCATTTCCAAATCCCTCTCTAAATCTATAAACCAAACATAACCTAAGATTTTTCTTCTATTTTTATTTTAGGGGTGAGGGGGAGGAGAGGGGAGTAAATTGCCCCTAAAAAGATATTCAACACACAATTATTCATCCAATGTCTATAAAAAACAATATCATACGCTCTAATTATGACATTTGTGATAATTAATAATGATCCATTGTGATGTTAATTATAACCTAATTATGATTCATTATGATGTTAATTATGACTTAATTATGACCTCTCATGATTGTTATTAATTATAACTAAAAAAGTTCTTAATCACGTGATATTTGGTTATGATCTATGATGATCTTTTTAATTATGATTAAAAGCGATTTCATTATAAAACTTTGTGGTATCAACTCTACAAAATATTATTACTTGCATCGCACACCCTTTTTTTTTGAGAGTGTGCATGGTAGGAGGACCCGTTTTTGAGACACCAGTCAGTCAGGTGTGAACGAAGTCATTTCTGTTTTGAGGTTTGAGAAGATACACCAATCATTGGTTTGGTAGACTGGTAGTGTATCATAATCACACCAAATCTGGTAAAGTTGCAAGGTCAAAGATTATTTGGCACATGAAAAATATGCATGTGTAAGACCATCTCCAATGGTTCATCAAAACTCATATCAAATTTAAATTTTGATGAAAAGGCTACTGTTCACAGCTCCAACGGTTCACCAAACGTGATATCAGATTGAGTTTTCAGCAAATGTTTCATCAGATTGAGGACGAAATAATGAATTCATCAAAACACTGTTCCGGACCGTTGGAGAGGAGGACCCAGTCGACCAACCGGTTGCCCGGCCGGTTGACCAACCGGTCAACCCGTAAAAGGTTCAAACAGTTCAGGAAAAAATTCGAAAAATTCAAAAAATATATATATATATATTTTTTGCCTAACCGGTCGACCGGCCGGTCGACCACCCGGTCGTCCCAAAAAAGTTCAAAAAGTTCAAAAAAAAGGTTCAAAAAATTCAAAAAAAAAAAAAAAAAAAATTTTGGGCAAACCGGTCAACCGGCCGGTCGACCACCCGGTTGTCCCGGGACAAGTTTGAGAATTTGGTAAATCGTTGGAGCATCTGTTATCAAATTTGATGAAATTGATACTTTTTTACTCAGATTTGGTTATAAATTTGAGTAAACGTTGGAGATGCTCTTAGTAAGAAAGTAACAGCCCGTTTGGTATGGGGGAAAAAAAAATCAACAATGATTCATCACCCCTTTTTAAGACCCCCTTTGGACCCCCTCTCTCTCTCATTGGTCACCTTTTCTTTTTCTTTTTCTTTTTTTTCCTGCTCCTCAAATCACCTCTTGCCACGTGGCAAAGGGGGTAAAGGGGGTGATCCCCAAAGGGGGTCTCAACCTTTATTCAAAAAAAATTGTGAGACGGAACAGAAAATTCTCACAAAACTCATGTTCCATTCCTAATCAAAATTAGTGAGATTTAATATATAAATTACAAAAGGGGTAAAAATTAGTGCCCATAAGACGACTTAGAAACAAATTCATATGTTAAAACCGGAAGCATACCTGATTCATTCAACCATCATTGTTGTATTCACGGGTCTTAACAGGGGTTCCATTGCTCAAGAAAGCACCCGAGTAACACCAGAGATCCCTGTCAAGCCTTAAGAGGCCGAACTTTGCTGTCTGAAATGTTGCACTCAACAGAGCGAGCATCACTTTGATCACAGAAGAAAAAAAATAATAGTGAGCATAGCAATGAGTCTTTGGATGAAGGGCTGTTTGGTTGACCTTGCAGAAAAAGACACCAACACATATGATCTAACAGAAAGTTCACCAAGCCTAGGTCACGGAAATTTTCATTAATGATCGCAAGGCGTTGCAGCAGACAAAATGGTGGAGTGATACTGAACATAAATACAAAGCAAAATACCTTTCAGAACATGAGTAAAAACCTTAGCTGATCAGATCTGGAGCTGAAGCTGGAGATCATACACTAGAAATAACCCAAACTGCAGAGTTTCAAGCCGGGATGATACGAAATGTGATGCTAGCCTGTCGGAAGTGTAACACAGAACAACCAAATTAAGAAGACTATTGCAAGTAAAACAGCATCTAGCCTGTCGGAAGTGTAACACAGAACAACCAAATTAAGAAGACTATTGCAAGTAAAACAGCATCACTTCATGTTGGACATGTCTTCCCCGGCCTCTAACCTCCTCACAAACACACAAACCGGCTAATTGTTCTGCTACTCCTCATACATAGGCTTGTTTTGAAAAGCAAGTTAAAAACTGATTTTTTAACCCTTTTTTTATTTTTTTATTTTTAAATATTTTTAAAAAAATAAAAAATTGATGTGACTCAAGAAAATCGAAACGCCAAAAAAGCTGCTATTAACCTCTTTGCCAAAAGAGGTCACAGTCTATCGATTTCAGACACAAGCAGAAATATAATAAAATTTCATGTAAAGTAGCATAAACACAAGCTGTTTCTCACAAGCCCCAGGCGAAATGGTAGGGTACCTGCACGCAACTCGCTTAATATTACAAAAAATAAAATAAAATTTAAAAATATGAAAGAAAACCGAAAGCAAAATTTTCCTGACCATGACCATAATTGAATTATGTAGTATACAAACATTACAAACTTGGTGCTCTATGTCGAGCTGAAGGCTGGTGTGAAAGCCTAAAAGAACCACATAAGCCGAATCACATGAGCCAAAATCAAAAGCAACCCTTGTATTAATATGACACATGCTATCAAAAATTATAGGGCAGAGAAAATAGTGTTTCATACTGAACAGAATCAAAAAACAAAGAAGTCAATGAACCAATTTAAGTTAGTACAGAACTTATGATCCTATAGAAGACCTCAGGCACTCTAAAGCTTATTACAAATTTATACATCTCACCAATAGAAAAGATATAGTGCACAAACAAATATCTCATGTGAATCAAAAAGTGAAAATATGTACATAGCACAAGATGTGATAAACCCGAGTTTGGGAGCTGTCATTATTGGCAAGTTTTTGCAACATTAGATGCCATTTAATAGAGTTTTATCCTGGTTTGGATGGTGCTTCGACAGATAGGACATAACTCAAGATCTTCTCCGCAGTCGCAACAAGTCTGCAAATAAACATTAAGTTAACTCATCAATGTAGCTTCGACCTTTTTCCCAAACGAGGGTTTATAACAATGAAAACTATTGTACCTGATGTCCGCAACCAAAGGCCATATTCTTTGGATCAGTGAGGCAAATAGGGCAAACCTATGAGTTGGAAAATAAAGAAGAAATGAGTTTCGTATTGATTTAGAATCATACAATTAGCACAAACCTAAGAAGCATTGACACGGACGACACAACGTGGATACACCGACATGCAAATTTTTAAAATAATACAAGACACAACACATGGAGGACACGCATGAAATATATAATTTTATATATTTATTATAAATCATATATATATGATTATATCATTTAAAGATAATAAAAAAAAGCAATATGAAACTAATTCTTATAAATTCATATGGCTCTCTTTCATTATTGTATCTTAAGTTGTTTTGTTCAAACTTATAATTAATTTCACCCGTGTCTAATCGATAGACATGTGTGTTCAAGTGATAGACACGTGTGTCCTCCAAGTGTCTGAAGGGTGTCCAAGTCTTTAAAAAAAATTAAAAAAATAGGACATGTTTTGACAATTGTCGGACACAAGTCCGGAAGTGTCCAAAGAGTGTCGGTATCCGACACGGACACAACACGGATACGTCACCTTCTTATGTGCTTCTTAGGCACAAACTATGTTCAAGATATTGCAAGTCATTATTCCACAACTACAGGAAGTCTAGAAACAAGAAAAAATGGAATTAGAAAAGGTATTGATATCATCATACCCAGAGCAAAACGACATCAAAGAGAAAAAGGTAATAATAATTCATAATAAAAAATAAAAAAGTGTTCTTTTAGAGAAGTGATGAGAATGCACTTACATTGTTATCCGAAGTAGAACTTGCAGGTCGACTTGTCCCAACAGCCACATTATGTCCATCAGAAGAAGGCGCAGTTGGGCGGAAACTGGTAGGCCGTGAATGTTTTGGCGTGCCAAAAGAAGATGAACCATATCGAGGAGGGGGCAGAGGAACCCTGTCTATATCCTTCCCTCTATGAGCACTGATTGAACAATGTAACATAAATAAACAAATTATACATAAATTTGTCCATAGACATAAACGCCAAACCATCAACTCTAATGTAGAGAATTGTAATTGTCACCCCAATAATTGAAGCTCTAACGTTGCTTTATATTGTGACGGTATTTCCATCAAGGCCGCTAGGGCAAAAGCCGCTTCTTTCCTAGATCTATCTACATTCTTTGACATAATTTCTGTAAAATTCACAAACTACGAAGGAAAAAACACAGAATTAGAGTGAATAAGACAAACAGAAAATATGAACTTCAATTGTCTGTTAGACTCCAACTAATACTTGCCTGGAAATTATCAAAGACTCGAGCAGGAATGTTATCATCAAATTCCCTCATCATATCCCATGGTCCATCTCCAACCCCAACTAAAATTATTGACAAAGGGTATTCACTGCAAATTAACAAGAATCATATTTCAAAGTGTTTTGGCATTTGAAAGCATTTTGGCAACAGAGCTATCACAGACAAAACATATAACCTGCAAGTTACCTAGCTTTGACAATCGCCTCAACAGTTTTCTTTTCCTGGGGGCTTAACTGCCCATGCCCAGTATCAACACTTCTTGTCACCTATGACAACCACTAATTAATAGGATCTTGAGAGTCTGAAGTTGAAATGTGATCAACAAAGCAAGATGACTTTCGTTTAACTTTTGCCACTAAATAAACTTGCTTCCACACAAAAATACCATTATGCACATCATGCAGAAGTGGCAGTTTGATTTCATATGTCATTTGCAATATAAGTTATGGCACATCAGGCAATCAAAACAAACCTATCTTAGACAAAATATTATGTTAAACTAAAAAAATAAAGACAGAAAATAGATACCTGTCCATCTGCTATTATTACTAAAACATGGTACTGGCCGCCACTTTGCTCAACAATAGTGATGGCCATTTCAATGATGGGAGCAAATGATGTTGGCCCTGCCACGTTAAAAAGAAAAAAGAAAAAGCAAAAATACGATAAGCCGCATTATACAACTAGTACAAGAACAATAAAGAAAGTGTATGAAACAAATCTCAACCTGCAAGTCGCAGCTGAGGGACTAATTCTTTATATCGCGTCAGCACTTCCTCAAATCCATCGCAAAATCTTTCATCTGGGTAGAAACTGAAGACTTCCTGGTCATGTGTTGAAGCTGCCAACATTGAATAACATATGATCAGCATTATCTGGTGAATATACTAAACAGTATGTTAAAGGTTTCTTACCATCTCCAAATCCAAAACACGGAATTAAGTTATCCTCGTCAAAACTAGACAACGTTCTTCCAATAATTGATATTGCTTGTTCATAAGGGTTCATTTCATCACCAATATGATGCAAGCTTCTCCGGTGAAATGACCTTGCACCTAACACCAAGGATCAACACAAGTTAAGCATGTAGTAGTGTTATGTTTCTAAAATAACTTATGTACACAGATGAAATCAGACCTGTCCACTCATTGCTCTTAGTGAAATCAATGCCAACAATAAGATTTGAGGACTCTAGGCCAGCACGTGCTAAGGCTTCAGTAACCTGTTAGAAAATAAGTAAACTTGGATGGGTTATTATTTCTAGGAGAAATTTCAAATGGGATCACCCATGTAGGTGAAGCATAACTCAAATTTCTAACAATCACATAGACACACATCACACCAATATGCAATCTTTAATAAGTAATCAACCAATAAAAGAAGGTGACACAAAGTATTGTGCTTTGCTAACATGCACTATTCTGCCAGGCCATGTGGGTAAATTCATTTGTCATGACATACATTTTGATGCTTACACAAAAAGAAAAGAAAAATAGAGAGTATAAATCAATATTGCTCGTAAATAGGTAATACTGACTACCATTTGTCAGTTCTATATGGCAATCATTGACACACCTGGTACAATTAAATCTGAGGTCCATACATAAATAGAGAAGCATTTATCAAGATAACATTACTGACATCCGGTGTTTCATAACCAATACCTTCCAACCTCTATACTCACGATATTAAACTCAAATTCAAAAATCATTATATCAATGAGAACACTAATGTCTGGGTTCCATGCAAAATAATGAGTAGCATGATTCAGACATTACAACCACCTCAAAGATTAAAATGGCATTAATTTTCTAGAAATAAAGCAGATTCTTGAAAAGATGCCTACTACTGAAAGCTCTATACAATACATTGCAATATAGTATAGCTAATGTTCTGATTTCCACGTGATTGGAAATCATCTTGCTGTTTTATTATTACTGAAATAAGTAAAAATATTATGTTACCTCATCGACATTATTGTAGTCGTCCTCTATCCTTGAGTATTTCCTCTCAAGCTTCCTTTTTGACTCTGGAGCTCGAACACCATAGCTTTGAGGTGGAGGTGGTGGCATATAGGTTTGGCTTGGTGGCATATAGGTTTGGCTTGGTTGAGCAGGATAGCCCTGAGGACCCCATGAATATGAACCAGACTCAAACGATGAATAACGACCCGTACTTGCCCTTTTAGAACTCTTGCCACCCATGACCTTTATAATTCACAGAGACTCTGCAGCATCCAACAAATGTGACTTCTTATAGTTATACATAGATTAAACATTACAAATATTAATAAAAGCATCCAAAGAAAATTTAAATATATATATAGATAAGAATCCCAACAGACCACGCGAAGCTTACTTTTAGCAATAATTACAAACAAGGATGTAAATGAAATGTGCATTATCTAAAAATGGCAGCCCTAATGCCCGAGGGTCTTATGTGCGTAAACCCTAAGAAGCACATAAACCCTAAGAAGCACAGCCACGGATGCAACATGAACACACAGACACACAAATTTTCAAAAAATGCAAACACATACAAAATATATAATTTTATATATTTATTATATGCTATATATTTAAGTATTATATATTTATTCTATCTCAAATATTTATTCTCATCAAATTCATCCGCAGCATCGCCTATCAGACTAGGGGAAAAAAAATGGGGCACTTCGTCCAGCATGTCCAGCACGTCTGTGTCGGACACCAATACATGCCCCAAGGACAGGCATCCGTACTTCATAGACATAGCCTCAGCGCACATGCGTAGAGGCTATTTCCGTGGTTTGAACCCATGGAGCTAAATTATCTGATAAGTTTGTTTTAGGAACCCCATAGTTGCATAAGTAAAAAATGGAACAAAAATAATATCCTCTTTACTTGGTCAAGAAAGAAACCTCACAATTATTTGGAGCTAAGTATATAACTATTCAACAAAATTCAAGTATAAATTTGGCAGGCAAGAAAATGATGCAAGTGAAATATAAAAAGAGGTATTTCATCATTCTAGTATTACATAGAATCATTTGTGAATTGCTATTCAATAACAATTTCATAATTTGGATTGCAGTAATAGAAGCATTTTTCTTACTCTAGGAATCATAAATCAAAGCATTCCTTGCTTCCTAAAAAAATAATTTTAATTCCAGAAAACAAATTAAACAATACCCACCACTGCATTCCTTCACCTACCCATAATTACAGTTACAAAAATAAATAATAAAAAAAAAAAAAAAAAACCAAAACCAAAACGAAATAAGAAAAAGAAACCCAAAAACAATCAGAATTCAGAAACCAATCAAAGAATTTTTTTTTTTTTTAAAAATGGTACAAATCACTGATCAGGTATAAAGGCAAATCATCAGAACACATTCAATTTCCAAGCCCAAAAAACAAAAACAAAAACAAAAACAAAAAAAACCCATTAAAATTTGGTGTGAAATATTTACTTTTAGCATTGCTTTGAGCAAGAAAAAGGTATGAAGGCAAATCATGAGAACACACTAAATTTCCAAGCCCAAATGAAAAAATAAACACTAAAATTTAGTATGAAATATTTACTTTTAAGCATTGCTTTGAGCAAGAACAAGGTATAAAAGCAAAATCATCAGAACCCACAAAACTTCCAAGCCCAAAAATAAAACCCACAAAAATTTAGTACGAATATGTACTTTTAACTTGAAGCATTGATTTGAATTAAGAAAATTTTCCTAACCTCGTGAATCAGGGTTTGGTCTCTGCAAACATTTTAGTTTGTTGGGTGTCAAATAGGAGAGAGAGAGAGAGAGAGACAGAGAGAGAGAGAGAGAGAGAGAGAATTATACTGGTTGGTTGGAAGCGGTGGACCAGGAGGCGAATTTAGGTACTGGATTGCGGTGAAAACTGGATTTGCTCGTTTCTGGTGCAGGCTGGTTCTGGGAAGTTTCTTTGAGAGAGAGATTTCAGACTTTTCTTTTTTCTTTCTTTGTCGACTGACAGCCCATAGTCTATACCTATCTATCTATATCTATGTATATTGTTTTGCTAGTATATCCCTAGTTGAATGTTTTTAGATAATTTCACAAACTCCCCTTGGGTTTTTAAGATTAGTCTAAATTGTCATCAGTCCAGATCTGAATTACAGGTGTTGTTTGAATTTGTGAATCTATCATGGACTTAGGAATGGCAATTTGGCAGGGACCCGATCCCCTACTCTTGAATTGAGCGGTTTTTTTTCTGAAAAATATCCCCAACAAGATAGGAATGGTATTTAAAAATCAATCCCTAATCAGTTTCGGGCCGGAAACGGGGATAAGTGTCCCAGCCCCGTACCCGGCCCGTCCCCGTCCTCGTCCCTGTTACTCTTGGAAAAGAAATTACCATTTTACTTCTCTATATATATAAACCAAACCCTCCTCTAACACACACTGATGCGGCTCTCATTTCCCTCCCCCTTACTTTCTCTCTCCCTCTCTCTCTCTACCTCCCCTACTCACTCAAATTTCACCAAACCCTCCTCTCACACTCACTGGGTCTCTCATCTCCCTCCCTCTTACTCTCTCTCTGCCTCTACCTCTGCCTCACTCACTCTCAGAGTCACTGCGTCTCTCATCTCCCTCTCTCTCTCTCTCTCTCTCTCCCTCTCCATCTCCCTCACTCACTCTCATCATCATCATTATCATCATCCAGATCCACCATCATGAAGCCATCGATTTGAATCATGAAGCCACCGAGCTAAGCCACCAATCTGAACCGTCAAGCCACCAATCTAACAGATCGTGGTCCGTAAACCGTCAAGCCACCAATCTGAACAACTCTATATATGTGTGTGTATGTGTGTGTATATAATGAACAAATCTGTTGTTGATGAACAAATGTTTTTTTTTTTTAAGTTGTTGATGATTGTTGTTTATATATGATTACATTTTTTTGATGATTGTTGTTGATGAACAAATCTATCCATATACACGAATGTGTTGTTGATGAACAAATCTGTTGTAGATTTGTTATTGAGAATTGGGAATTGTGTCTCTGTTAATGAACAAATCTGTTGTAGATCTGTTTTGAATCTGTTTTTTTTTTTTTTGGAACTGGTTTTTGAATCTGTTGTTGAGAATTGAGAATTGCGTCTCTCAGCTCCCTCCCTCTTATATTTTTTTTTTGGTTGTTCTTGTGTGTGTTGAACAGATCTGTCGGGGATTTTTCGAGGTCGAGAAAACCCGATCCCCGTTAGGGGGCGGGGACGGTGGAGGTGATGGTTCTCCGTCGGGGATGGGGATTTTTTTATCTTCGAGGATCGGGGACGGGGAGTGGCATCCCCGGCCCCGGCCCCGCCCGTTGCCATTCCTATATGTACCGCTTAGATAAGTCGAATCTTCAGTCTAAATCTGAATTAGAATGTATTGTCTAGACTTATGAAATTTATGATTTGTCTCGTTTCAATTAATCGAACTGTTCACTTTGTAGAATATTTCGTATGTATCATTTCTAAAAAAAATTAATTGATTCAATAATTGTAGTATGCTTAATTTACCTCGTTTGTCACAATAAATAAATAAATAAATAAAGGGGACGCAATACAACAGTCCAATTTTAGATATTTTTGGTTTATAGGTCCACAAGCTAAATTACTTTATCTATAAGGACATGCTTTTGGAAAATGACAAAACTACCCATTATTCTCATTGTGGAGTCAGACTTTATACTACATACCCGATCTATTGAAATCAATTCCCCTAAAACCACATCTCTCTCTCTACATTTACAACATACTATCTGTTGAAATCACTTTCTCTCTCTCATAATCTTTCATCTCTCTCTATTTCCTCATATTCCCTCTCCCCATCTTCTCTTCTCTCTCGTTATCGACGACAATCACCGCCGCCACCGCCGCCACACCACTATCATCCACATCTCTTTGATTGTTCTATGACATTTCTCAGATCAATCTTCCAAATTAATTCAAATCTTTATCATCATATATAATTTGGGAATAGCAGGGCAAAACCAGACGCCGAACATCGATCTATTGGATGTCTATTTTTGTAGAGCAAATTTGGATTGTGACGGTCGGATTGGAAATGAAATTGCAGCAATGGTGGGTAACAGTGAGAGCAATATGGTAGTTGATGAAGGCAATGGTGACTTGGAGTTAAGCAGCGAAATTGTGGCAAAGATGGTTGTAGATCTTGGAATTTGCAGCAAATTTGAGGAGTCTGCTTCCATCGTTTTCCCTCCTCCTACTGTCTTTCCAAATCTGGTCAAATCTCGTTAACGAACTTTTCTCTCTCAAGATGTCCAAAATCAAAGCCCCGTCGTCATTTAGATCACCACCACACCACTGCAGATCTGTATATTGACGAGCTTGTCTCTGAAAGGACCCAGGGCTTGAGTATCGTTGGAGAATATGATTGATCCCCAAGAAACGGTATCAATATCATCATAATCATCTGTAAGTTCCTAGTGTTCCACATCGGAAATGGAGGGGGAGTTCCTGAGTTATAAAAGTAAAAACCTAAACCTTTATATAGTATCGAGACCTCTTCTCGAGTGGTGAAATTCCTAGCAGAACTCCCCAGTTAAGCGTGCTTAAGCTGAAGTAGTTATGGGATGGGTGACCCATTGGGAATAACAAATTCGTGCAGGCGTGGCCCAAAGCGGATGATATTGATGACATGTAAATGGTTAGGGCGTTACAAATGGTATCAGAGCCGACTCTCCGGAGTACCGAATGTGGGCCCCTAGCATCTCTCAGTGCATGTGGGCGGGCTTATGAGCTAGCAAGCTATTGCACGGTGACGTGCAGCCCTAAGGGGGGTGGATTGTAAGGTCCCGGTGTCCCACATCGGGAATGGAGGGGAAGTTCCTAAGCTATAAAGGTAAAAACCTGGATCCTTATATAGCATTGAGGCATTTTTTTGAGTGGTGAAATCCCTAGCAGAACTCCCCAGTTAAGCGTGCTTAAGCTGAAGTAGTTCTAGGATGGATGACCTACTAGGAAGAATAAATCCGTGCGGGTATGACCCAAAGCAGATAATATTGATGACATGTGAAGGGTTGGGGCATTACATCATCGATGATTTCACTACACAGTGATATAACAAATATATGTATTTAGACTGTTCTATACAGTGAAATGGCTTTCCCTTTAAAAATGTTCTTCATCTGAATTTTGTTTAGTGCTAAAATTCAAAATCAAATCATTTCAACCCTGTTTTGGAAGTTGTTTGGTTTCTCTTCTTTTAGTCTACTTTAATTAATCTGAGTAAAACAGCATTTTTGTTCATTGAAAGATTTTAATTAAATTCAAACATTTCAATGCGATCCTTCCTCATGTGGTTATTATATATCTCAGATTTGTGTGGCCAAATTGTTTGTTTATGGTCAAATTGGGTGACAAATTGTATATTTGTCCCCCTTTATGCAGTTCGATTTTCTATGTCTTATCTGTAATCCATCTCTTAGCCACTGAGATCATCAATAGATAAAGCCTAGAGATATTTCCTGAAGAAGAGTTACTGACGACTTAACACAAAGGATTTTTAAAGAGGAAAGAGATGTTGTTGTTGTTATTGTTGAATTTGAAAATATAGATTTTCAACAATAGAGATAGATTTTCAAACATAGAGATTTGCTGTTATTGTTTTTGAATGAATTTTATTTGTATAAATAGTGGGATGAGAGATATAAAGAATTTGAACAGATGCATTGCAATAGATAAATTTTTTCAATAAATAATTTCAATAGATAGATTTTTTGAAAAAGATAATTTGAACAGATAGAGAAATCTACAGATTTTAAACAAATATGGAGAGAAACTCACAAATTTTGAACAAATAGGAAAAAAAAATTGAATAGATATATATAAATTTAAACAGATAGTCAAAAAAGTCAATAGACAAATTAAGGGATAAAATTAAAAACAAAATGTCATTTCAAAACAATAAAATGACTTTTTATAAAGGATGGACCACTCACCAACAAAAAATATCCACTAGACCTAATGCCTTATATCCTTCTTAGATTGGATTTATCACCAATTTTCTCTAAAATAAATAGTCTATTTTCAAAAATATAATTGCCGCTTATTTTTTTAGAAGTAAATAATATGCTACGATTATCCAATTGATATAAATTTTTATGTGAATTCAAAAATTCTTACAAAATAAATAGTTCAAATTATTAAGCGGGACCTATAGTGAGCTACATGGGTCCGAACAACATCGTCAAATCCAAGTTCTAGATTGGAAAGAAGCCTATTCTTTTACAATGACAAAACAAAAACCTCATTTGTGATTTCTAAATAACAAACATGCTTCCTCACCCTCCCCCCTAATCAATAGAAGAGTAATTACAAATATAATAAATATTACATTAAATAAATTACTAACCCAACAACCAATAGCCAAGTCCAAGTCTAACCATCACTAGCCTACATACAACTCTCATATGGTAAGAGAAAAGGAATTCCATCCATAGAAGTTGAATCCACAACCTCACATTACAAAGTAGTGTTATACAACTATTAAACCAAATGTCTAATTCTAAAAGACAAATGTTAACAAGTAGTCTTAAGCTTGATTTAATATGGGATGTTTCAATGATTTTTCATTAAATTTAACTAAAAGTTTGATTTAGTGAAAAAAATTAAATGCTCCAATCCTTACTTAAAATTTTTCATTAAATCCTTTTAAAAAACTATGGTTTCATTTGGTTTAGTTTTAGAATTATGATTTGAATATAGAGTTGTGATTTAAGTGTAGAATTGTGAGAAGAGCTTTGAAAAGAGAAAATTTGTTTTGTTATGAGTTTTAAAAAAAGTTTTTGAATTTTGAAAAGAGTTTTGAGTTTGGAAAAGAATTTTGAGTTGTTTTTGAGTTTTGAGTCTATGAATTATGAGTTGCATTTTGAATTTTTTTTTTTAAATATTAAAAAATGTTTAAGAAAATTTTATTTTTCTAATTTTAAATATATAATTTTTATTTAAATATTTTATTTTATTTTGTAAATATTTTAATTTTTTTAATTTTAATATTTTAAACTCAAAACACAACTCCACACTCAAATCATAACTAAATATATAACTCAAAACTCAATTCAAAAATTATTTTCAAAACTCATAATTAAACACATAATTGGAAACTCCACATAGGAGTGTAAAGATGGCCCATGGCCCGTGGGCGGTCCGAAACCCGCGCCACCGCCCAGGGTGTGCTAGGCCCGTTTGAGCCCGTTTAGGCCGGGACCCAAGCCTAGTTCGAGGTCATGGGCCTAGGCTTGGGCCATCGTTTTGAAGCCTAGACCGATCCATGGGCCCGCTCAAGGCTCACTAAAAAACACGGCGCAAGGCACGCCCCGCCCGAGACTCAGTGTTATTTTTAATGGAAAATAATAAAATTTTGATGAAAAAAATATAAAAAATATAAAAAATTTGTTTAGGCCCGCCCAGGCCCAGCGGTCCAGCCCACTGGCCCGCCCAAAGCCCGAATACCCCTAGGTCTGGGCTTGGGCCTGGGTCTAGTTTTCTAACTCGTGAGCCGGCCCGGCTCGACCCGATTTTTTGCAGGAGCCCGCAAGGCCTGACATGGACCGGGCCGGGCCAGGCCAAAATTACACCCCTAACTCCACATAACTTTCAAAACTCCAAACTCCAATTGTAAACAAACACATAACAAAAAAAAATTAAAATATTTAAATATATTTTATAAAATATAACAAATTAAAAATTAAAATTAAAATGATATATTTAAAATAAAAAATAATTTTTTTTTAATTTTTAAAAAATATATTTAAAATATGTAAAAAAATACAGCCCACAAATGTATAAAATATAGTACACATTAAAATAAATAAATAAATATTTAAAATATAAAATATTTACCCTAAAAAAATAACATTACGAAAATTTTTAAATATTAAAAAAAATAAATTCAAAAAATTTCAACATACAATTCAAAACTAAAAATACAACTCAAAATTCTTTTCAAAACTCATAACCAAACAAGTTTTTCTTTTCAAAACTCAACTCAAAACTCAAAACTCATAACTCAAAACACGACACCACACTCAAATTATGATTCTAAAAATAATTTTAAAAAAAGAAAATAAAAAATATTTTTTTTTGAATTTTTTTAAAATAGAATTTTGAAAAGAGTTTTGAATTGAGTTTTGAGTTGTCTATCTGGTTATGAGTTTTGAAAATAGTTTTTGAATTAAGTTTTGAGTTATCTATTAGTTATGAGTTTTGAAAATAATTTTTGAATTGAGTTTTGAGTTTTGAGAAAATTTGTTTACTATAAATTTTGAAAAGAATTTTGAAATTTTTTTATTGGAATCACAATTTCAAAACACAACCAAACACTACCTAAAATTTATCTCCAAAAACTACTTTCATCAAATTTGATGAAAAACATATTTTTGTTTTAATTTGATGACAAATGTAATAAAAACTTATTTTGATACAAATTTGATGAAATTATTAAATTTATTTTTTACAAATTTAAATTTGATAGGAGATTTGGTGAAGAACGAGATACTCACATTCTTTATGTATTGGAATTTATGTTATAAAGTGCTTTAGTATAATTTATCTCCAAAAACTACTTTCATCAAATTTGATGAAAAACATATTTTTGTTTTAATTTGATGAAAAATGTAATAAAAACCTATTTTGATACAAATTTGATGAAATTATTAAAATTTATTTTTTACAAATTTAAATTTGTTGGTGAAGAACAAGAGATTCTCACATTCCTTATGTATTGGAATTTATGTTATAAAGTGCTTTAGAAGCGATGAAAATATTATTTTGAAGAGCTTTGAAGTAAAAAAAAAATAAAAAATTTAAAAAAATGTGAAGGATCGTATATTTTTAAACTATTTATTAATTTATTGATTTCTTTATTTAATTTTCACAAAATAGGGTGAGCAACTGATTTCTTGATTTTCACAAAATAGGGTGAGCAACTGATTTCTTTATTTAGGCTAAGTTTGACATACATAAAATAATATATCTTTTTATTTTTTTCATCACATCACTTTTTTATTTTTTTACATATCTTTTCATAAAAAAAATAAAAAATACACATATTTAGATCTTTCCAAATAACCTCTTAATTTTCACAAAATAGGGTGAGCAACTTAAGAAATGTGTGGGATGACTTTAGATATATGGTCAACCAAAGTTCCAACACCTGTCCTGTCCATGTCACTTTTTGGTAGGGACATAAAAGTAGACAGCATAACCATAGCCAATTTTTGATGATTTTGAAAAGGTTTTCTTGTGATGAATAATTTGGATCAATTGATGTTTGGAAAATTATCCCAAATAAGAGTTGATTTGGGATATTTTAAAAACAACAATGATTCATCCCCTTTTTAGGACCCCCTTTGGACCCCCTCTCTCTCTCATTGGTCACCTTTTCTTTTTCTTTTTCTTTTTTTTCCTGCTCCTCCAATCACCTCTTGCCACGTGGCAAAGGGGGTAAAGGGGGTGACCCCAAAGGGGGTCCCAACCTTTATTCTTTTAAAAAAGTGTACTTTTTAATTTATTGACTTATATGAGTTTGGTTTGGATTAAATTTGATGTGATATGTTAGAGAGGTGATATGATTTAAATAAGATGATATGACTTAAATAGAATAGTGACTTTTTGACTTTTTGTATTATTTAGGTCATGCCAAACTTGGCCTTATTCCGAAATTTTATCCGGTAATGTTGATTCATTTAATTTTAAGAATTTTTTTATGAATTAATTAATTTTTTTGTTTTAAATTTTTTTTATTGATTTTGTGCTATTTAGGTTTAAGTGAATATTTTTTTGTGATTAATTTTTTTAATTTTTTGATTTATTTTTTAGATGAGAATGAAAAGATAAGGTATGAAAGATTCTTTTTCAAGGGAGTGGTGCTAAAGTGTCAATTGTTGAGTGTGAAAATTTACGTTTTTATTAGTGTGCTTTTACGTGTTATATTAGAGTGTTACGTTTGAAAAAAGTATACTAAGAAATTTTTATGTGTTACATTAATTGGAGTGTTACATTTGGGAAAAAAATAAACTACAAATTTTTTTTAGAATGTTATGTTGGCCTATTTTGAGAAGTGGGTTAAAAGCCATTTCCCAACTTTTAACCCACTTTCTCTCTCAAAAAAAAAAAAGCCAAAAAGTCAAAAAATTAGCTTTTAACCATCATTCGAAAACACCCGGTTATTACGTTTGAGAAAAATTACACTAAGGAATTTTTTAGTGTGTTATATTTAAAAAAAGTACACTAAGAAATTTTTGTTTGTTACATTAATTGGAGTATTACGTTTGAGAAAAATGCACTAATAAATTTTTTTTGAAATTTTAACATTGTTATGTTTGATAAAAGTACAATAATAAATTTTTTACTATGTTACATTGCCGTGTCATGTTTGCAAGAAACACGTTAAGAAATTTTTTACTGTTACATTGATTAGAGTGTTACGTTTGAAAATATATATATATTAAAGAATTTTTGTGAAATGTTACATTATTACGTTTGAGAAAAGTACACCAAGAAATTTTTTAGTGTGTTACATTAAAGTGTTACGTTTAGAAAAAGTACACTACAAATTTTTTTTGAAATGTTGCGTTTAGTAATTTCAACATTATGAGAAAATCCACATTTGTCTCTCAACACACAACACACAAACATTTATAGTTGGTTTTTTATGTAATTCGCAATAGAATGAGACCTTTGGGTCCATAAGAAAAAAATAAAAGACAAAACAGTTTATAAAATCACTATTTGAAATTTATTGATACTTCACTTTAATGATTTTTTACATTTTACATGAGTATTTTTTAATGAGAAAATTATATAGTGTTAGGAAAAAAATTATAATCATTAAAAAATTTATAATTTTAATTATTAATATTAATAAAAAAATTTACTGATTGATAATTATTTTTTTGACATTACATTGATATGTAATATCCCCTTTTTTTAATTAATATTCAAGTTATTCATTATTTTTTTTTAATGGAGTGGTACATTTTTGCTTTTTACCAAAATCAAGACTACAAACTAATTAAAAAGACAAAAACGAGCGCTCTCAGGGTTCAAAAATTGGTGTATTTAAAAGGAAATCACATTCACAAATGGGTATTATTTTATGCTCGGTTTACAATTGAATACGTAGGATAGGAAGTGGGGATATTGCTGTGCGGATTGTGCAGCAGCGGCTGCTGTGTGGTGAAATGAGATTTATTATTTTAATAATTTGAATTGTTTATATTTTAAAATATATCAAGTAAAAGATATTTATAAAAAATCAAATTAATTGCATATCACTTATTCATTCATCTATTTACATATCAAATTAATCAGATATCATTTACTCATTCATCCACTTACATTTATATTTATTTTAATATTTTAAATCATAATTATTATTAAAATGAAAATAAATGTGAATGGATAAATAGGTAAATAATATCCGATTAACATATTTTTTATAAACATATTCTACTTAATATATTTTAAAATATGAATAATTCAAATTATCAAAATAAATCTCAGAATGAGCCTATTTCGTTGCACAGCAGTCGCCGCTGTGCAGTAGGATAAGATAGCTGAGCTTAGAAGTGATAAATACGCTATTTTGTACGGTCAAAAAGAGTAATGTGATCAAATTTAATTTAAATATGAATTTAAGAGAGTTTGGTGAAATTGGATAATGGTTCAACGAATCAACTCAATCAATTTGTTTACTTGTGAGGAAGTGGTGGAATGCGGTTGGGGTGAATGTAAAGGTCCACGTGGTAGTAGTGGTGGGCCATTAAGGTAGTGGTGGTGGCGGTGGATCCATTGTTTTGTTAATTGTTTTTTATTCAAACCCAATTGGTCCGGTTTGGTAAGTGGGTTTTAAGTTATTTTTTGATTAAAATTTATAAAAAAATAAAATAGATTAAAATAATTAATAAGATAAAATATTACATTAAATCATAATAATTTTACTTTTTTTTTTTATCATAAATATCACATTTAATTACAAAAAAATTCAATCATCTTTTTAAACATAAAATTTTTAACCTATTAAAATAGTCAAAAATTAAAAGAGCCAACTTTCTAAACGAGACCAAAGACTAATCTCTAAACCATATAAATCAAATTTTAAATAAATTCATAAGATGTAATATATTTAAATCAGTTTATGTATTTAAGCTAATTTAAACGGATTTTGAACGGATAAAATTGGGCAAGGTCATGATTTCTTTTCGAGTTTGCCACCCAAGATAGATAATCTCACAATGTCTAATCTTCATAAGGACATTTATTTCGTCTTTTAAAGAGATTCCCAAATTAGTGTCATTTTAAGAACATAGTAAAAAGTCATGTTTTTGGGCATGTCCAAAAATGTGGCTGTTAAAAACGTAACAAAATTTTTTTGAGAAATGTCAAAAACGCAGTCCTAAAATTATAAATTAGGGCCTATGAAAAAAAAATAAAAAAATAAATCTCTTATGTTGGGTAAGGGTATTTTGATCATTTTAATTTGATTTGATACCATAAATAAATATTAAACTAAAAAGTAAAAAGCTAATTTTTTACCAACTTCCCAAATCACTTTCAAAAAAACCAAAAAACTTGATAAAAAGCCAAAAACTAACTTTTTACCAACTTCCCAAAACAACCATTAACCGTTTCACTCTTAGAACAAAATAATCTTTTACATGCAGAATGAAAAAGGCCACATGAGATTAATTATCTTGACAAATTATTTAGTTCAATTCTCCCCTTTTATACAATTTTGTATGGCAGTAATACTATATATTTTACCCAAATTTATTTTGTATATGAACTTGATAGTATATCAATTAAATTAAAAACTCTAAGTCGTGGTTTGACATTGATTTTTTTAATTGACTTTTTTAAGTTGAGACTTTTTTAACTTAGAACTAAAAATTTCGTTTGGTTTGATTTTTTTAACTTTTGTGAGAGAAAAAGTAAAATGATTAAGGTTTGGATGTAACATTTTGTCCTATTAAACCGGAAAGCAACTCAAGAGGGGGGTGAATTGCGTTAATTAAAAAAATTTGGCCATAAAAGGATTTCAAAATAGTAACCGATTAAATGTAGCAAACAATCAATAAATGCACAAAAAATAAAATGAAAGGAAAGAAAAGCTCAAAACAAGGATTTATAGTGGTTCGGCTCACTGGCCTACGTCCACTACTTAAGAGACCTTCTTGAGAATTTCTTCACTGAGAATCAATGTACCACCAAGTTTCACTTATTACTTCAACTTGTTGAGAACCTCTCAACTAAATGCCTCACTTTACAAGTGTTTCACTCAAAAAATAAGGAACAAGAGAAAGAAGTTCAACTGTCCTCTTTTACAAATATTCTCTCTCAAAAGATGGATATGAAAGTGTAAGCTTACAGGTAATTTAAGACTTACTCAGATCTGAAAATGGAAGTACAATGGAGTATATTAAAAGCTCTTGATTGCTCTTAAATGCTCTTGAATACTCTAGGTTTGTTGTATTGAAGAAGTGTATTGATTGAACAAGGAGAGCTTCATCTTTATAACATTAATGGCTTCTAGCTGTTGGAGATAGGAGATTTGAATCTCCTAGCTATTGGAGCAAATCAAGAAGGAAATCTTCCAACTGTGTTTGATTAGAGTATGGAGAAGGCAAATTGTATATAAGTCTTGGGAAGAGAAGGATCATTTAATGTACAAACTTTTCATTTAATGCTCTCCTTCATAGGTCAACTTCTTGGAGAGGATATGGTGCCAGAAGATCTGCTTAGAGGTCAGAAAAGATGACATATTTTGCACATAACTCTAAAAAAGTGGCTGAGAAAAGGGTTGTGTCAGTCCAGATCTGATTTGGCAAGTGGAATTTTTTAAACCCAGATTTACAAGTGTCAACCCCTGCAGATTGGGTGTTGACCCATCGCGTTCTTCTCTTCTTTGAGTTGAGTTCCAGTTGTTCTTGGTGTCGACCCTTGCTTCTGGAATGCATTCTGAAATTTAGTGTCGACCCTTGCTGTTCTTGGTGTCGACTCTTGCTTCTAGAACACTTAGGCATTTTGAGTTTCACTCTAGTGTCGACCCTTGCTATTTTGATGTTAGACCTGTTTCAAGCATAAATAGAATTTTGCAAACAAGTGCTAATCTCATGTTTTAAGAGGTTAAAAACCATTGAAAAACAACACTTTAGAATCATAAATCATCTAGAAACATTAAAACACAATTTGTATACTATTAAATTGAAAACATGAATAATAAAATGAATTTTAAATATTTGTCAATAATCAAAATCAATAACAATTTAAAGTTGAATAACCTTGGGGCTAACAACGTCCCCCTTTTTGATGATGACAAATATCTAAAGTTTTCAAACTATGAGTTTCAAAAGGAAGGCATTAAGAAGTGTTTTTCAAGGAGTTTTGTAAATAATGGATTTAAAAATTAGGGTAAAAAACTTCCCCTATAAAAAGGGCTTCAAGACCAAAACAAAAATAATGATATATGTCAAGACAATAAAACAACTTGATATGGATCAAGCTCCCCCTGTCAATATGTACTGAAACAATAATTAGTAAAATCAATTTCTTTAATTTATTTTCATTGAATGAAATCACAAGCAAAAAATCAATAACTGTGTGTGTTGTTGATAGACATTCACAACCAACACTTAAATATCAACATGTTTCATTCAAAGAGAATTCATCAACATTCATATATATATATATATAAAGAAGTATCTAAAATTTGAAGACATATATTCATTTAAGGAGAATTCATTAACATTCATATATATATATATAAAGAAATATCTAAAATTCCAAGACATATACTATCCAATTTGTTTTTCCCAAAAGTTTGTACCCAAAAAGTGTTTTTACCAAGTCAACATCATCCATATACGTCTATCATCTAAAGAATGATATAAACATCCAACTACAATTAACAACTACAATTAGAGCCAATTTCAACAATTTCTCCCTCTTTGTCATCAATAAAAAGAGGGGGTCAGAGCATCAGCGAAACGGAGGAGGAGATTGAGGCCAATGCGGTGTAGCTTCGCGCCAACCTTGGGCAAACCACAGCATGAACTTGCGAATTTGTTCACCCAAATCATCGCTTTGTTGGAAGATTTTTCGGAATTCTTTGTTGGAGTTCCTGATCCTGTAGACTACAATCACCATGCTTTCTAGACTTTCTTTAGCAGCGGCAATGACTTGAGCTTGCTGCAGCTTCATGCGATCAATGTCATTTTGCATTTCAGTCTGTTGAAAGATAAGTTATAGAACCAAGGAGGCCAACTCATTCACCTTTTGTTCCAAAGCAGAGGATGATGAAGTAAGGATAGAGTGAGATGATGATGGAATGTTTAAGGTATGAATGAATTGGGAATCGAGGTTTAGATTGTTAAGCCTGGAATTAATTGAAACAATCCCATCCAACAGGGGACCCTGAACCATAAAATCAAGATGTTCAATTTTTTGAGAGAGAGAAGAAAGGTTAAAAGGAGGTGGTGGAGTAGAAGGACTAGGGGTTGAGAAATGAAGGGTAGGACTGAGAAGGAAAGAACTAGGGGTAGAGAGACCAGGAGAAGACCTAGTTTTCTTGGTCTTGGTCTAGATGTGGTTGACTAGAGAGTAGCCCATATTTCTTAGAGTTTCAACCCCATAACAAAAGGGGTCTCTAGAGACTTTTTCTTCCCCCTTAAGATCAATTTTGAAATGCATGAAAATTTTTGTGAAAATCATTCCATAGGGAAGAGTTTGATTATTTTGCTTATGAGCATTGATAATATAGTGAATCACCAAAAAATAGAAATTAGTGAGAAAGCTAGTGGATAAGGCCCAAAATGAGATAAGTGTGACCATAGGTTATAGTATCAAAATGACCGAACCGAGGGATAATGTTGTGGGTGATAATGTGATGTAACAGTCTCAGTTCTAGGGAAAGATCTTTCCTAGAGACTGTGACCTGGTGATTTAGGTCGGGGTTGTTTGTGAAGAGATGGAGACCAGTGAGATGAGAGTATTGAGGTAGTTTAAGAGTTACAGATAGATTGACCTTGTGTCCATCATTAGAGGTTTTAAGAATGGAGTTAATAACAGAGGGTGTTAAAGTGAAAGAAACACCCTTAACAAAGCAGTCTAGGGTATGAGGAGCCCTCATCAAAGAACATATTTGCAAAAAACTCTTTAATGAGAGTAGGGTAGATATCACAGTCGAGTTTCAAAAGAGATGACCATTTCTGGTTATCAAACCAAGTTTTTACGGGAATAAAATGTTTTTCAAAGAATGCGATGTCTATTGTGCGTCCAGAGATTACCTTTCGAAGATTGAAGTCCTTGTTGAAGGCAGATTTGCACTCAGGGTTCTTGAACTGAAGCATGGGAGGAGAACCATTGATAGCGGTGGAAGAGGAGGAGGTGCGTGGTTGCTTCTGTGTTGGAACAGGAGGAGGTGATTGAGAGTCCATGGAGAGGAAGAATAGAGATCGCGAGAGAGATGGAAGAGGATCAAAATGTGGATCGTTAGAGAAAATCTCTAGAATAGGAAAATGGGCTAGGGCTAGATTTTAGAAGGTGTCGTAGAAGAAAAGGGAAGGGTCGCGGTGTATATATACCCTTGAGAGGGTATTGACCTTCGTGAAGAGAGAGGTCAACGCTTTAAATTTGAAAAGACCGCGCAACAAACACCTTACCTAAAAGGCAGGTGTCGACCTTTAGAGAAAGGGGAGTTGACACTAAAAAATAGAGTCCTCAAACACAACAGGTGTCAACACCTTTGAGAAAGGGTATCAACCCTTAACAATAAAAATCACAAGGTTGGTTCACAAGGTGTCGACCCTATAGAGTAGAGGGTCGACCCTTAAGGGTCCTGCAAGGCAAAAACTAGTGTTTTACGCAGCAAATTTCGCAATGAAGCATAATAACACATAGTTTATGTAACGCCCCGAAATAATTCCAATATGAATAATACATTAACTACGTACATTCATCAATTACAACCTTTTTCCATTCTCAATATCAAAAATATCCAAAGTTTGTACAAGGGTTCCACATGCAAATATACATTTAAAGATAAGAAAGCACCTGAATCTATAGCATGTGAAACATTTAGTCTTCAGCATAAAAGTAAAATAAAAGAAATGCCCTTACGGGCTTACATCTTCCAAGGCAATAGCTTGGTTACACAAAATGATCTCCCGGACCCAAACACTTTAGCCCTTGGCTTACAAAAATATCACAACAAAATAAGAGCTAAACTACTCTCCATCAAAACATATCCATGCCCTTAGCTTGGCGGGATCACCACATCTTTACCTGCACCAAATCCCATAGGGGTAAGCATAAAGCCCAGTAAGGAATTTTAACAAAGTATATACAGTTATGCCAATCTTAATAAAATATAAATGCTCATGCTATGCTATGCTATGCTTTTTAAAAAAAATTCATTTTTTTACGCTCTTCTCAAAATTTCCATTTCAATAAAGGTTGGCAATCTCAACACATTTCAAAAAAAACTTCCAATTTTAATCAATAGGGGCAGTAAATATGACACTGGTAATCCCTAGGCAGGTGTCTGCAAGTAAACTCTACGAGTACTACCAAACTGTCATTTTTGCCGGTATTAACTGGAAGGCTTGACACCTATCCGTGCGGTTTTCTGGTCTTTCACCATGGACACTCAGGCCAACTTATCAAGATCAACTACACCCCCTATCTGGACTTACCACGTATTTACCCCATACCACATTTCCATAGTTCTTATTACAACATAATCTTTCTTAAGGTAAACATTTTCCAATTAATTTCATGATGTGCAATAATGATAATAAATCAAATGAAAATATGATGCAATGCATAATATTTCATAACATTTCTCCGTTTCAAACATCTCTACAACAATATCAATTTACCACTTCTATCATTTCTTCTCCTCAACATTATTTCACAAATAACCAAACCATCAATTCATAGCAACAACAAACTTCTTCTCATGATGCCCAAATCTCAACAAGCTAGCCTCTCAAGGCAATATGTGATGTTCTCAAAATAATTTCTTAAAAATTTTACTACATTTGCGTTTCATGGTGCATAATCATTCACCACCTTCCAACAACACAAGTTCAAGCATTTATCAACATGTTAAAATAACATTTAGTGTCTTATATATCAAATAGGTCTCCATTTTTACCAAATAAACTATGAGGTTTACCCTCATTCATCCTCTTGACACAAAATGGTAAAAAGTTTCATAGATATTCCCTTATTTTCCAAAATCCCCAAATTCTAGGGTTTTCTTTGAGAACAAACCCTTCTCATTTTCCATGAAAACCCCATCAAAGTACTTTTCATAGTTTTAATAGAGGTAAACCCTCAAGAGATAGTAAAAGATTGAGATACAAATCCTCTTTCTAAACTCTCTCTACAATTTAAATTAAAATTCAAAATCAACACAAAATCTCAAGAATACTTTTTAAATCAACATTAACATGGCAAAATTTGTATATATGACTCAAGAAATCCCTACCTCAATGCTTGATGAAGAATGAAGATGAAACCCTAGTTTTGATAGAGGATCCTCTAACTTTCCACAACACTAAGAGGAGCCCTAGCTCTAGATCTTCAAGATTTAAAGTAGATGATGATGATCTTGATCCAAGATTTGCAAGAATCAAAGTGTTTTTGGGTGTTTGAGAAGGTTTTCTAAAGAGAAAGAGGAGGAAAATATGGTTTAGAGTGAGAGAGAAGTGTCAAAAATGAGGTACACTTTCGGACTAAAAGAGAAAAAAAAACAGGGGTTTTCGGACTGCAGAGTGCCGCACGTGCAACACCCAACCTTGCACGTGTGGAGCGCCCCTTTCCGCACGTGCGGGGGTCCTCCCGCACCTCAGCTCGCACTTCAGCCCGCACCTGCAATTTAAGTAGTGTGCTACCCAGCCAAACACCCCTCTTCTCGCACGTGCGGCCCAACCCTGCACATGCGGCCCTGGGCCCCTGCACATGCGGCCCTGGCCCAATAGCCCAAAAAATTTTCGCTTTGCTCCCAGGCACTCCGGACTTGACCCCACACCTCCCGGAACCAGTGAAGTTCAACACTGACAAGCACAACAAGAATGAGAGCTTTAATTGGAAATAACTTCCAAATGTTTCAAACCCAACGGGAACAAAGAGGACGAAACCAAAGAGAAAGAAAAGGAAAGAGAGAAAGAGATCCAGTCATCATAGTTTAACATCACATAGAAATATTTAACATGCTAAGTTCAATTCTAATAAAGTAAAATTGTTCCTTATCAAGAGGTTTGGTAATGATATCAGCCAATTGTTGGCTTGTAGTGTAATGTCCCAATGTCCTACATCGGGAATGGAGAGGGAGTTCCTAGACTATAAAAGTAAAAACCTAGACCCTTATATAGCATCGAGGCCTTTTCCCGGGTGGTGAAATCCCTAACAGAACTCCGCAGTTAAGTGTGCTTAGGCTGGAGTAGTTTTGGGATGGGCAACCCATTGGGAAGAACAAATCTGTGCGGATGTGGCCCAAAGCGGACAATATCGACGACATGTGAAGGGTTGGGGTGTTACAAATGGTATCAGAGCCGACTCTCCGGAGTACCGAGTGTGGACCCCTGGCATCTCTCAATGCATGTGGGCGGGCTTGCGAGCTGGCAGGCTACTGCACGGGGATGTCCAGCCCTAAGGGGGGTAGATTGTAAGGTTCCGGTGTCCTACATTTGGAATCGAGAGGGAGTTCTTGGGCTATAAAAGTAAAAACCCAGACCCTTTTATAACATCGAGGCCTTTTTCTAGGTGGTGAAATCCCTAATAGAACTACGCAGTTAAGCGTGCTTAGATTGGAGTAGTTTTGGGATAGGTGACCCACTGGGAAGAACAAATCTGTGCCAGCGTGGCCCAAAACGGACAATATCGATGACATATGAAGGGTTGGAGCATTACATGTAGGCACAAATTCGAGTTCGATGTCACCATTAAGTACATGATCTCGTAAAAAGTGATGCCTTATTTTAATGTGTTTAGTGCGTGAGTGTTGTATTGGATTTTTTGAAAGATTAATGGCACTAGTATTATCGCATTTAATAAGAATGTGATCACAGTGAAGTCCAAAATCAAGAAGTTGTTGTTTCATCCAAAGTATTTGAGCACTACAACTAGCGGCGGCAATATATTCCACTTCAGCTGTAAATAAAACCGCAGAATTTTATTTTTTACAAAACCATGATGTGAGTGAATTTCTAAAAAAATGACAAGTGCCACTAGTGTTTTTTTAGTCAAGTCTACATCCCGCAAATTTGGCATCCAAGTAACCATAAAGGTCAAAAATATTTGTTTTAGGGTACCAAAAACCTAAAAGTGAAGTGCCAACAAGATATCTAAAAATGCGTTTCACTGCGGTGACATGTGATTCTTTTGGAGCCGATTGAAAACGTGCACACATACACACACTAAACATGATATCAGGTCTACTAGTTGTTAGATAGAGTAAAGAACCAATCATATCTCAGTATTTCTTTTTGTCTACCGGTTTACCTTGCTCATCTTTGTTAATTTTAATCGATGTACTCATGGGAGTTACTGCGGGTTTGGATAAGTCCATTTCAAATCTTTTGAGGAAATCCTTGATATATTTGGTTTAAGATAAATGAATTCCATCTTGGCTTTATTTTATTTGTAATCCGAGAAAGTATGTCAACTTTCCCATCATACTTATTTCAAATTCTCCCTGCATATCCTTAGCAAATTCCTCGCATAAAGATTCATTAGTTGCTCCGAATATGATATCATCAACATAAATTTGAACAATAAGCATATCATCATTTTTTATTTTTATAAAAAGAGTGGTATCAATTTTCCCACAAGAAAAACCTTTTTTAATAAGAAATTTGCTCAAGCGTTCATACCAAGCTCTAGGGGTTTGTTTCAAACCATACAAAGCTTTTGAAAGTTTATAAACGTGGTCTGGGTGTTTGTGATTTTCAAAATCAGGAGGTTGTTCAACATACACTTCTCCGAAATATACCCATTTAGAAAAAACACTTTTCACATCCATTTGGGAAAATTTAAAATTTCTAAAATAAGCAAATGTAAGCAACATGCGAATGGCTTCAAGACATGTAACGGGTGCAAAAGTTTCATCAAAATCAATGCCTTCTTCTTGGTTATAACCTTGGGCTACAAGTCCAGCTCTGTTCCTAATAACAACACTGGATTCATCCATTTTGTTTCGAAAAACCCATTTTGTTTCAATAACGGAATGATCCTTAAGACGAGGAGTTAAAAACCAAACTTCATTTCTTTCAAACTGATTTAACTCTTCTTGCACAGCAAAAATCCAGTTTTCATCGTGTTCAGCATCAGAAAAAGTTTTTTGGCTCAATTTGAGAAACAAAAGCTAAATTGCCACAAACATTATGAATAGAAGAACGAGATCTTACACCTTGTGTGACATCTCCTATAATGAGATCTTTGGGATGTCCATGAGCATACTGCCATTCTTTGGGTAGATCATTTTCCTTCGCTGGATGAGCATACTCTTTTTGAAGATCTTCCGTAGAGACTTCAACATTAGGTTCCGAAGAATGAAGTTCATCATTTTATGATAAGTAAATGCCTTCAATTCTTGGATTAGAATCTGTAATATCATCACTAACAATATTCTTAGAAGCAAAGGAGTTAGATTCATCAAAATTAACGTGTATAGACTCTTTAACGAGTAAAGTTCTTTTATTAAAGACACGATAAGCTTTACTAGAATTTACATAGCCAAGAAACACGACTTCATCAGATTTTCCATCAAATTTCCAAAGATTTTTGTTATTGTTATTAAGCACAAAACATTTACAACCAAATACACGAAAATGACCAATGTTGGGTTTTCTTCCTTTCCACAATTCATATGACGTTTTATTAAGTATGAGTCTAATCATGGCACAATTAATAACATAGCAAACATTGGACAGCTTCCACCCAAAAATATCTTGGCAAATTATTTTCACAAAGCATAGTCTGAGCCATTTCCTCAAGAACTCTATTTTTCTTTCTACCACACCATTTTGTTGAGGAGTTCGAGGAGCAGAAAAATTATGATCAATGCCATGCTCATTACAAAATAGAATAAACTCATCATTATCAAATTATCTACCATAATCACTTCTAATGCTACAAATAACAAGACTAATCACATTTTGAATACGTTTACATATGGCTGAAAATGCAGAAAAAGTATCACTTTTGTGTGCCAAGAAAATCACCCAAGTGAATCTAGTATAGTCATCCATACAAATAAGACAATAAGATTTACCACCAAGACTTAAAGTTCTAGAAGGTCCGAACAAATCAATATACAACAATTGAAGAGGCCTAGAAGTGGAAATAATATTTTTGGATTTGAAAGAAACTCTTATTTGTTTTCCTTGTTGACAAGTATCACAAAGCCTATCTTTTTCAAAATCAATTTTTGGTAAACCAACAACCAAGTCAAGTTTTAAAAGTAAATCCATATGAACATGTTCTAGCCTTCTATGCCATAGTCAGCCAGATTCATTCATAGCAGATAAGCACTTAACATCATGATTGGGAGACAAACTATGCAAATCAAATGTATACACATTTTCATGCCTATGACCAACAAAAAACACTTTGTTATCAGCAGAATTTTTAATGGTGCAGTGGGATTTTTCAAAAGTAACATGATTGCCTTTATCACACATTTGACTAATACTAAGCAAATTATGTTTCAATCCTTCAACAAGCAACACATTTTCGATGATAGGTGAAGAAATTTTACCAATACTACCGTCGCCGATGATCTTTCCCTTACTATTGTTTCCGAAGGTCACATGACCTCCTTCTTTGGATTTAAGGGTTGAGAACATTTCTTTATCACCGGTCATGTGCCTTGATTCAAGGTACCACCAGTTGTTGCTGGATTTTGACCTAAAGCATACTTACAAAAATCAGATTTTTGTTGGCCTTTTGGTACCCATTCTTTCTTAGGTCCATGAGAGTTAGGAGTTGAAGTGTTTTTGGGAAGCCACTTCTTTTTCATTCTATCAAATGAGTTTCTTTTAGCAAGACATGAAGGAGAGATATGACCTTTTCTTCCACAATAATGACATGTGAGATGAGAATGGTTAGATGATGCATAAATAAAGGTCTTTTTGAAATTTTTTGTTTTTGAAAAAGGTTTATATCCAATTCTCATTCTTCCAAGCTTTGATTTTGACTTTGACTTTTGAGAATTTTATCTAAGGTATCTCTACCTTAAGTAAATTTTGAAAGAATATTTTTTAAATATTCTATATTTTTATTTAAAACAATTTTCTTTTTTTTCGAAGTTTCATTTTCTTTTTGCAAATCATCTACTTTCATTTTAAAAATGAAAGATTCTTTTTCTTTTGAAATTTTTTTCTCCTTTTCCATTGTCAAGACTTCATTTTTTAAAGTATTGATCTTAGAAGTCAAAGATTCCTTTTCTTGAGATAAACTTGAGATCATTTTCTTTTGACAATTACTTTTCATACTTAATTTTTTTAATTCAGCATGTAATTCATCAAAGGTAAATGAGTCATCATTTACCTCATTTTCATCTTCAAGTGCCATCAAGCATAGATTTGTGACTTCATTTTTGTAAATATCAGTCTCTGAGTTGCTGTCATCACTGTCTTCTCCCTATGCTACGATCATGGCCTTCTTCTTGTCATTCTTGAATTGTTTCTTGAGCTCTAGACATTCCAATTTGTAGTGTCCCGACTTGTTGTATTCGTAGCAAGTAACTTCAGATTTTTTATGACTTTCTTCTTTTTGAAATTTTTTGTTGAAGTCTTTTTTGAAGAACTTCCTTACACCTTGTTTCTTTTTCATAAATTTTTTGAACCTTTTGGTAATGAAAGCCATATCTTCATCTTCTTTTGAAGCATCTTCTTCTTCCTCTTGAGATTTTGAGGTAAATTTGAAAGCTATTCATTTCTTCTTATTCTTGTTTTCTTCTTCTTTTCCTTCTTGCATGATGATCTCGTGGGTTAGGAGAGATTCCATTAACTCATCAAGACTTAAAGTTGACAAGTCTTTTACTTCTATCACTACTATGACTTTGTTCTCCCAGCTTTTTGGCAATGATCAAAGAACTTTTCTGACAATTTCTGCATTTGTATAAGTCTTCCCAAGAGATTTAAGACTGTTTATAATATCTGTAAAGCGAAGTGAACATTTGGGTATGTTTTCATCTGGTTTCATCTTGAAGAGCTCGTACTTATGAACAAGCAAGCTCACTTTAGACTCTTTGACTTGAGTAATTCCCTTATGAATTACAATAAGTTTATCCCAAATTTCTTTCGCTATTGTACAAGTACATATTCTGTTAAACTCAGTAGCATCAAGTGCACAATACAACATATTAACAGCTTTCTTTCGTTACTCCACTCACTTTCAAGTTTGGGGACTAACAGACCATCTATGGCTTTGGTGGGGACTTTAGGACCATCGCAGATAATTTTCTAAACTTCATAGTCAATAGATTGGATATGCATAATCATACGGGTTTACCAATAGTTGAAATTTGTGCCATTGAAGAAAAGTGGTCAGTTTGAGGCTTTACCTTCAGGAAGATATGAGCTAGGGGTTGCCATAGATCACTCTAAGACGGTTAAATCACAATACTAGAGATGAGATTCTGATACCAATTGTTAAACAAGAAAGGAACCCAAGAGGGGAGGTGAATTGGGTTAATTAAAAAAAATTGGCCAGAAAAAGATTTCAAAATACTAAATGATTAAATGCAGTAGACAATCAATAAATGCACAAAAAATAAAAGGAAAGGAAAGAAAAGAAAAGCTCAACATAAGGATTTATAATGGTTCAGCTCACCGGCCTATGTTCACTCCTCAAAAGACCTTCTTGAGAATTTCTTCACTAAGAATCAATGCACCACCAAGTTTCACCTAACTTGTGGATTTTTACAAAGGACTTACTTCAATCTGTTGAGGACCTCTCAACTAAATGTCTCACTTTACAAGTGCTTCACTCAAAAAATAAGGAACAAGATAGAGAGGTTCAACTGTCCTCTTTTACAAATATTCTCTCTCAAAAGATGGATATTGTAAGCTTATAGGTAATTTAAGACTCGCAAATCTAAAAATGGAAGTACAATGGAGTATATTAAAAGCTCTTGATTGCTCTTGAATGCTCTAGGTTTGTTGTATTGAAGAAGTGTATTGATTGAACAAGAAGAGCTTCATCTTTACAGTGTTAATGGCTTTTAGCTGTTGGAGAGAAGAGATTTGAATCTCCTAGCCGTTGGAGCAAATCAAGGAGGAAATCTTCCAGTTGTGTTTGATCAGAGTATGGGGAAGGCAGACTGTATATAGGTCTTGGGAAGAGAAGGATCATTTAATGTACAAACTTTTTATATAATGCTCTCATTCATAGGCCAACTTCTTAGAGAGGATATGGTGCTAGAAGATCTACTCAGAGTAAAAAAAGATGACATATTCTGCACATAACTCTAAAAAAGTGGCTAAGAAAAGGGCTGTGTCAGTCCAGATTTGATTTGGCAGGTGAAATTTTTTAAACCCAGATTTACAGGTGTCGACTCCTGCAGATTGGGTGTTGACCCTTCGCTTTCTTTTCTTCTCTGAGTTGAGTTCCAAGTGTTTTTGGTGTCGACCCTTAACATTCTTGGTGTCAACCCTTGTTGCTGGATTGCATTATGAAATTTAGTATAAACCCTAATTGTTCTTAGTGTCGACCCTTACTGCTGGATTGCATTCTGAAATTTAGTATCGACCCTTACTGTTCTTGGTGTCGACCTTTGCTTCTGAAATGCATTCTAAAATTTAGTATCAACATTTGCTATTCTTGGTGTCGACCCTTGCTTCTGGAACACTTAGGCATTTTGAGCTTCACGTTAGTGTCGACCTTTGCTATTTTGGTGTCGACCCTTAGACTTGTTTCAAGCATAAATAGAATTTTGCAAACAAGTGCTAATCTCATGTTTTGAGGGATTAAAAATCATTGAAAAACAACACTCTAGAATCATAAATCTTTTAGAAACGTTAAAGCACAATTTGTGTACAATTAAATTGAAAACATGAATAATAAAATGAATTTTAAATATCCGCCAATAATCAAAATCAATAAGAATTTAAAGTTGAATAACCTTGGGACTAACATGTCTTATTGGCTTATTTAGCTTATTTTGTCTTTTGTACTTTTTTAGCCTAACTAAGTTAGTCAAATGAAGGCTAAAGGGTTGGTCTAGTGGTTGTAACTTGGGTTTTAGAGGTGTACTCCCTCTAAATCTCAAGTTAAACTCTTATTAGAAGCAATTCGCTCTTTGGGATTATGTCCACGGATTATGCTTGAGATTTGTTTGATATACGTGAAGGGGGCGCTTTGCGTGGGTTTCGGAATTAGTTAAGGTGCGCATAAACTGGCTTGGACGCCCAGTCATTAAAAAAAATAATTAATTAAAAGCATGCCTTTTTTTTCATAATAATTTTCTTTCCAAAATTTCTAGGTTAGTAAAGTTTTCCATATTTTGGTTGTTAGGCAAGGAGGAAGGAGTCATACCTGCTAGCAAGTTTGGATCTAAGTGGTGCAGAACTTTGAATACCAATTGAAAATAAAATAATAAAAAAAGACTAAGAAGAACAAGAAAACCTTTTAAATACCACTAAAGTCTACATAAAGCAAAGTGTGCCAATGTTGGAATTTGATTCCAATGACCATTGATTCCCTTGACAAGTCTTTGAAAATATGGATTCTGTTTGGTTGAGTTTGTATAATTTTTTTAAATTAAAAATTAATTTAACAAAAATAAGATATAATTTTGAAAATTATTTACTCCTTACAAAATCATATAAAAATAATCAATACTTTATTTATTTATTTTTTTGGTTCTTTTCACCAAATTACTTGCATTAATTTTACCTTTCGCAATAGAAAACTTTTGAGTTGCCACTGAGATTGTTTATGAGTGTTTTGAGAAAATAGTTAAAAATTAATTTTTTAATATTTTTTTTGGTTATTTTATATAAAAAATAATATAACCTAAAATAAATTAAAAGTTAACTTTTAAGCTATGTTCTCAAAATGGGCCTTAAAGTTGCATTATTGAGATTCCTCTTTCCCTGAGATGCGATAAGAGTGACAAAAGTAAAATGAGATGAGAGTGACAAAAGTGTTGATGTGATAATTATACGACTCTACCTACGGGTATAATTTGGGCAGTCTTAACCCGAATAACTTGAATTTAGTTCGAATTTTTTTAGAGTTTGAATAAAATATTTTTAAATTCAGTATGAAATTAAATAAAAATTTAGAAGTCTGAATTAAATTTGGATAGATTTGGGCAAAGACGTCAAATAATCCGAGCAACTCGAAACCTGAATTATACCTATATAGATATATAAAAATGTTAAATATATATAAATTATTAATCATTATATGATATTAAAATAATTTAGATTATTAAATCATATTGAATATATATATATTATATACAAATAACATAAAATCTTATTTTTTTAAAAAAAATTTCACTCATAAATTGTAAAGACTAGTATAACAGCACCTCTCGTAGATTATATAAATTATTTATTTTGATGGTATTAATGATTTTCTATTAAAAAAAATTGTAAATAGAGTCAAATTTTATTAATTTAATAATATAGTTGCAAAAAAAAATTAAAATTAAAATTTATTTACAATTCAAGCAACTCGGACAATTCAGACAACTCAGGTCGGGCTTCGGCAGGCAACCTCGTGTTACAATTTGGGTCTAGACAGATCTCAACATAACTTGGATTAGGCTTGAATAATCTCCCAACCCGATCGAACCAGCTTGACCCGGCCGAGTTGCTCCCTAACTCTACCTTATATGTAAAGAGTTTCAATTCATAGGGAACTCTCTTGATACCCTTTTCTAGACCATCATAGTGCATTATCATTATCTCTCGTGTTTCAAAATGATGTTATGTTTTTTGCACCTAAAAAAAAAAATGATGTTATTTTGGTGGAAAGAGGTTTTTTTTTTTTTTTTTTTAAGTTTTGCACCAAAATAGGCATTATATGGTACACTACAGGCAATGGACACAACTCAAAGAAATTTGATAGATGAGGTCACTCTATAAACTTAAGTTTCACAAATTTTATAAGAAAAATAATTTTAAAACTAAAGAATATTCACTTAGTTTATTTTGAGTTATCAAAAATAGTTCAAGTTTTTTTTTTCCATATTTTATTGTCTTTAGAAAAATAAAATTTATATTTTAGTCAATTTTTTTTTACATGTACCTAATCTAAATGTTTAAAAAAAATATTTGTAAAAAATTCTAAAGAAATTCAATAAATAAAAAATATATACACTAAAATTTTCTATTTACTGTTTTTTTTTTAATATTTTTTTATAAATCTTTTACTTTTTAAATATTATCTAGGTTAAGTAGATCTAAATTATATATATAAAAAATATGTTTAAAATTTAAAAAGTTTACTAAAGACAAAAAAAAAAAAAAAAAAAAATGAAGAAAAATCTATTTTAACAATGATTAACCAAACAGAGTCTTTAAACTTCTCAAACAATAATGTGTGTAGATCCCTATTTGATGGGGTGTCTTAATTTTTTAATAAATTAATTTATATTAAATAAAATAAAATAAAAATTTAAAAGATTTTTTATGAGATGATGGGGTCTGAGACACCATCGGCTGCCATGTGGAGTTGCCCGCGCAATAGATCATAGAAGATCCATAATCTTTTTGTAAGGTAAACTATTAATATGTCCTAATAATTAGATTTAATTCTTATCAAATTCTAATGAAAATAAATTTTTATAAAATTGTCGCTAAAAATAAATTTTTTTATATGTCATTAAAAATTGACAATTAGTGACTTTTTTTTATCATGATTTTTATAAATTGTCGCTAAAACTTACAATTAATAACTTTTTTTTATGACAAATTTTTTTCATAAGACCTATTAGATAATAAATCTACTTATTAGGATCTACACATAAATACCCTATATTTCTATAGTACCATCATATAAATCTATATAAATATAAGGAAATAATTTCTCTCTAGTTGGTATGCAACAATGCTAGGTAGCTCAAAATTTTGTGGCTCAAATTACTCAAAACGACGTCGTTTTGAGTGTAAATGAGTATAAAACGATGTCATTTTGACAAATTTAAATCATTTGAGTCACAAAATTTTGAGTTATCAAATATTTTCCAGTTGGTGTTGTTGGACTTGGTGGAACTATCTCGGGCCTACTTTGTTGGCTCGATCATCATGAAGGATCCACTGAGAGCATCATGCAAAATTTGAACTTTATCATATTACGGATCATAATTTTGATAATATTTTTTTTTATTATTTTCAATATAAATATGGTTGAAACATGTAACTAATGTCCATAATTTTTAGAAATATTTTGCCCCAACTTATTTTAAATAGAAAGAGAGAGAATTGACATCTCTTTTTATGATCCAAAAACAAAAAAAATTAAAGGATAATTAAAAAACCTAGGGTTTTGACATTATAACAGAATAAATTCTGAATTTTTAATTTTATTAATTTAAATCTTAATTTTTTGATTTGTTTTAATTTAAATCATTTGTCTATTTTGATTTAGTAAAACGTATAAAAAAAGTATCTTAATCATTAAAGTCAATGTAAATATACATAAAATGTCTAAAATACTACTTTTTATTGAGTTTAATAACTAAAATACTTATTTTTCTATCGATTTTACTTAACGAAAATAAACAATTGATTTAAATTGAAAATAAGTTAAAAGGTTAGAGTTTAAATGGACAAAATTAAAAATTTAGGGATTATTTTGTTGTAAGGTACAAATCCTAAATTTTTATTTTTGTAATTTCTCTAAAAATTAAAAAAGAGAAAAAAGATTTAAAAAAAAAAAAAAAAGCATTACCATACAGGAATGGAGATATGATCGCAAATAAACCATAATATTTGAGCTTTATTTAAATTATTAAAATTAATTTTAAATTAATTACGAAAATAATCTAAACTTGAAATATAATTTAGACTATTTTGGAAAGATAATTTTTAACCCATTTTCAAGCACTGTTTGGGAAGATGAGTTTGTGATTTTTTTGACTATTTTAGTCACAAAAGATAAAATAAGTTATTTTAGTCACAACAAATAAAATATCACATTCAATTCATAATCATTACACTCTTCTCTTTTAAAAAAAGTTTAAAAAGTCAAAAAATCATTCTCAAACTAAGCTTTTTAACTCAGGCTAAAATAGCTAAAAAAGTTAAAAAATAAAAAAGCAAATCCACTTTCTAAACGAAATCTGATTCACATCATCTTTTATATATATATTTTTTAACATATTTTCAAAAAAATTTAAAAAAATTATAAAGCCAACTTTTAACATTTTTTTAAAACGACTCCAAAATTGATTCAACTTGACTTGATAATCTGACGAGTCACTGTTACTTGACTCGATAATCTGACCAGTCGCTGTTTCTTAAATAAATAATGCAAATAATTCTCATTAAAAAATTATGAAGATCTTCAGTGCTGATACATTGATGGGCGACTTTACCGTAGAATCTTCAACCAATTTGTGGGATAAGAACACTTTTTAAAGGCTTGTTTGGCATATTCTTCGTATTAATCAAACAAGAATGAATTTAAGTTATCTAACATTAACCAAAAAAAAATTCAAATTTATATTTAACACCTTTCTTTTACACTTTATATTAAATCGTATTTTTATATTGAATATTATTTAGTTTTTTATTTTTTAATTATAATAATTAACTACTCGCATTTTGATATATAATAATTTTACAATTATCTTATTATAGTGTTAAATTGATTGACAAATTAGCATGTAAACATGATGCAATACACTTTTAAAAAGGCATATGAAATTTCACTACATAATCTTTAATTTCTTTATTTCTTTGTTATTCCTAATAAATCAAATCATCAAGTCAGAATTATTTTTTAAATAATGATTGTTCATTATTTATGATTATCTATAGAGGAATATGATGATTTGACATTTATTTTGATTTTCAAAACTTTAAAATATCAATTTTAAAATTGAATTTTTTTTAAAAGAAAATTATGTGCAAAAAAAAAAAAATAGTGTTTGGTTTCAGTTTTTTGAAAACTGAATTTTTTATTTTTCGTGTTTTTTTGTTTTTAGTGAATATTTTTAAAATTTTAAGTAATTTTTTTACTTTTTAGATGCACATTACTTAGAAGTATCTAAATAGTAAAATATTTGTGAAAAAATATTTTAAAAAATTAATAAATACACAAAAATACGAAAATGTACTGAATTTTCTTCTTTTCTTCTTTTTTTTTTGTATTTTTTGGTATTTAGTGTATTTAAATTTTTTTTTTACAAATATTATACTTTTTAAGTGTATTTATGTTAGGTGTGTATAAAAATTAAAAAAAATGCTTAAAATATTAAAAAATTCATTGAAAACATTAAAATACGAAAAATAAAAAAATAAAATTTTTTGAAAACTGTTTTCTTAAAACTGGAATCAAACAAGCTTTTTTTTAGAAAAAATGAAATTATTTTTTGTGCAAAACTAAAAATTTTGTGTCTATAAAGGAGTATGATGATGGAACATTGATGTGCAAAACTAAAAAAAAAAATTAAAAATGAAAAAACTTAATGTTCTCAGTTTTAAAATTGAAAAAAACTGTTAGGTGCCGTTTGGTAACACACATTTTCAGTTTTCTGTTTATATTTACAAAAATTTTAAAAACTCAAATAAAAACTTGTTTGGTAAAATTTTTGATTTATAAATCAGTGGTCTCAGTTTATAATTTTGGCCAAAAAATGAAAACACAAAAAATGTGTTTCCATTTTGAGTTTTCAGTTTTTTTTTTTTTTTTTTACCATCTAGCACTAGCCATCACCTGCCACCATTTTCCACCACTGTCTTCCGCCACCACCACCCACCCCCACCACCACCTGCTACCACCACTCACCACCCACCTGCTACCACTACCCACCACCCGCCACCTGCCACCACCACCCACCACCTGCTACCACCACCCACCTGCTACCCACTCGCCACCGCCGCCACCACCACCACCACTACCCACCTGCCATCCACCCGCCACCACCTACCACCCGCCACTACCATCCACCGCCCACCACCTACTTGCCACCACCACTCACCACCCACCTGCCACCACCATCCACCACCTACCACCACCAGCCACCCACTACCACCAGCCACCTGCCACTCACCCGCAGCCACCACCACCCACCACCACTACCACCACCACCACCATCACCCACCACCCACCCGCCACCCACCTGCCACCACCACCCACCACCCACCACCACCTACTCACTACCACCTACCACCCGCCACCGTCACGCACCCACCCACCACCACCACCACCACCACCCGCCATCCGCCACTCACCTGCCACCACCACCCACTCACTACCACCCACCACCCGCCACCGTTACCCACCCATCCACCACCACCAGCCACCACCTACCCGCCACAACCACCCGCCATCCGCCACCCACCTGCCACCACCACCACCACCCACCTACCACCACCCACCATCACCACCACCACCACCACCCGCCACCGTCACCCATCCACCCATCCGCCACCACCCACCACCACCAGCTACCCACCACCCACTATCACCACTTTCTACCACCGTCTTCCGCCGCCACTTACTACCACTTGCCATTTCTAACTCTTTTTTATATTTTTAAAATTTTTTAAATATTTTGTCAATTACCAAACGCGTTTGTAGTTTATGTTTTTCTAAAAATAAACAAAAAATAAACAAAAACCAGTTTATAAAATTTTTATAAATATAAACTGAAAACGTAAACGTTACCAAACACACCCTTAATATTCTCGGTTTTATTAAATAGTTGAATCAAATCAATAAGTAGAAGGGAAAAATGTTTAATCTCATCTTCTGTTTTTTTCATCAATTAGTGAAACAATTATCTGTGCAAAAATTGTTAATATTATCAATTTTACTAAATATGACTTATTGATTTAAAAAATCTTAAATAAACCTAAGCTACTATAACATTTGTAAATAGAATTTTTAAGTAATTAACTCATATTTAATTTTACTTAGTCGTATAAATAAAAAATATATATTTTTTAAATTTAAATTTAAATATATATTTTATTTTATTTATTTTCATGTCTGTACCATAACTACATTAGTCCACTCATTTTAACTTTACTAGTCAGTGTAATTCACTTTTATTTCTTTTATTTTATTTTATAAAATTTCAAAGACCAACTTATCTAATGTGAGCAATACTCGACAAGTGGTTCTAAGCCTCTAGGTTTCGTGACAGCATTTGGCTTCATCTTATTCATTATCTTAAAGATGATGTTTGCTTCAACGTCCAAGGGCTCCTATAAGGAAAATATTTAGTGTAAAGATGATATTATTTTATGTGTTGTTATTAATTAATAAAATAAATCAATTTAGGTGAATATTTTTTTGTCTTTCACTAACTCAATTATATAATTTTTAATATCACAATGGTGGGAAAAAAATTTCATTGATTAGTGATAGTATTGCTATACATAATATTTGTTTGAGAACAAGGTATTTTAGTAATTTTTTGACTTTTTAACTAAAATATGAGATAAAAAAAATTAGTATATTTGGGATGACTTTTTGACTTTTTACGAAAAGATATGCAAAAAGTAGAGAGAAAAAAGAATCTTTGACTTTTTGGTATAAGTCATTGGTTTTTTAGTTTTTTTAGTAACTTTTTTGACTTTTAAACTAAAACAACCACTTTTCAAATAAGGCCTAACTTTTATAAGAGTTTAGTTCTTAAAGAGATATTATAGGTTCAACTCTCCTTAAAGAGGGTTAAATTATGAGGGCAAGCACTTAATGATGGGAAAGCTAACTCCTATAGGTATTAATTTCATAACTAACAACTAACTTTTACGAATCAAAAAATAAAAATAGAAAATGCTATACTTAGGGGTGGTTTGGGATGTTCTAAATAAGTGCACTTTTTGACTTTTTATAAAAAGATGTGTAGAAAAGTAGAGAGGAAATATTAATTAATGTGACCAAAAAAGATAAAAAGATAAAAAGATGGACTAAAATAGTGTATGCCAAACAACCCCTTAATATTTGCCTAGGTGATGTACGAGGACCTACTACGTTGTGTGGAATGAAAGTGGTGAGTGGTGATGTATGAGGATCCTACTACGTTGCGTGGAATGAAGAGAAAATCGGAGTTTCTAAATGAATCTTAAAAAATTGGTTGGATATTTTGTTGTGTTGGATAGAGTTTTAAAATTATAATTTGAGAATAGAATTATATTTTGAGTTTGTGAGTTTTGGAATTATGATTTGAGTGTGAAAAATTTGTTTGGTTATGAATTTTAAAAAGAATTTGAATTGAGTAATGTGACATATGATATTGAAAAGTTATGTTTTAAAAAATAAGTGTGAAATTAATTTTCTAAAATTTTAACCAAATAATATACTCAAATTAAGGTGTAAAATTAAATTTCAAAAGCCCACCAAATTTTAAGACATTCCATTTCAAAATTTGACTTCTCTTTTTTGGCCTTTTTCCTTGAACACTTCCAATTAATTTCAACCTTACTCCGCTCCAGCCGCCATTTGTTGTCTCTGTCACCTCCGTCATTGCGTACCTCTCATCTCCTATTACCCCCACTCCTCTCCTTAACCTCCATCTCAAACCTTAAACCCATTATCATTACCATCACTAGGAAGAGAAAGATCGAGACACTACAAAGAAAATTAATCAAAATTTAGAAATAAAATTATTTTTTATGAATTAAATATTTTTGTTATGAAAAATATCGTTATTATATTTTTAGTAACGAAAATTAGATATTAGTGATAAATTATTATCTATTTGAGACCAAATTTTTTATCTCAAAAAATAAATCAGTTTGAGACCAAATTATTTTGTCCCTAAAAATTTATTTATTAGTGACATGTTTTAAATTTTGTCGCTAAAAGTCTCATTTTTTATTTTTCAAGACGATCTTTTAGCGACTATCCTCACGATGATAGAAATTGGTCCTTAACTGTCTTTTGTAACAAAATTTTTACTTTTAGAGATCAAGACATTTGATTTCTAAAACTCTTATATGTTGCAGTGAGAGAGTTACAAGGGAAGAGAGAGATAAAGAGAGTTGTAAGGGAGAGAAAAAAGTTAAGTTACAAAGAAGTGATCAAAAGGGAAGAAGTTCCGAACAAAAGATGGAGGATGAGAAGGGGTTGCAGTATTCAGGTCAGAGGTAGAAAGAAGGAAGAGGTTGACGACTAAGAGAAGTAGCAAAGAGCTGGGGTTATGGGCGAATGAATGTTGTAGAGAAGGGCTAGGAATAATGGTCGAAGGTGAGGGCCAAGGAATGCTGGACGAGGGCCAAAGAATGGTGGCAAAGGGGTTGGAAGAGAATTGAAGGAATGTGGTAGTTGATAGTAAGTGTAGAGAGAAATATAGAATTTGGATTTTATCCTTAATAATAATTTAATTTAAAGGTACAGCAATGATTCAGACCCCCATCTCTACAAGCTCCCCATAAATTTGGACCACTCATGATGTGGATCCCACACATATATAAGTGGGCCCCATATATACATGGAAGGTTAGGATCACTTTGGGGGTGTAAGGGTCCTTCCTAATGGGGGTCCCAAACTTTTTTCTTAAAGGTATTATGATCTTAAATAAAAAAAAAAAATCAAATGTTGTAATTGAAAAAAGAAAAGTAAAAAAAAGAAAAGATATAGATATAAGTGTAGAAATAGGAAGTGTAATTTATTTATTTATATTTTAGTGTAGGGCAAATTACCAACACCCCTTTGAGGTTTGACTAAAAAAAAAATTCTTCCTGAAGTTTGAAAAATTACAAATTACCCTATGAAGTTTATATTTGCGTAACAAATGAGGGGACAATTTGTTATGCAAATATAAATCTCAGGAGTCAATTTGTTTACAAATATAAATCTCAGGGACGAAATGTAATTTTTTAAATTTCAAAAAAAAATCTGTATTTTAATCAACTTCGGGGGAGTGTTGGTAATTTATCCATTAGTGTTGCTTGGTTAGATATTTACCTCTACACGTGGTCAATGAGTTGAATTTTTTGGCTCTATGTAAAATAATAATAAAATGTTTATTTATTCATACAAGGCATCTTATAACAATAAAATGTTTATTTATTCGTACAAGGTTAATGACTTTTATTTATTCATACAAGGTTAATGACTCCATCTTATATTATTACTAGCTTGAAACTTTAAGTTAGCGTAAATTACTAGTATGTCTTATTCTTAGAATTCTCTTACGACCAAATCAATTTTTTTCCTGGGACCCAACATTTCACATCAAATAATTATATGATAATGAATGAACATGACATTTCTTTCATTGCCATAATTAATTAAAAGAAAATGATTCCTAAATAATAAAAAATAAATCACACTGATTATCTTTAACATTTTAAAAAATTCCAAAATGACCCCTAAATTTAGTATAATTATATTGACTTTCTTTTGAAGACTAAGGTGATTGGAATTAATCAGTATAAAAAAGATAATAACATCATTTCTTTTATCCACCTGACTAATGAATTACGGATGAATTAATTAAATGTTATATGAATTAAAACTTCTAATGTAATTATACAAAATTTATAGGGCGCAACGCATTTTAAATCTTAAGAGTTGGTGTAATTTATATAAATATATATATATATATATATATGAAAAATTTCATACTTGAATGATGTAATAATTTTCTTGAAAATATAACAATAATACTAAAATAATCACATTTTTATACTGTAATTTTTTTGTTTACCATGTGGGTTGGCACCATCGTATTGATGTTGGTGAATTTTGTAGCCACATTTGGTGCAATGGATTCTTAAGTTCGAATCGATGAAGCCACGATGGGCTTTGTAGTAATAATTTCATTAACCAATCTGTTAATATTCTATCTTTGGCCCCAATTTAAAAAATAAAATAAAATAAAGAATGAATTTATTTTTTGGTTAGTTTGTTAAAGAATTTAATTAAGCTCCAGTTTCTCTCACAAAATCATGACCTTTATCCACTATATCCCATTTGGGAAGTGGCTTTCACAATGTTGTTTTTTTTGTTGCTAAAATATAAGTTTTAAATATGTTTGAAAAGATTTTTTTGACATTTTACAAAAACAAAAAAGTGCAAAAATAAAGTAAAAGAGAAATAAATCTGTGAGTTTTTTTGTACGAAGGGAAAGTGTTTAGTTTTCAAGAAAAAAAATGCGTCAATTGAATAAAAATTCGCATAAGTCAATTTATAAAAAGTTTAAAATTTACAAAATTATATAAATTTTTATGAATTTATATAAGTCATCTCAAAAAAATGTATATCTCAAACCACAAAATTACATAATAAAAATGCATGCACATGGTATGCAATGTACACTTTGAGAGTTTTCCAAAAAGTTTTTGACTTTTGACTCTTTTTTTTTTCGTGTGCGTAACTTTTTAACTTTTTTACTAAAATAATGGCCTAGCTTTGCATTGGTTTTTTTAAACTAAAATAGTCAATAAAGACAAAATAAATTAAAATAGTTAATAAAATAAAATATCACATCTAAAACATAATCATTTTATTTTTTTTCTCACAACCATCAAATACTATAAAAATAATCAACTAACTTTTTAAACATAACTTTTTAATTAGATTAAAATAATAAATAAAAAAAAATCAAAAAGCGAACTAAATATATTCCCAAACCCAGGATTACAACAATTCCGTATTTTGTAACACTATGAAATCATACTCGAAAATTATAATACATACCATGGTACCACCTAATTTTCGAGTTGGGACTTGCAAAGGGCTTGGGTAAATCTCTATTGGCCCTTGTACTCTGGCTCCAGGCTGAGGCCCAACGGCTTCCGCGTTTCGCTTCCATAAAAGATTTTTTATAGTACTTTTTGAGTGGTCTAAATTCAACTATTGCAGTCGGATTTATACTTACAATCAATTTGAATCATATATTAAAATTTTTAAGAATAAATAACAATTTGACCCTCTGTGATTTATTAAAAAAATATGAAATTTTCCTATAACTTTATTTGTAACACTTGAATTTCTTAAATTTCATACCACATTGTAATTTTTGATTTGTTTTAACAGAGACAAAACCAAAATTTCTCTCCTCAACCATGCTAAATAATTTCTTAACTTCTTATTCTTTCTAATTTTTTTGAAAACCAAAGATGTTGGTTCTCTTCCTTAAATACTTTCCTCTTTCTCTAACATATCTTCCTCATTTCTTCATCTTTCCCTTTCACTTTTGTTTCATTATATTTTCTAAAATCTATATCTATTAAGGGTGGTTGCAGTTCGGTTTTGGACAGTTTGCAGATCGGTTTGAACCCGCCTACATGTATGCGGTCTGTGGAAAATTTTACTCGGAACCCCGCATGCAGTGGGGGTTGCGGTTTGTGCGGATAGAGTTTGCAAATGTGCGGGTGGTTTGGCGGATTTGACTTTTTTCTTTAAAATTTATTTTGGAGCCTCTTCTTCTTCTTCTTCTTTTTTTTTTTTTTTTTTCCATTTTGTAAATATTTATTTTGGACCATTTTCCTTCCATTTTCTAAAATGCTCCAACATTAATAATTAATTAATTAAAACTTATAAAATTAAAAACACAACAAAATCAATTCTTAGTACAAACAAATCATTCAAAATCCTAAAATTTTTAAATCAAATCCTAAACTAACACAAGCACATCTTTCAAAATCTTAAGCTAGATCATCAATCTCATTCACTATCTACTATCCAACAATACAATTAAAGTAAAATCATTTAAAATCCTAAGCTTACCTAAAAGTAATTCTTCATTAACTTTTACATTAATCCAAAATGCAATAATAAAATAGCAACGGTTCAGGTTTTTTTTTAAAAAAAAAAAAAAAAAAGTTTAAGTGCGGGCAGGTTCCTTGTAGGTGCGGGTTAAACCCGCAACCCGCAATCATGCTATATTCCAAATCGCATCCGCCCCGCATTGTGTTTATGAAATTGCCCATTTGTATGCGGATTTGGTTCAGATTGGACGGGTTATGTAGTTCGGATAACCCTATGTCCAGCCTTAATATCTATCATTCTCTTAACTCAAACTAGCAGGTGGCACACGTGATGAGTATGTAATTTAGATAATTAATAATAAAAATAAATAGTAATAAAGAATTTAATATCATAATATGTATGTTGCTTAAGTGATAAGTATGTTTCAAATGAAGTTGCCACGTGGCATAAGAAGAAGATGGTTTCACTAAACCAATTTAGGCCTTCACTTCATAATAGTATAGATAAAGAATTTAATATCATAATATGTATGTTACTTAAGTGATAAGTATATTTTTAATAAAACCTAAAATCTTGGGTTCAAAACTTAATTATACTATTATAATATATTTTGTTTATTTTAACATATATAAAATTGCAATGTGACATAAAGAGAAGAATGTTTTATTAAACCAATTTAGACTTTCACTTAATAATAGTATAGATAAAGTTAATCCACAAATTATCCCCCATCTTCAAAAATCTCTATCCAATCATCATCTCCATGGTCTCCACTTTTGTCGGCCAATATCATTGCCATTACCATCTCCATCTCTAATGGGTATGTACTATTTTCATAAATTCCTCCCTTTTTGATTTTTTTTTTTTTTTTGTGTATGGGTTTTGTGGCTATTTTTTATGAAACTCTTCTTGTGAGTTCTTGAAATGGGTACCAACCAATAGTTCTAACTGTTTCTTTTCTCCTCTCAGGCAAGCTTGAATTATACATCTGTATGAGAGGGTTCAAGAACGCTGTTGGAAAATTCGAAGATCTTCGAAGATCCTTGAAGAAAAATTCAAATTCCCTAGAAGATGATGAGAGACTTAGATTCTTCAATAGTCTGAACTAAAAATACAAAAGTAAAGAGATGATGGTGATAAGAGATTGGGTGAAGAAGAAGGCAAAGTAGCTAGAGAGAGAATAACGGCAAGGCTCTCCCATGGATCTCCCACTTTCACTCTCAAGGTTGATAATGGAGAAGGGAAATTAGTTCTTTCCCAAGAGTTTTCTCTCCAAAATCCATCCCTTGTAAAGCTATGGGTGGGTACTATTTATAGGCATCTCATGATGTAGGATGGAGCCTATGTGCAAGGCACATGGGGAATATTCTCTCTAACCACCTTGCTCGAGGAGGTGACCTCTCCGAGGATGAGGAAAACCCTCGAAGAGGAGATCAACCTCTCGGCGAATCCTTCTTCTTAGCCACACCTAAACAATGATCCCCAATCATCCCAAAGGGTCAGAGGTAGTCCCAGAGGACGTCCTGTCGCAGAAGGGTCAGGGGTAGTTCAAGAGAATGCCCTGCCGCAAATATTGTCGAGTCTCAGGGACCCCCTAGATCGTGCCACCTTAACCCGGGTATAGGCTAGTTTAACCGAAGAGTGAATTTATCTCCACTCACCGTCCTCGGGATCGGGTCCTTTGTTCGGACACCATTACGCCCATGGTTCTGGTGCGTAGATCTTGGAAAGCTCCAAGTCCGCAAGTGTTCTGGGACTCATTAATGAAGCGACTTCTAGATTGTGTCTGAATCCATTCGAAGCCAAGTGTTTCGGATCTCTAGGTTTGTGGATCCGAACCCTTTCAAGTCCGAGCTCGAGTAAGTCTCTAGGTTCGTGGATCCGAACCCTTTCAAGACTTAGAGCGATTTGGCCCGTTTGATGGCGATAAATCCGGGCCCACCGATCTTGGACTTGCGATAAATTCAGACCCACCAACCTTGGAATATTGGGCCTAATTAATTTAGTGGGCACAAATTAGCTCATCTTACATTTGCCCCTTGCGTGTATGAGAAATTTTAGTTTTCTCGGACATGCATAGTTTTACCTTATCAGCCATGCTTCGCATTATGTCCTGACAGAGTCTATGGATAAAATTAATGACTCATCATAATTTATGGGTAAAGTTGATACCTAATAAAGATAAGAAATTTTTTTTTTTTTTTTGGACATGTTTGGCCAACATATTTTTGTGCCACTTTTTTTTTTTTGGAAAGAAAATCAAAACTTGAATTGTTTAATACTCCACCAACCAAACCTTGACATTTAATTAATACAGGACCAACTAAGCTGCCCAAAGAAAATAATAATAATAATAATTCTTTTCCTTGAAAATAAAGAAATCACAATGGTTGACCCTTTTTTTTTTTATACAATATATAGACATATTGCTTTTCTTGGGCATTCTCTCTCTCTCTATGAACGGAGAGACCCAAATCAGATTCCATCTTCTTCAACGAAGCTCCGCATCTACTGAACCAAAGGCCATACAAGCCACCATCGTCGGCCTTCGTGAGAGTCACTGTTGATGCCGACCACGCCAGCCTCTCAACGTGTCATTGGTCGGTCTAGTCGGAATTCCTTGGACTGACTTGGCTCTCGAAATATCAGTGCTCACGCTGCTGCCAACCTGTTTTGGCTGTTCCCAGCGCCGGCTCTACCGATCTTGTTCTTTATTTCTTCAGCCCAAGCTGTGACTAACCAGCGCCGATCATGTCGCCGGCTCAACGCGGCGTCGGTCAGCTGCTCCGTCACTTATATACACTGTTTGCGTCACATTTTCAGAACTTCGAACTCACAGATCTCGATCTTGCTTTCACGCCCACTGAAGACCACCGCAACTGGTTCTAAACGATTACAATATGTATAACTTCGCCATTTCAGCTCGTACAACCCACATCGACCTTGGACTTCATTTGTGCGGCCTTATATATATATGTGTGTGTGTGTGTGTGTTTTTTTTTTTTTTTGAATTTGTAAGGAAACTTTTTGTTAAAAACCACATTTCAGAATCTGATAGATTTTTTTTTTTTAGCTTAAGAACTTTGATCTATTGGGCCTTGATATTTGTGAATTTCGATGGAAATTTGATTTGGATCTTGAAGCCTGCAATCATTGCTTTACTGAGGTAGCTGACCCACCGATTTTGAACATAATATATCAGTCGATAATGCTTGATAAAATATGTTTTGAATCCTCACTTGGAATCTGAAACTGCACTGATGTTGAGACTCATTAAATCCGAGAATGATGAAATTTTACTACTCACTTATATGTCTGAACCACTGCTACTAGATCTTGAACTCATGTTGACAAATCTGACATAAATAGAATATTTGATGCTTGCATTGAGCTATTGATATCAAGGGCAGAGATATGATAGGAATAATTGTTGTTGCTAGCTTTGAGGATAGTGGATGTCATGCTCAAACTCTTGGCATAGGATTCTTCGTAGAATTTGTTGCTATGATAAAATACCTTACTTGAGCTCCATCTATTTGATGAATGAATTTTGATACTTTTTGATGAACACTTTGGTTGAGAGAATGAATTTCCATGGTATAGAACAGGGCCATATATTGTTTTGTTGATCTTGTGGATGCTTGGGAAATTTTGTTTGAACATTGCTGCTTTACATTAGCTTAAGAGGAACTGGCCCGGGGAGACAACACCTTGATTGTTGCATTTTCATGAACTTGCTCAGAGGAGTAGAATTGTTGTAACTTAAATAGATTATTATTATTTGTTGATGTTGCCCTATTCTGATAATGCCTGAATCATGCTCTGAGATTGATATTGCTCGTCTTGTTTGTCGGTTTTGCTATTTGAGATGAATGAATTCTTGTAAGAACTCCACGACCTCAGGGTCCTTAGAATCCCCACTAATGAAAGGAAGGGCGGTTCCTTGGAAGTCCAAATGGAAGCAAGACTGTCCCTCGGGAGTCCGAAAGTAGCACACTCCCTACTTCAGCAAGAAAAATCCCTCTGGAAGGCAACCGAGTCTACCAAGCTTGCACCAAAAAAAGTAAAGATTGTCTCTCGGAAGTCCGAGCTGAAGCAAGGCTGTCCCTCAAAAGTCCGAGGTTGTCCTTTAAGAGTTCGAATAGTAGCACACACCCTACTTTGGCAAGAAAGATCCATTCTGACAGGCAATCGAGTCTCGAGGGCTGTTTTTCAAAAGTCCAAGTGGGAGCACATACTCTACTTCAATAAGAAAGATTCTCAAAACTCGCACTGATAGAAGCGAGGTCTGTTCTTCGAAAGTCTGAGTGGGAGCACACACTCTACTTCAATAAGAAAGATCCTCGAAGCTCACACTGATGGAAACGGGGTATGTTCTTTGACAGTTTGAATGGGAGGACACACTCTACTTCAATAAGAAAGATCCTCAAAGCTCACACTGATGGAAATGAGGTCTGTTCTTCGAAAGTCTGAGTGGGAGCACACACTCTACTTTAGTAAGAAAGATCCTTGAAGCTTGCACTGATAGAAACGAGGTCTGTTCTTCGAAAGTCTGAGTGGGAGTACACACCCTGCTTTAATAAGAAAGATCCTCGAAGCTCGCACTGATGGAAATAAGGGTTATTCCTCGGAAGTCCAAATGAAAGCAAGGGTTATCCCTCAGAAGCTCGGCTAGAAGCACACTCCTTTCTTTGGCAATCAATGGAAGCAAAGGCAATCCCTCGAACGTTTAAGTAGGAGTACACTCTACTTCGACAAGAAATATCCTCGAAGCTCGCACTGATGGCAGCAAGGGCTATTCTTCGAAAGTTCGAGTGGGAACACACACTCTACTTCAACAAGAAAGACCCTCGAAGCTTGCACTGATGGAAGTAAAGGATACTCTTCGAAAGTTCGAGTGGGAGCACACACTCTACTTTAGCAAGAAAGACTTTCGAAGCTTGCATTGATGGAAACAATGGCTGCTCTTCAGAGGTCCGAGTGGGAGCACACACTATTTCAGCAACTAATGGAAGCAAAGGTTGTCCCTCTCTGAGTGGAAGTACACTTCTACTGCATCAAGAAAAGTCCCTTCAGGTTGGTAACTGAGTCCACTATTCCACTTTCTTTTTCGAGGGGCAACAAAAAATTGAAAACTGTTTCAAGCAACATAACACAATGAAGATACACAATACATATAAAATAACTTCTAATGGAGATATACAACATGGAGGAAATAAATTTCTTCATAACATAAGAAAGAAGGGTAGAACTTCTTGGGTAATGCAATAACTACAAATTGTAACTATCATGGATAGACTTCTTCTATAGAATGTTGACATTTGCCCCTAGAGTTGCAAGGTCATTTGGAAAGCTTTCACCAGCTGCTCGGGCTGTGGCCGTCATACACCATCATAGCCACGTCTTCTAAGATATCTTGGGGCCCCTGTTCTTTGAACTCTAGCTCATCTGCTTTGACTTTCATTCTAAAGATCTTTTTAAGCGTCCGACACTTTTCTGTAGGGTATCCTAGTGATCGGTGGAAAACACAATAATTAGGGCCCCCGCGATCCTTCTTCGGCAAAAGCTTTTCGATACGAGGCAACTTCAATTCCCCATCTGCCTCCCATTCTTTAACTAAGGCCTTTACTTCCTCAACACTACATGGAAAATGAGTGTCATCTTCGCAATTTTTCCTCTTCTGACCTCTGAATTCTTCTCCCTACACTTTCGGGTAGCAGACGCGGAAGCCGCAGTGACAGAAGGTCCTCGAGATGTTTTGAAGCTGGTTTTATAACTAGTCCCGAACCCGATCTCCTGAGATTGAGGTACGTTGATGTTTTGAGATGCTTCAATTAGTGTCGAGAAGGTGGGTAGCTTGTGATTAACAAGAAACATCTTGTACCCGTTCAATGCCCCTTCAACACAGATTTGGACCAAGTAGCTTTCCTTCACAGCCTCATGACAGTCCACGGCTTTGTCTTGGAACCTCTTCACATATTCAAGAATGTCTTCACTCTCTCGTTGCTTTTCCTTACATAGGGTGAGTGCGGTTACCTTTTTAGCTGCTTGAAAGAATTTGGCGTGGAATTTGTTGACCATCTCCTCCCAACTTCGAATAGAGTTTGGGGGTGAAGTTAACGTACCAACTATATGCTCGGTCGGTGAGGGACTTGGAGAATTCTCTCAGTCGGAGGACATGATTTGAACTATGAATCCCCAAAGTCTCAATGAACCGTACAACATGTTCTCGAGCATTTCCTTGTTTGCCATTGAATTTGATAAACTTCGGCACCATGTATCCCTCTGGGTATGGATAACTCAATATTTCGATAGGGTAAGGTAGCTTAAGATTTGGATCCGGCAAAGAGGGTAAAGTCCTCTTGCCCTGTTCGAGATCGAACATGGCTTGTACATCGACGAGAGTGAGAAACTGTTGAGGGAGAGAGTTTGATGGTGGCATTCCCGGAACTTGGCTTATGGACCCCAAGACTGAACTAGGAGCAACTTGGCCACTTTGGTGTTGAGAATTCATTATCAGTGAAGGCACATGACGATATTGGCCATCGATACCTATGGACATGCCATTTGGTGATGGGACATTGCTTTGGGTCCCGTAAAGTTCATTGCACGCCACGGTTATACTGGGTTGGACTTGATAACTTGGCGTCGGAGCCAAAAGAGACCCACTCGATACATGAGTAGAATTTACAATCGATGGAACAAAATTAGGCATGGATGGAGCAACATTTTGTAGAGGAATTGTTGTAGGCATTCTTTGAACTTCCACAGCCGCTGGAACACCATTCATCGTGCCGAAAACTCCTCCAACCACCGTTGGACCATGGCTCGATCCTCCAGGTGCTTGATTTTGCGCACCATGGGCCGTAGGTTGGCCATGGCTTGTTCCTCCTAGCACTTGATTTTGCACACCATTTTGAGCAACTTCAGGGTGAATTTGGGGTAGGTCTTGATGGTTTTGACCATTCCCAACATCACCTTGAAGTTGTCGATGCTTGCCGGGGCTGACTTGACCTTCATTTGTTACCGGTGGTGTGAAATGCGAACCTATCACCAACATGGCGTGGGTGAGATTTTTAAGGGTCGTGAGAATCTCTTGTTAAGTGCGTTGAAGTCCTTGAATGGCTTCAAGGATGAGAGACGAGTCTTGAACTTGAGTCCTCTCATCACGACCATTGGAAGAGCCTTGTTGACGAAATTCTTCTTCTCCCGCCATCTTCATCGGAGTTGTGTAGATTTCGGATCTTGTTGAGACCATTAACCAATTCGCCTCCCCAGTGTAGTCGCCAAATGTATGAGAGGGTTCAAGAACGTCGTTGGAAAATTCGAAGATCTTCGAAGATCCTTGAAGAAAAATTCGAATTCTCTAGAAGATGATGAGAGGCTTAGATTCTTCAATAGTTTTTAACTAAGAATACAAGAGCAAAGAGATGATGGAGATAAGAGATTGGGTGAAGAAGAAGACAAAGTAGTTAGAGAGAGGATAATGGCAAGGCTCTCCCATGGATCTCCCACTTTCACTCTCAAGGTTGATAATGGAGATGGGAAATTAGTTCTTTCCCAAAAGTCATCTCTCCAAAATCCATCCCTTGTAAAGCTATGAGCGGGTGCTATTTATAGATACCTCATGATGTAGGATGGAGCCCATGTGCAAGGCACATGAGAAATATTCTCTCTAATCACCTTGTCTGAGGAGATAACCTCTCCGAGGATGAGGAAGACCCTCGAAGAGGAGATCAACCTCTCGGCGAACCCTTCTTCTTAGTCACACCTAACCAATGATCCCCAATTATCCCAAAGGGTCAGGGTTAGTCCCAGAGGACGTCCTGCCGCAAAAGGGTAAGGGGTAGTTCATGAGAACGCCCTGCCGCAAATATTGCCGAGTTTCAGGGACCCCCTAGATCGTGCCACCTTGACCCGGGTATAGGCTAGTTTAACCGAAGAGTGAATTTATCTCCACTCACCGTCCTTGGGATCGGGTCCTTTGTTCGGACTCCATTACGCCCATGGTTATAGTACGTAGATCCTGGAAAGCTCTGAGTCCGCAAGTGTTTTGGGACTCATTAATGGAGCGGCTTCTAGATTGAGTTCGAATTCGTTCGAAGCCAAGTGCTTCAGATCTCTAGGTTCGTGGATCTGAACCCTTTCAAGTTCAAGCTCGAGTAAGTCTCTAGGTTCGTGGATCCAAACCCTTTCGAGGCTTAGAGCGATTCGGCCCGATTGATGGCAATAAATCTGGGCCCACCAATCTTGGACTTGCGATAAGTTCGAGCCCACCAACCCTGGACTATTGGGCCTAATTAATTTAGTGAGCTCAAATTAGCTCCTCTTACATTTGCCCCTTGTGTGTATGAGAAATTTTAGTTTTCTCAATCATGTATAGTTTCACCTTGTCAGCCATGCTCCGCATTACGTCTTCGGAAATATTTGGTCTTCATGTGACTTTTGGATAAAATTGATGACTCACCATAAATTATGAGTAAAGTTGACAACTAATAAAAATAAGAATTTTTTCCTTCTTTTTTTTTCTTGTGCCATGTTTGGCTAACATATTTTTGTGCCTTTTTTAAAAAAAAAAAAAAATGAATTCAAATTTTTTTTTTTTTTGAACATCTGAAGAATATTTTTTTTTTCACTCCAAGAAAAATAAAACACCCATCATCATCATTTTTTTTTAATTCTTAAAAAGGTAAGACTCGTGCACTTTTTTTTTGATTTGGAAATACGGCAGGGCCCTTATATATACATATAGAATATTTGAAGGAATATTTCAAGCATTACACCACTTCTTTATTTATTTATTTTTATATATTTAAAGAAATTGGCAACAACCCTAATCAATAGCCCCTTCATTTTTGATATAGCCATTTCGGCTCT